>JBBYHO010000015.1:5146551-5161279 GCA_038382025.1 Adansonia gregorii | reverse complement strand
ATATCATATGTGATTTTAGGAATAGCTAAATCCATTTTTACATGGTATGCTCTTTATTCAACTTATATATGATAAATCATTTCTTTATACAAAAAAATTATAATTTAATAATAAAAAAATATTATAAATATTAAAATTCAAATTTAAAATTTATTAATATTATTTTTTAATAAATAATTAAATGAGTAAACTGGATTAAATTTCAAATTAATTGTAAACGATGTTTTACCATATTTTACGAGTTACCTGAGCAGATTCAATACTAAGCAAGCCATTAAAAAGTGGACAGCAGTCACTCGAGGTGGGCCGCCGATGGGTTGTAGTACAGGTGTTATGGGCTTAGTTTACCTTTAACAAAAACAGTTTAGGATCCAAAATAGTGTATTCAATCGGATCTATCCAAGAATCCGATCGAGTCCTTAAATTGATGACGTTACATTACAGCCGCAACGACAACGACCTGCTATCTTACGCTACACAGCATCACCCACCGCTATCTTACGCCTCCATATTTATTTGTTTATTTTAACTATATATAAGAAATAAAAGACAACTAAATTGACAAGAACTGGTAACCTTGGAAATAGATTCCACTTCCTCTCTCTATCTTTGTAGCATTTCTAACAGCTAATTTTCTCGCTCTAGACATTTTCTCTTGTCTTTGCATGTAAATAAAAAATCCCAGATTGTGTTCGGTTCTTGTTTTTCTCTTTACTTGCCATTTACATTATTCAGACCTTCGTTCCTGATGCTGTCTCTTCGTTTAACGTTGTTTTGGCCTGTGGGATGCTAAGCTTTCCTTGTTCAGATAAATGTTTTTATTTTCCTTTTCAAATTCGATTTGCTTTGCAAATTTGTCGTTTTGCAGTCAATGAAATCTGGGTGTGTTTTAATAGATACGATTAAGCAAATTTCCGCATCAGTTTTGAGTTTCACCAACTCTGGTGACTTGATCTTGAAGTTTCATTTCATTGCTTTTAAAATGTAGGGGAAGATATTGAATCTAAATCTGAAATAATCTGCTCTTAAAGTTTTAGCTTTTTCCCTGATTTCTTTTCCTGATTAGTGTAGTTTAGACGAGAAGTGCTTTGGTTACTAGTCTCCTGCATTGGAGAAGATGTGATAAATTTGTACCTAGATAACAGGCAATTCATTTATCATATTGATTCTCTTTTCTTCTCAGATTAACCAATTGAAGTTGTTTCAGGGCTTTATTCATGAACGGAGATGGCATGGATGGCTCCAGAAGCGCAGTTCTTCTTGTTTGAACGTTTGCTCAAATTGTTTCTTATCCTAGCCTTGGTGAAAAAGGGAAGTGCAGGGATTACGAGTACTTTTACTCGTTTGCAAAGGCAATCTTTTGATATCCCTCTAGACCACAAAGTATTTGCAATTACTAATGGTTACAATACTCCACAGCAAGTAAGCCTCCACAATCACTAATCTCGTCATTGTTGCAATTTTCTTCAAATTACAAAATGTGAATGATTCTCGACCCACTCTATTCTAACGGTTATAGACCACGGAAAACTTAACTGTGATTCAAGCAAAGAAATATTTTAGTTATTTTAAGAGTCTAGGGAAGCGATATATCAAAAAATTAATTTCTTGATGCTATTAGAAGAAATATTTTCATTTCTCAATATGGATTAAATGATGACGCAAACTACTGATGGCCGACCTGATTCCAAGTCGGCCTCAGGCTGAGATGCTGGTTTTTCACACTTTTTGGTTGCATGATTGAGGGTGAAAAGGATGGTTGACTGTTAATAAGGTTTTATCAGCATGAATAAAAATTTTAAAAAATACACAATGGATTTGTCTTAAATTCTGGAAAAGACTTAAAAGATTACAGTTCTCCCAAATGCATTGAAAACGCTACTCTTTAAGACCATTTGTATCAGTGATATCGGGAGCTGTAGAATTTAGGCCATCCATTAATTTCTGAATCAAAGCTGCGGAAATCGGCTTGGCTAAGCAGGCATTTAATTTCTTTAGATTCATTGGTGTAGGTGCATATTACTCAAGGTGACTATGATGGAAAGGCCATGATAATCTCATGGGTTATAGCTGATGAACCTGGCCCTTCCAAAGTACAATATGGCACTTCAGAGAAGAAATATGAATTTAGTGCTGATGGCACAGTGACAATTACTTCTTTTACAATTATAAATCCGGCTACATTCATTACTGTCTTGTTGGCGGTCTAGATGTAAATATCAAACAACATATGATGTTATATACAAACATGAATATCGAACTAGAAGACGCTAGCTTAAAGCATGAATAATCAAACAGTTATATTACATTTCTACCTCAAACTGGATCTGCAGCGGTAGACTCATGAAATGAAACTAACATCCAGATGTTAAGTAGCATATCTCTTGTTTTGAAGTTGCTACTGATAGATTCAATCTTTATCTGTATTCAATTGATGTTTCAGCTTATGCTAAGACCACTAAGTTTCTCCTCGTTTAGCATGAGACCAAGTACTATTACAAGATTGGAGTGGTTGATCCATCTCGAGAATTTTGGTTTCCAACACCTCCAAAGATTGACCCAGATACCCCTTTTACGTTTGGAATTATTGGTAAGATATCACTAGAATATTAATCAACATAGCATGAATAATCTCGCCTTCTGAGTTCAAATAGGATTATATGATTTTCATATGCATTTTCTGTATGGATCGTCTCACTCCCAGAGCTAAATAGCCAAAAAAAAAGTACTTACTTGCAAAAACTTTTTCTAATCCTAATTTGGTTTTGTATATTTTAGATGATTTGGTTCAAACGTATAACTCTCTTTCCACGCTGGAGCATTACATCCAGAGTGGAGGACAGACTGTCTATTTCTTGGTGATCTCTTTTATGCTGATAGATATCAATACAATGATGTTGGTATTCAATGGGATTAATGGGGTCGCTTAATTGAGAGAAGTGCTGCTTATCAACCGTGGATTTGGTCAGCTGGGAATCATGAGATAGAATACATGCCGGATGTGGTAATGCTTCATTTTTTAATCTTGAATTTCTTAGATATGCACATCTCTTTATTTTTATATTAACTCCTATTTTACCATAATATATATGTTATTATTTGTGGTATTAATACTTCTCAGGTGTTATGAATTCATATATTCATTCTCAGTCCTTTCCTGATATTTGAGTCATAATAACTGGTTATTCTTTTGACTTTATAAACTTTTATTTGCATCCATTACTGCCACTGCATCTTATGCACTTACTTGAAATAAAGATAAAAGAAACACTTCTGAAGTATGGAACTTATTGCTTTCTTTCTTAATAATATCTCCTATATTAAGCTGGATAATGAAACCTTTTTTTTTTTTCTTTAAACTTTTGGGCATCTGGTACGTAAGCTAACATAGGTTGAAGATATCTTGATCATAGCTTATCTTCATCTTCATCTTTTTTTCCCCATTTCCTTTTTTCACACCTGTGCATTTTTTTCCCCGGAGAAGTTTTTCAATTTAAATCATACCTACATAGATTCAATACACCTTATTTGACATCCAGAAGCAGTAATCCTCTTTGGTATGCTATCATACGAGCATCAGCTTATATTGTTGTCCTATCCAGCTATAACCCACATGGTAATACATCCTTTTTACGTGGTTTTGCTGGATTTATTCAATTAATGATTGAAATTGCTGATAATGTTTTCATCTATGATTATCTATGATTCTAATGAAAACCACCATTGATGTTGTTCATTCATTCTTCTGTTGATATTTGCTAAAATTTTAAAGCATCTCGGTTTAATCTGAAATTTTCACTATTTTTCTTTGACCAGTGAAATACACACCTCAACGGCAGTGGCTACGAGATGAGCTAAAAGGAGTGGACAGAAAGAAGACACCCTGGCTTATTATTATCATGCGTGTCCCCATCTACAACAGTAACCAAGCTCACTTTATGGAGGGTGAAAGTATGCAAGCTGTTTTTTGGCACTGGTTTCTTCGTTATAGAGTTGATTTCATCTTTGCTGGCCACATCCATGCCTACGAAAGATCAGCATGTATACTTTTCCCTTTTTGTGTTGCTTTTTCCCACTGGTTAAGGACTAGGCCTTGAAATTGATTATCATGAATAATTTAGAAGTGACTATAATACAAGTAATGCATCTGCAAGATAGAAAGAATAGCTGCTCTTGAGACCAACTTTATCCAGCATTTTCTTGAAGCCTTATACTTTAGAATAAAATCTTATGAGTCAAATTAGCTTGCTAATAATCACGATTCGCTCTCTGCTGATTGATCGTCATGTACTGTGCTAACTTTTTCCAAATTCCATAGGCATTTTCCTAACTTTTAATTGGTTATTACTATCATTAGTTGAACATAAAACAGGGGCAACCACAGTTCGTCTGGGATTTCTACATCTTCCTCTGATAATATATTCTTCAACAAAGAAGGAAACTGAAATCTAAAAATAGATAAGACGGTTGGAATATTGACCATATGCCAACCCAAGAATGAGTAGTTTGAAAAATTAATCACCCACTGTTGTCTATAATAACCAAAGAATCAACCTTCCTTTGACTTTCCGCAGTTTCTCAGCTCAACTATGTCCTCCTAAAAGCTTCCACATCCAACCAGTCCTGCCGAAAAATGTTTCTTGACACTGGAAATGGTGGCAATTACCTCATTTCTCTTCCTAATTATCTAATTTGGCATCCTCAAGACACGGCTCTATGTTCCATATTTGGAAGGAAATAAAAGCCAGAGAACTGGATTCCTGAAAAGCTTTAGAAATTGGGTTCCCATAAGACACATCTGAACATATTGTTCTGCTAAGGACTTGAAGGTTGTTAATGCTGTTTTGGTTGTGTCTTTTCAAATTTTCATTTGCATAAAACAATTTTTGGGTGCAAATTTAGACTGTCTATAAACACTGATGTTATTTATTTGCAGTATCGCATCTCAAATATCCGCTATAATATATCAAGTGGCAACTGCTCTCCTGTGCCTGACAAATCAGCTCCAATGTACATAACAGTCGGAGATGGTGGGAACCAGGAAGGTCTTGCTAGAAGGTAAACCAAAATCGATCCTTGAATATTTTTATCTTATCTTTGAAATGGATTACCATCTGAAAGTATCAAGTTGTAACCCCTTGCCGAACTGCCTTCTGTAAATCCTTGTATCTCACCATTAGGTTTTGGGAGCTGTAACCAGAATATTCTGCAAAGCTAATTATGGTCATTTCACATTGGAGCTGAAGAACCGAACCCATGCAGTCTTGCATTGGCATCGAAATGACGGCAGGCAAAAGGTTCCTGCTGATTCCACGATATTCCTCAATCAACACTGGTAAGTGCTAGCTCTCTGCTTTAAGTCTCTATTTAGTCCCCTTTGTCATTTGTGTTTGAATTGTCATGCTTAATGGAGTGTTATAACATAAGTTGGCCAAAATCACTGAGCCCTAATTCTGGCTCTGGTTTTAATCAAACTAGGTTTTTTTTTTTTTTCTTATGGGGCAAGTAATTTACGGAGGAGGAGACTCAAGAAGAATTGTCTTAAGGCAAGACTAGAAATCAATTTATGAAACCATTTGGTTAAGCTTTGTTCATCCTTAAAATCCATTTTATAGCACTGGAATCTCCATATCCTTCGGTACATGCTGAGTCTAACGCATCTCTCCAGACTCCGATATATGATTCACTCCTCCATCATAAGATAATGAGCCATTCTGTCGACTCGGATTTCAAGCAAAGAGATGCAGCCTGAATGCCCTAGGAAACACATTTGGTAATTTACAGAGGCATTGTCTTAGTGCATGGTTTGTTACCATAATCTTTTTTAAATAGATGATTAGTCAAATATTGGTTTCTTGTATCGGTAATAGACATATATATATATGTTTAATTATTCATAGAATAATATATGTAATAAATTTCTACATCCTTTATTACTACAACAAAACATTCTTCGTAGCTATACCTTTGTAGCTATATCATATATTTTATAATGAGTCATGTAAAGGATAATGTGGTTAATAAAATGAAATAATTACTTTTGGATGAAACTATTGCATTTCCTTCAGTCCAATTTCTTGTTTCAAGTTTGCAAATGAACAGGTAGTCCTGTTTTTGAGTTGAGAAATTAGTGGTATTAATATTAGTTTTGTGATTCTGAAAGATTCTCATTTCAAGGTAGATGAAGGCAGGGATTGGTGTTGGAAGCCGAGTCTACAGACAATCCATGAATCTTCTTTATCTACAATGAAAAATCAGAATTTTTATTAAAATTCTCATCATTCCATCATCTGCCTTCCAATCACATGTCTCTTCCTTATCTACAATAATCAGATTTTTTTTTTCCGTCAAAATTTCCTGCAGCTTTAATAGAAAAGAAAATTTATGATGATCTAAAAAGAAGAAAACAGGAGGCCTGACATCCATTTCCTCGATGTTAGTTTATACAGCTTGCAAATTAGCAAGCACTTATTCATCTCCTCATCAAAAATGTTTGGTCTGGAGATTTTGTTTCATTGTCTCTCGACAATCAAGCATCACGGAATACCAGCTGAGGACTCCATTTTAGATGGAGAAAAAGCTTTCCTGATTTAGTACCATCTAAATGAAAACTGTCTTGAACTTCCCCTTCCAGTACGACCCTAGTGAGTGTCATGATGCATCTCCCAATTTTTTCCTGTAAGATTGTTTCTAGCATGGTTAAAACGATGATTAACAAAGTTTTAATAAAGCAATGTAGCTCAAATTGCAGATTCACATTTCAGAAAGACTTTGATTAACCAAGTAGGTTAGCAACAATAAGTGATCAACATTCCATTTTTTTTTTCTCTCAATATTAGCCACTTGAAAGAAATTCCAGCAACCATCCAAATCTCTACTTTGTCACCTTTGTAAATGGTGATAAAAACTCTTATTGGTTTATCTAGGGAAGTAAAACCAAGTCAAACAATTTGAGTTACAGAGGAGCTATGGGAAGGAATGCTCCTGGCAGCTCTAGTTACCACATATGTCTCTTGAATTCGGATGAGTGTCGGATATAAGTATAAATTGATGGGGACTTGCCAGCAAGAAGAAAAAAGAGAAAGAAGATGCAACTGAAACCACAGTGAGAGTTACCTTCTTGAAAGTGTCATGGTCCCAGACTTCCAAAATTAACATTTCATGTAGTGCATCCTCCACAACAAAGTCGAATGTCTGGTTCCAAACTGGATTCAAGGTCTCATTGGCAACCTGAGAAAAGAGAAATGGAACCTATTGAGACCTGATAATCTGTTATTCTGCCAAAAAAAAAAAAGTCTACAGAGCTCATACTGAGAATTTTAGACTTTCTACTTTTAATTCTCATGGTGGAGATTTACCAACCAAGAACAAAAGAAAAGCTACTCCAAGGGGAAAAAAGGCATCTGACCCTTG
This sequence comes from Adansonia gregorii, assembly GCA_038382025.1. Lineage (NCBI taxonomy): Eukaryota > Viridiplantae > Streptophyta > Magnoliopsida > Malvales > Malvaceae > Adansonia > Adansonia gregorii. Next base: position 5,153,866 of record JBBYHO010000015.1, on the reverse strand, counting down.
TTTTGGCTTTTGACTCAGATTTCTTCATTGTGAGGACAACAAAAGGATCTGCCTTTCCCATAAAATCAACTGCTGGCAAGTTTTCAGCTGCTATAACTATCACTGATAGTACTCCTCTAACAAAGACATCTCTTTTCCTTTGATTCATTTTTTCGAGGTCAGCAGCCTCCATTTCAACAGTTACTGTTTTAAGGGCCTTCTCCAATGATGTCAATGAGAAATCAGGGTTAAATGGGTTCTTAAAGCTGCTTTCTGTGCCAAAAAGACTATAGAGGAGCTCAAGGTGCACCTATTAGGAAGAAATCGTGAAGTTTGTCAATAAATACAACATTCAATTTGTTTAAGATTTTATAAAAGATTAATCTTCATGACAAATGCAGGAAAAAGAACTATTTTAAAAGATAAAATTCGAAACCGCACTTTCTCTTACTAATGACATTAATTTGTTTATTTACCAGCATGCTTTGTTTTCTTGTAACTTAAGAAATCTGGAAATGCAACAGCTATCATTCTTCCAATTTATTAAAGATCAAAGCAACTTTACGACATTGTCTCTACATTAGACATGTGTGACCGCATTTTGGATTAACATGTCATATATGTTTTCATCTGTTTAACTTTGCAAAATGAACTATCATGTTCATGCAACTGTTGCAATCATCACAAAGCAAATAGAAGGCAAAATTCAATGGGATCCCCCACCTGACCCCTGTATTTAGTATCTCTTTGGACCACCAAATCCTTGACCAGTTTCAGCCAGACATCCTTCACTTTACCAGGCTCAAGGTCCGTCAATGCCACTTGAGCACAGCCAATGAGTTCAGCGGCCTGTACCCCTTCATCATCAAAGACTCTTACAGTCAAGTGTTGAGTGGACGCATCTTCTACAATGAACTCAAAATGCTCATTCCAAATCGGATTCAATTGGTTATTCTGAAAGAAGAACTACAGATTTAAAACATCAATCCTGGAAAATGAGATCATATGCATAAGAAGGTAAGTATCTTACGATGGTTTTACTGGTTTTCATTTTATCCGGAAGTGGACGCACAAATAAGACAGCAAAAGGATCGGATTTCCCGATGATGTCCTTATTTGTTAGGTCCTTGGCTTGCACAAGCTTCACATCTAATGTTCCAACAGGCTTCAGCTCCAGATCACTGGTACAGCACATAATCACAGACAAACCGGAGCCACAGAAGGAAGAGCAAAACCGAAAAGCAAAGAAGTGCTCCTGATTTTAGTGTTTCTATAAACATAAATGGGGTATAGAACATATGCAGTGAAAATCTAGGACATAAAAATGAAAAGGCAAGGGATAAAATCCAACAACATAGGAGGTGCATGTTGGCAAGGATCAGGGCAACCGAAACGACAAATACATAAACCAAGTTATATGCATGATACATCCAAATTCTATTGCTATGAGCTGAATATAAGCCAGAATAAAATAAACACCTTATTTTTCAGTAGACCATGCTGAGCCAGTTTCTTTGAATTTTTGGTCTGAGGTTCAACCGGTGCTACTGATTTAATTTGATCAAAGAAAATATTAAGGTCTTATTTCTGAAATTTTCACTGTGATTTCATTTTCTTACCAGCTTTATCAAGGCACGACACAACACTAGGTTAATAACTAGAACATTAACAAATGCAGGTGCTTAAATCTCCAGGAGCAGTCTGTCAGTCTCCAAAATAAAGACTTACTTCCTGCTTGGTAATTTTCACCCTTTGCATGAGTTCTTCAATTGTAATGATTTAAAGACAAAACAACAGTAACTTCATTGTGGAAGGAACGTGGCAAAGTTACCTGTAATCGCCAGGTAATATGGGTATAATATTCCGAACGGGCCACGTTATAGAATCTTCAATGGCATTCCTAATTGTGTCCTGTAAGTACAAAATTGTAAGAGCAGTTCATTGGAACCACATCTCGTCATAATTTATACTGTTAATGGCTGGAGAAGCAGTGAAAAATTTAATGCAAATAATACTTCTTTATGTAAACTACTTTACATTGTTTATATTTATGAAATTCTGGCTCAAAGGTGCTTGCCAAGAAACAGGATTAAACTCTTCACCGTTGACAGATAACAGTCATATTCACTTAGTCACTTTCCATCTTGGGAAATCTACCACAGACTTTGCATTCATTTAATATGCCTTCATATTTTATAAAGATTTATGTTGAAATTAAATACTTTTCAATCTAATATATATTTCAAAAGCCTTAATCAACAATATAAGTGGTAGAGAAATGATAAGAAAACATGGAAAAAAATGGTTTCTTCACACCTCAATGGCATCAGAAATCCCCGGTATTGTTGATAAATCACCTCCAATAACTTTAAGTGTAAAATCAAGATTTTTCTGTAGAAGAAGCATACAAAGCAATCATGATATTAATGTAGAAAGTAATTGCAGGTTGATGTATACAAATACAGATTCCTAGCATCAGTGAATTCAAAATATAATTTTTAAGCTTATATTTTTGCATAAGTTTTGAAAGGAGAATAATTATCTAGTTAATTATGATCAAGAGCTTCATCTTGTTCATAAAGTAGTGGTACGGTTAACAAGACCATTGCTACTTACCTTCTCTCTCAAGGAATAGGAAACGGCTCCGAAACAAGGAAACTGATCAACAAGTGGCTTGAAGATTAACCTGAAAACCCCAGTGAACCCAATATTTTTTACCTAGATGAACAAGTTAAAACCAGGAGATGAGAAGAAATACCTTAATGGAATGCATAAACATAAAAGCTAAGAATACAGTAAGTTTAGGCATATCCGATAATGAAAAAAACGCCTATCTATTCTTGCCAGCAAATTTTAAACACGATATCAGATGAACTTCAGTAAGCTGGACACTATAAGGAATATATTACATGTGAAAAAACAAAACTCAGCGAGCTTTGCTGCATTTTGTGAAAGCCCATAATAGAATAAGCTTATGAATTAAAGGGGATAATGAAAAGAATGCAGATATATGCGCTAGCAAATGTCAAAGGCCCTCTATCAAACACATTCCCTCCTTTTTTAATACAGATACACTTACACATGACATACCTAAATCAACCACTCAGAAAACTTGCCCGGTACAGAATTATTAGTGTTCAATGACAAGTATGAAAACCAAATACAGCGATCAGCATGTTCAATTTCTGAAATATAGTACTAGTATTAGGAGCAGATAAACTTAGCAGTACGATTTTGATTGACAGAAGACACAGTTTATCTTGAGACAGGAATAGTTAATTATGCCAAGAAAAGAACAAAGGTGCCTAGAAGTCAACTACTGCAGAGTCTGTTTCTGGCATGCAGTTTCGGTCTAGACCAATTGTGCTTAATTCTTAACCAAGAAGAACGGGTTTCAATCAAATATATTTAACATTATAATCAAGAAAGACTTGCGTGAACAATAAGTAAATATTACTTGCACAGGCAGGGCAACACCGAGTCTGGTGTTAATGTTGAGCACAATATTCGGGTTACCATCCCACTGCAGTTCCAACTCCATTGTGATTCCTCCAGCATCACTTTCACTCTCAATGATGGCAACACCTAAAGAATATTGATAAATTGTTCAACATTTCAAACTTTGGGAGATAAATAAAACCAGCATCTTTGCTCTCACAAAGAGTACACCATGAAAACTATTCTCAATATTAACACGACGTAAACCAATGTTGTAATTGACAAAACTGACCTGTAAATTGTGGTGCAACCGTACCAAGAGTCAACGTTGCAAACTTCATAGACGATAAGATAGCTGGTGTATATTGTTCAAGAATTGGCTCAACAGTCGTTCTTATTAGCTCAGATGCTGCCTATGCCATCATATGACACAAGGGAAAAAGATGTAAAATGCATCTCGTTAGCCGTCAATCTCGGAAAAGCCTAAAGCAAGAAGAGGAAAAGAAAAAATTACCTCGTCAACCGATGGCCAAATCTTTTCTAGCTGGAGATTAAGCCAAGTTAACTGTATTTATGAAAGAATTAATATTAGTAGAGACTTGATGGTAAAAACATTAGATAGAAAGAAAGATATAATTCGAAAATATGATGGATCTAACTCAACTTCTGGCGCTGAGCAAAAACAACCCAAGGTGGATAAAACTGACGTGGTAGAATTTTTCTTGAATCTTGCACTGTCATCCTTGCAAATGAAGCAACAGTCTTTGCCTACGCATAATGCGTCACCAAAACCCAGAAATTGTTAATCATCATAAGCAGAGAAAACAGATTTATCTGCTTCATACCCAAAACTTTACGAAAATATACGTGCATGAATACATGAGAAATGTAATGTACGTTAGGAAATGAAAGGAAAAGATAGTAAAAAGCTGGATTTTGGTTTATATGAAATGGAGATACCAGATGAGCACGGCAAGTAGATCGGATTTTCTCATATCTAGCAAAAGCAACGATCAACCCGATACCAATGGAGAGTCCAACGAACATACCAAAAAAGAAAGACATTTTCTTTAATTTTTCTACAACCCCAGATAGTAAGATAATGAATCTAGGTGAAATATCTTGGTTTTTCTGGATTTTCTTTCAAGGCATTGTTAAGAAAGAGAGCTTTTCCTAGTGGAGAAGAAAAAATAAAGCAGAGAATTTTGGATCAGGACGTTGTTAGTTGCAGTGGGGAAAGTACGAAAGGAGATTGATTTAGTGTAAGTAATAATTAAAAAATTACTTAAAGATCAATTTATTAATTCTGATCTGGAAAGACTAAGATCTTTCTATCTCCCGTTTATTTCTTTTACTTTGTGTTTGAGTTTCACATTCCTCCCGTCACCCTGTTTTGCAAATAGCCCCCATTACTTTGGCTATATTATGAGGGGTATTTATGCATCAAATTAAGAGCGACTTAGAAGCAAATATCATAATATTGGTAATTTAATAGTGAAAGATGAGGCCAAGACTCAAACCCGGACGACAAAAATCAACCTTCACTCTGTTAGAATGTGATTTGGATGGCCTGAAAAACCCAATGTGCCACTTGTCAGCCTCAACTCAAAGTTTCCCCTTGACACCTCTGGGTATGTTGGTTTTCCTTTTCTTCTACGTCTAAGTGATTATTTATTCAAATCTAAATATTTCTTTATTATATTTTTTATTTGATTACTTCTGTTTTTTTTTTTAAAGTTGTAATCTTAATGATTTCAGTTTAACATGATGGTTTTAATTAATACCTTGGAAAGTATTAAGGAAATTAATCATTATGTAATTGCAATAATTACAATGTCAATTGTGGGAGTGGAAAAATCAACACCCAATTGTTGTATTATCATATATGGGTATAATATTTTAGTATATATGAGTATTTTAAATAAAGTAAAATAATTTCCTGAAGGGGTTTATCAATTGAATACATCAATGATTTGTTATCAAGCAAGCATTCTAAAAAGTGGTATTAGATCATTTATATAAATATATGCACAAATATATTAGCTTTTTATACAAAAATTATTATTTATTGTTAACAAACAATATATTACTTGACAGGCTCTCTAATAAAAAAGAATCGGCAACAATATGCTAAACACCAGGTATTTCAATTAAATTCTTGTTATTAACACTATTTTTATTAATTAATTATATTTTATCTCACCCACCTGCAAGTTAAGCGTAGCTCAATCTAGTTATATTTAAAAATAAACACTGTCCAAACATGCCTAAATTTTCAAGCATTTTTAGTGTTCAAATTAATTTATCATAACAATGAGGTCCTTGGAACAATCATATATCAGATTGATGGTGAGCTTAGCCTTAAGCACATATGAACATGCACGAAAGTCTGTAAATTACAAGAGCCCATAGCGTCACTCGTCAATCATATTCAAGTTGTTATTATAACTTAAAAGGCCCGACGGTTTGAGTTTTGAAATTTTAAGGATCTATCTCTTTTAAGTTCCGTTAACGACAAACACAACTAATGAAGATAGAGAGGTTTGGTTTTTGCTGGAAAAGAAGTGTCAGTGATTGACTAAACCTCTACTTCTTAATATATATATATATATATATATATATATATAAAGTATAAACCTTTATATCGCGGCCCTTTGAGGGTTGAGACCATTACTGCACTGAAATATTCGTTTCTATGGCTGACTTCAGTTGCACCATCCCTCTTTTACTATACCCTTCCATTTTTCTCATTCTCTTTTTCACTTCCATCAATCACCATTGCCATCTCTACTCTTTTTCTTCCGATATATCCAATGACACTAAGATTTCCCGAGAAAATTATTCTGATATTTTAAACTCTTCAAGTTCTGCTTCGGATTTTTATAATGAAAGCTTTGTTAGCAGTGATGTAAGCTGATATAATGATTTTTCTTTTAAAGGAAAAGAAAAAAGAGTTTATGGTGGGTTTTAGTTTTTTAACTCTGGGGTGGTTTATTTTGCGTTAATAGGCACAAAAGATGACCCAGATTGAGATTTTGGAGGAAGGGTTAGCGAGGGCAAGAGAGGCAATACGAGCGGCATCTCGGTCTCGGAGGACTACTTCCAGCAAGCTGGGGATCTATGTTCCCAAGGGATCTGTTTACAGAAACTCTTACGCGTTTCATCAGTTAAGAGTTTTTCTTCATCTTTTCTTCTTGAACTTAGCCTGGCTTTTGATACATTTGTTTTTAAGTTATTCGAAGAACCAAACGGGGAAGGCTTTGTAACTTTGATGCGTACTAATGCAAGTTCTGTCACGACTTTACTTCTTGCATGTTGTTGCATTGGGATGTATACATTGTTTAGCTTAAATTTTATCTCACTGAACTGTAGTAATACTTATAAGTTTCTTACTTGCGAATCATCAATTGGAGCACTAGAAAGTCAAAAAAGAATGGCTAAGATCACCATCGACTTAGAGCCTATATATGGCAGGGTGAGGGGATAGGATATATATAGCGCTCGCACAACAGGCGTATGGTAAACAAAATAGGACCTTTCCAATGAGTTTTGCCCTTTTTGTGATTTGCACACAGTCCTAATTCTACGCCAATCAGTAATATTTGCATTGAAGTTTGAATCTCCTTGATAGTAATAGAAGATTGGATTCATAACTTTCTGCAGCTTTCCTCAATGAATAAGTACTTGCATATCTACATTGATTGTCAATACAATAGTCTCCAGATTCCTTTATACCCCCAAACACTATCAATTTCAAGATGGTCCCCAATTTCTAAATTTAAGGATAGTTTGCATACAACGAATTAAAAGCTACCCTTTTCCATTTTCAATCACTGATTTATAGGAGCCATTCCTTCATTTGTCAAACCCTTGCTTTACTATAAGTACTAAAGAAAAT
>JBBYHO010000015.1:5132500-5146451 GCA_038382025.1 Adansonia gregorii | reverse complement strand
CATTTTCAATCACTGATTTATAGGAGCCATTCCTTCATTTGTCAAACCCTTGCTTTACTATAAGTACTAAAGAAAATTGAACATGCATGCCAAGGACATAGGAAAATCCCAATTTTCTTTTTCCCATTTCATTTTTTTCACTAGAAGTTAATAATGAATGGTTATAACTATTATCTTGTTAATGCATGTTCAGGAGCCACATTGAAATGCAGAAGCGATTCAAAGTGTGGCCATACAGGGAAGGAGATCCACCCCTTTTTCACAAAGGTCCAATGAATTCTATATACGCAATCGAGGGACAATTCATTGATGAATTTGAGAGCGGTACCACACCATTTTTAGCTCGCAGCCCCGAAGAGGCCCTTGCATTTTTCCTCCCTGTTAGTGTCGTGAATATCATAGAGTATGTTTACAAGCCTTATAGGGATTATTCTCGCAAGCGCCTCCAAAACATCGTAAAGGACTACGTTAACATAGTATCAACCCGATATCCCTACTGGAATAGAAGCAGTGGAGCTGATCATTTTATGATTTCTTGTCATGATTGGGTAAGTTATTATTATATATATTTTCAATTGTTTCATTTTAATGTTCACAATCTGGCTAGATTTTGTTGTTTCAGGCACCGGATGCTTCAGCTGAGGATCCGAATCTTTTCAAGCATTTCATTAGAGTTCTTTGCAATGCCAACTCCTCCGAAGGATTCCAACCTGCCAGAGACGTTTCATTGCCTGAAATGTTCCTTCATCATGGGGCTCTTGGACAACCTCAACAAGGCCAACCCCCAAACAACCGTTCAATTCTAGCTTTCTTCGCAGGTGGCGATCATGGATCCGTCAGAAAAATACTATTCAAATATTGGAAGCAGAAAGACAACGACGTTCGGGTCTACCGATACCTCCCCAAAACCCTAAACTATAGTAAACTAATGAGTCAAACTAAGTTTTGCCTTTGCCCCAGTGGATATGAAGTCGCAAGTCCTAGAGTAGTCGAGTCGATACTTTCCGGTTGTGTTCCGGTGATCATTTCCGACCACTACGTTCTACCTTTCAGCGACGTCCTAGACTGGAGTAAATTTTCCGTTTATATTCCTGTCGCAAAGATACCGGAAATCAAAACGATTCTGCGAGGAATTTCTGACGAAGAATATTTGAGAAAACAAAGGAGGGTCCTCACAGTGCAACGACATTTTGTGCTGAACCGACCAGCCAAACCATATGATATAATGCATATGGTGTTGCATTCAGTATGGCTTAGGAGGCTTAATAGAAGACTGTCATCACTAAATTAATGAATATTTTTTTCACACTTTTTATAAATATATAGATATTGTACGTATAAAATACAAATAACTTAAACAATATGCCTTATAATTTATTTAAATGAAAATTATTATCTATATATATATATAGATATATGTCTTTTTTATAATAATTATAGATCTTTATTCATCAGATGTGTGAGAAACAATCTGCTAATACCATGCAAGACGGCAATTTTATTGAGTGAATATATATATGGCGCATTGGTACGTTATTAATAAATTAGATGCTTTTATGCATTAAAAATTTTTTAAATATAAATATTAATCATTTTATTTTGAATTAAATTATATTATTTAATTTAATAAATTTATATTTTATTGGACTTTTACTTCTAAGAGGAAAATATTAACCAAACTTCTTGAGCCCTCGTTATATAATGAACTCTTCATGGCCAAATATGTAATTTTACTAATCCCTCAAACGGATATTAAAGACGGCAAACAGAGGCAGGCCAAACTAAACTGTCTACATGTTCTTCTTCTTCAGTCTCTTTCTTTCTCTGCCCGCCACGCCTCCTCCTTTAATTTCACTTTGCAGAAATAGCCGTTTTCCCTCGCTTCTTCTCCAAAATTTTCTGGAGATAAAGGAATCATACTAACCAAACACACTTTTTTAATTGAAAATTAAAAGAGCTTTCGTAACATGGAGAGTTGCTCCAGATATTCAGTGTCCGCTCTCTCTTGGCTATGCCTATGTGTTTTCGCGATCCTCATGGTTTTCTCTATCTCTGATCACTTCAACTCCTTCACGAGCTTCTCTCCACCAACTCCTGAATCACCAGGACCTAAATTTGAGTTGCAGAGATTAATCGCTTCTAATTCTGATCAAATCAGAGCCGTTAGCTTCAGCGGATCAACTGATGATCATCAGCGCCCCAACCGAAACACCACCATTATAGTAAAACACTTTCTCTGTAACAGATTGAAACATAAAACCGTTTTTTACTACTGTGAATCTTAAAGATAAATGCCGGAGATGAAAATCTTAAAAAGAGATTTCAAAATCATGTTTTCTTCAATTGTGTTCAGATTCTTTTTTTTCTTTCTTATCATATAATTTGATCATGAAATATGATTAATTATATGTTATTGTTTGTTTACAGAGAGAAATGAAGAAACTGACCAGAGAACAAGTGTTAGAACAAGGACTAGCTAGAGCTCGAGCTTCGATTCGCTCGGCGGCTATAACTCGAATCGTCAGGACGGCTTCTTTCAAGAACGACAATGACGTTCCCGTTGGAGATGTCTATCGTAATCCGAGCGCATTTTATCAGTAAGACTGAATTAATTTCTTCGTTTCTTTTAAAAAAGAAATAAAAAGAAAAGAACTAACTCAATTAATTAATTTTGCTGTACTTATTAGTTGAAGTTGTTATTAAAGAGGTTTCAGAACTGCTTTGCTTCCAAGATATAGCAAATTATAAATATATTTATTCGGCTATCTTTGTTTTTGTGTAATGGAAAGAGTGTTGGAGAATTGAGAAGTAGTTTTCTTCTGACTGAAGCTAAAGCGGGGAAATGAAAATGAAGTTGAAGAATTGCGCAGTCGCTAGCGCACTCCTTTCCCTTCACACTAGACACTCGACACCGTATTATCATGGCTAGCTACTTGAAAAGCGGCGCTGTTGCTTGCTTTTTAAGATAGTCAGGTTATTTAAGGAACAGTTGATTTTTTTTTCCCCCTGAATTTGGATTATGGTGAAAATAAAAGAAAAAAAATTTAAATTTATTAAATAATTACATGAAACTTCGAACAAAGGACAAAGACTGTCAAGAGTCCATGCCATAACCTATTTTAGTATCTTATGTGTTGGTGGGATATGTCGCATGTGAGGGTAATAATGAGAAATGACTTTAGAGTTGGGTTGAGAAACGTAGTGGGCTTAAGAGAGTGGTCCAGGAAACAAAAATTCAATTTGCTTGCATAAATTATTACTCCACATGTGAGAATAACATATGGTAGTACCAAAGTGCTCTGCTGTCGTTTATTGATAGTTAAGTTGGTGCGAAGATGACTAGAGAAGAGGCCTCGAAATCTCTTTAATCAATTATTCTAAAGCGATTGAATGAGTGAAGAGTTTAAACAAAAATTTTGGGTTTTTTATCTGAGTTTTACCAAGAAAAAGGATGTCTCTTTCTCTTAGCATTTTCGAGTATATACACATAAAGATCAACATCTCAATTTACTGGCATATCATCATGCATGTCGATGTCATCATGTAACATATTTAATGATGATATATATATATATATTGATCGTATCCATATACTATGCTAATGTCTAGGATGCAATCATCAACTGTTAATTCTAGGCAAAGGGTGCCCAAATCATCAGAGTAAATTTTAAATTACAGTTGAGACTAATACCAATTTATTAATTCCTTGGAGGAGCTATGTGGAGATGGAGAGGAGATTCAAAGTCTACGTGTACACAGAAGGAGAGCTGCCAATAGTCCACGATGGGCCATGCAAGGAAATATATACGATAGAAGGCAGATTCATACACGAGATGGAGCACGGGGCTAAGAGATTTAGGACGAATGATCCTCGACGTGCCCACGTTTACTTTATGCCCTTCAGTGTGACATGGATGGTCAAGTATATTTACACGCCTCTGAGCTTCAACATTACTCCTCTTAAGCACTTCGTTTCTGATTATGTCAAAGTGGTATCCACCAAGTACCCATTTTGGAATCGAACTCATGGCGCTGATCACTTCATGCTTGCTTGCCATGATTGGGTTGAATTTCTCTTTCTCCTTTTTTCTTCTTTTTCTGCTTTCCTTTTTTTTTTTTTTTGGCATATTAAACTTCATTTTTCATGCTTCTTTGCAGGGGCCCCATGCATCACAAGGCAACTCACTCCTCTACAACAATTCAATTCGGGTGTTGTGCAATGCCAACACCTCCGAAGGCTTCAAACCACAAAAGGACGTAAGCCTTCCCGAAATCAATCTAAATGGTGGCTACTTATCCCCCAAACTCATCCACCCACCTCCAGCCAACGCTTCTCGACCCTACCTCTCTTTCTTTGCCGGGGGACTTCACGGCCCAGTCCGCCCATACCTCCTCCAACACTGGAAGGGCAGGGACAATGACATGCAGGTCTATGAATACCTCCCAAAAAACAAAGACTACTACTCTTACATGCTCCAATCAAAATTTTGTTTATGCCCAAGTGGCTATGAAGTTGCCAGCCCAAGGATCGTTGAGTCCATATACTCCGAATGTGTGCCGGTTATTTTGTCGGATAACTATGTTTTGCCTTTCAGTGATGTGTTGCGATGGGAGGCGTTCTCAATACAGTTGGAAACAACAAAGATTCCCAGATTGAAAGAGATTTTATCGGCAATTCCAGAAGAAAAACATCGGAAACTTCAAGAGGGTGTGCGAGTTGTGCGAAGACATTTTATGTTGAACCAACCTTCTAAAAGATTTGATATGTTCCACATGATATTACACTCAATATGGCTTCGGAGAATTAATGCAAGACCAGTGTAGATTTTGACATTAACTTTTATATACGCATATTTTATAGAGTTTATATTTGATATATTAATCGATTATAAATTTATACATTTTTAGTGAATCAGATTATGCTATATCACTAAAAAAGTTTTTAAAATCATTGATTCACTAAAAATACAGATTCATGTATCATTAATATATCAAATATAAATCTTATTTCATATACATAAGTTATAAACTTGTATTAATTAATTTTTTCTTTTAATTAGTATTTATGTTCATCAAATTTTTATACATGCGTATGTCTTTTATATATATATATATATATATATATGGATAGGCGTTATATTCATGAACTACATTATGTTTTTTTAAAAAAAATAAATGTTTTTTATAATGATTTGACTGATAGGAAGAAAATATACATCATGATTTTTTTTCCCATTCCTCTAAACCTCATATAATGGTTGAAAGAAAAATAGGATGGATAATTCTTTCTTTCTGTGATTTACTTTCCAATGCCCAAAGTTTATTTCTCAAATTTTTGGAAAAATTCTTTCGAAATTCAGTTTGTTATTATATACGTATCTTTAAACCTTAAAAAAAATCATTGGAATGATTAATAATTATATGGCCATTTTGAGAGAAGTGGCAAAATGCAAGGATTGAACCCGAAGCAAACATAAAATAATATAATAATCACTTGCCAATGGCCTGTACATGGGATTTATAATGGGTTTCTAATATACATTGGGTTGATCGCCAAGGAATATTGGGCTTTGAAATTAAGGCATAAAGTGATGTGAAACCTCCCATTTAACATGTAATTTTAAAATTTACGGCTTGTCAACCCTGGTTCAGTTCAGGACGTGGGAGCTGCAATGGAATTAAAAACATAGTTCGATTTGAAGACGGATAGATCCTAGCTAGGTAACTCAACTCTTGTGATTTTAAATGGAATTTGAAATTTAATTTTTATACAGCCCCTTAAATGGAAGTTTAACATAGGGGATATTTGAAGCACATAATGCTCTTTAAATTACTCGGGTACGGCAAAGCCACAGCAAATTTCCATGTGACCAGCCGAAGTTGATTAGAGGCCTAGAAAGGATATTAAATTATTAATCCACCAACAGCAACTAAAATTGATTCAGCAACAAAGATATGCCTGGATAAAATAAATAATGGAATCATCAAAACTTTTCAAAGAGGCCTACGATTAACTTTTTTTTTTTTTTTTTAATAAAAATTGAAACAAAGAGGTAAAATGGCATTTCCAGCTGTTAGTTGTATTTGAGGTCGCAGACACTCAACCACCACACCACAACACAACACTACCCACAGCCCCTTCCTTGACCTGGGAATGGGATCGCATCGTCCCTTATTATTTTTTCTCCTCAGAGTTCTACCAGCAAAAATGCCAAAAAAAAAAAAGAAATTAAAAGAAAAAGGACATCTCGTTAAATTGAGATGTTTAACCAGCTCTATAGGGTAAGTAAATTCAAGCATGATTGAACCAAGGGCCGACTGCCCCGTTCACATGCCCATTGCCATGGATCCCTACACCGTTAGGGATGAGGGAAGGTGGCATTCCAACAGCCATTGGCGGCGTTGTAGGGTATAACCCATGATTATGTGGGATAGCATGCGGACTCACAAGAGGACTGCCGGCAGGACTGCCTTTATGCTGCTGGAGGGCGTGGATTTGCCTGAGCCCTTCCTCATGAATCCTAGACAACGTTTCCAACTCCTTCATGGACAAAGCTTCCAGACCAGCACCGTAGAGGGGGGCATGTCGTGACATTTCTTCTTGAAGTGAGGCCTCAAGGGTGTGAATATATTGCTGCAGAGAAAACCAAAAACAAAAAAAAAAAAAAAAACATTCAGATTAGACTTCCTAAGTTCACAACTTTCTATGACAGCCCAGCAATGATGATTCAGATGCAAACTAGAAATCTCAAAGCAAAAGGGTTGAAGGAGAGATAGGTATGGCAAGATCAGTAGTACCCCAAATACCCTTTGCACTAGCTCTACCTGCTAGACGGTTAAAAAAATTCCTAGAAATTCAAAATAAAAGATGACGATGAGATGGAAAGTTCAGGAACTATGATGAGGCAAAAACCTGGCAGGCCTGCAACTTTGATTCCATGCCATCAATATATGCTTCGCACCTAGCAACCTGCTCTTCTTTTTCCCTTTTTTCACCTTCGGTTTGCCCGACTGTTTGTGTCAATCTGCGAACTTTATCCTCAAGTGATTGACGAATTTCTTCTCGAGTCACATTTTCTGTGGCATACCGTTTCAATTCTTCATCAAATCTTTTCCGTTCAGCTTCAGCACTCTTCAATCTTTCAGCAAGAGCATTCTTCTCCTTTACTACCCTCTGTCACATACATAATTTGTTGTCAGATAAAGTAAGATAGCTGTCCATCCAAGCCAGAACAAGACTAAAAGAGCAAAGAGGCAACACATTTATCATCAAAAGTACCTTCAACTCGTCACGTTTCCGAGACTTCAACTGGGAGAGCTGCGTCTCTGCATCATGAAGATGATCCTGAAGTGCTTTCTTCTCAGCAGTTAGTTTTGCAATTTCATCATCCCTCTCTAAGCGAAGCCACTCAAGTTGACTCTCAACCTCCTGTAATTGTTCAGATAGTTCCTTCTTTTCCCGAGCAAAGCGGTCCATCTCAACCCTCATTTCAGACTGTCAATTTTTAAAATGTGTTAATTTTAAGAACATCCTGAAAAGAATAGAGTTGGTACAACAGTCCCTGAACTGAAAATTTCATTAGTGTAAGGCACGCACCTTCAGTCGATTATTTGTAGCCTCGGATTCACTTAATTTCTGGGATAAAGTAGCTTTTTCCCTGACCATATTTGAAATTTCAACCTTTATTTCTTCACGCATGCGGATAATCGCATCTTCACTAGCACATAACTGGTGCCAAAGAGCTGCCCTATCAACATTTGCAAGCTCAGCAACTTCCCGCATCATGCTTAGAACAGGTCTAACAACTTCTTGCTCCTCTGAAACCAAAATAACTAAAATATCCAAATCTAGTTCTACTTCACAACTACTTTCTGTAGTGCTGGTTACACGATCAACAAGTCTCTTCAGCATCCTCACTCGGTAGGACTCATCTACATAATACTTCAATAATATTTTATATAGCATTTTCACGAAGTCCCTGACACGAAGGTCTCTAGAAAGTGCCAATGTCTCAGCAAGACCCAGAAGTGAAGTGAAATCATCCCGTTGTGCCCTAAGCTGCTCACTGGCTTCTCCCTCAACTGTAGCATCTCCATGCAGAAAGCTTTCAGAAACATATCTGGAATTAAGACTCGACCTCTGAGCTAAACGCCTTTCCAAGACCACGGCTACTGCCTGAGCTGCAATGGCTCCTCCGGCCACAAGTCTCTCAAATATTTGGGAAGCTTCAACAGCAAGGCAAGGTATAGATAGCATCTCAATAAGGATATAAATGTCAGAAAAATGACGAGTAGCACCAAAAGCCTGCTCATCCACCTCATGCAATCTTTCAGAAGAGGTTCCATTTTCACCAAACAAGAAGAACCCACAAGCTATAGCTGAGCAATTTTCAATGAAATCATCGTCACAATTAATATCTCTTAGTATGGTCTCAGCAACATCTCCCCAAATATTTACAAGTTTACTTAAAAAATCAAGAACACAATGAGACACCTCCGGGCCCAAATTTTTTAGCCTAACACGAACAGATCTAACCTACATAAGAGAACAGAAATAATTACATATGCTTCAGGAAATCATGTTGATATGCAGAATACAACAATGGAATGAGAAAGCAAATCATACTGCTTCTGGAAGATGTTGGCATTGGAATGCAGCTTTAAAGATGAAATCTATGGTTGCAACCAGAGTTTCATCATTTGAATCTGTCAAGAGCTCAAAAGATTGAAATAACACACGTTCCCACACTTCACTGCTGCATTCTAGTTGAATGAGAGCCCCGAATACCTGAAATAGAAGAATCATTATTAACAGATTGAAGATTTGATAATGAATTTATAAACTAAATGCATATTTGAAAACAATAGTACAATCAAATTTGAGGCAAATGTTCAGAAACTCCCTCATTCTCCTAAAGCAAATCCCAATGACAAGGCCCGCATGTACCATTTAAGTAAAAGTAATTAATTTCTCAATAAAGACTATCTTACAGGTATTCGCGACGCAGGCTCTGCATCTGGCTTTTGAAGTCGTTCAAGAAGTGCATAGGCAGCCAGTGGATGCTCTGAATGCTCTACCAATTTAGGCACCAGTGCTATTAGGTCAGGTTGCAGATGCTTAGGAGCTTTATCTAATACAAGAGTAATCTTTTGTGCGGACTGGGGCCTCCGCCTTGGCTCTGGACATCCTTGTGGAACAGCTCCATCAAGGGCTCTCAATGAGTTGATAATCAACCCTAATAGCTCTTCAGATTGCTCCGGCCACTTAGTCTAGAAATTCAATTTGTTCAATCAGTTAATACATGATTAAAAATCAAGTCAGTTCAACATTATTTATAAAACATACCTTCGAGCGAAGTGACGAATTCTCCAAAGAACCCCCAGCAGATGTTTCTGGGGGTGAAATCGGCTGTCCAGGAACAGCTTTTCCAGAAGGATCAATCCCATTCATGTCAGAGCTTTGTACAGCAGAGGGAGCGCTACCATCATCCACACAAGAATCCAATCTTTCATGCATAGGAAATTGAGCGGATTCCACGGCTCCATTTTCCTGATCACAATCCAGTGGGCTAGCAGCTTCCCTATCATCAGAGGAAGGTTTAGAGTTCGCATCTGAAGAATCACCATGTGCACCTCCTTCTGAGGGTTGGCAACATTCTACCATTATATCCAAGAGTAGATCAATAATTGCCTGCTGCAAAACTTTGACCCCCATTAGCAAATTCATCAAACTCGGTGAAGATTCATCAGTCTTCGAAACCTTCTTTCCATCACCACTACCAGAGAGCTTTGTTGGAAGCAGCAAACGTTTTACTTTGGCAGGATCATCAAGGTAAACACGAAGTCCAGTCAGAAACCCAGCAATCGCCCCAGCATCCATCAGAAGCTTCTCTCGCAAAGTGACCTGTGGTTGCGATGGATTATCTCCATAAGTAAGGTGAAATCCGGCCCGGGAAAGAAGGTTTCTAAATATATCTTCTTCATCTCCACTAATTCCTTCACTGTCTTCAGAATCAATAAGTTCATCAGGATCAGTTGTTAGAGCATCCTGATCATCCTCAGAAGCTAAAACCTGACAAAAGTAGAGAAAGCAGACATATAAATGCTGATATTAATTCATTAGGAATATATTAAAAAAATAAGGCCCCATTTCCATCCAGGAAAGAAAAAGATATTATGGGTAAACTTAAAATAGCTTTTACTAGTTCCTTTTTGTCAAAGAAGTTAGCATGGGAACATAAAGAACATTGCATCCAATAGAGTGATTCAGAAGAATCGGTCAAATTTGGGTATTGATGAAGTTAAGACATAATTCAGGGCAAACCATAAACACTTGAATAGCCTGCAGCAGAAAAAACCTTTCCCATAACGTAAGTCCTCTGTAATAGAATGGAGGTTACATATAAATGGAAAGCCCAAAAGGACTAACTTCTAAATCTGACGACTCAAAATAAAGAAAACTCATCTACCGTGAATAGCGAACAACAGAGAAAAGGAAGAGATCCAAAAAGACTAACCTCAAGATCTGTAAACTCAAACCAGGGGCAGCAATCCAGTATTTCACAAACAAAAACAACAGTGTCACGCACGAGAAACCCTGCATCTGCTTCTAACATATCTGATACCTTCATGAATTGCAAAACAGAATTATTCCATGTCTTTGTACAAATTGAAGATTCCTTCCAGACAGTCTTGGCTGGACTTTTTTGATTCACCACAGCCATTCTGTATTTAACCCAGAAGTTTTTGTCCGGATCACTACCAACTGACTGGTCGCTCTCCAGGTATATACATATGGTGTCAAAGGACTCATACACACCTGCATCATAAGAAACAACCAAGTAATCAAGAGAAACAACTACAAGGACATATTCATGGGAAACTTGACGGGAGACTAACACTGACCAATTCGAAGCTCACATCCTCCAGCTTGAAAAAATTTGCTAAAAATTTTGCGGGTTTCCATGATTTCCTTGAAAGATAAGAAGTTCTCCACCTTCCATGTGAATGCACTTCTCTTTCCAACCCTTTCTATCGGGGCAACAGTAGTTGCTAACTCGGAATCTTGATCACTAAAATCCTGCATTATTGATGTCTCTTTCAGAATAAGAACCTCTGCAGAGAACACAACGGTGTCCTGAACAAGAAACCCAGAATCCTGATCAAAAAGGCTGGTAAGCGTCACAAATTCACGCCAACCCCAGTCTTTGGCAGCTTTAGAGTACCGGTTCTGAGATTCTTTGGTAATTGACTTCTCCTCCATCTTTTGGTTCACAACTGACAGCCGATGACTCACAAAACAGCTCCAGTCACTAGACGTATTTCGAGAATCTGTAACCTCAAGAAACACAGAAAGGTGGCACGGTGGCTGAGACTGCCCTGATACCATCAAGCCCAAGGAAATTTCTATCAATTCACTTTATAAACAGATGTCACCTTGTTTGTGCAAGGATCATAAGACTGATGGTAAACCAGATTAGAAAGATAAAATATAGCCTTTGCTCCAGAGGCACAACAAAGGAAGCAATTTTACATTACGCATGTATGTAAAGTGACAAATAGCTGCATTGACATCTAGAAATTCTGCCATGGCTTCCCTAAAGAAAACCTAAGCAAGGGGCTAGAAAAGCCAAAACATTTTTTAAGTCAATAGATATGAATTTAGAGAAAAAAAAAAAAGACAGGAAGGTTTAAGCTAACCAATTACCAATTGGATTTAAGACAAAAAATTTAGTATGGAGCAACTACCATAAGCATCCAACCATCTTGCAGCTCTTGTAGCTCGATCCAATAAATTAAAAAAAAAAAAAAGAATGGCAAAATGGCAAGACTGATCACTTCCTTAAACTTGAAGTATCAAACTCAATTTGCCTCTACAAAAATGAGCTCAAAATCCAACTCATTAGTAAAGAATTAACCATGATTCTTGCATACCTCGAGGATAAACAATGAGACGACAATCCCGATTTCCAATCTGAAATCTCCTGCTCTTTATGCAAAGACCAGTTATCTTCCTCTTCTTCAGAATATCCTTCAACCTTGTAAAATTCTCAATCTTCCAAGTGAATTTCCCCACATGCGTATCAGACTTCCTCGCTCCACCTCCAATCCTCCCTGCTATCAACCCCCCATTCTTGGAGAAACTACTAAACTCCTTGATCACATGAAAAGAAGTGCTAAATACCGCAGTATCATCCACCAAAAACCCCGCCTCCAGCCCAACAAAATCTGACATCTTCATGTAGTCATTCCACCCCAAACTAGTATTATCCCCACTCTTATTATCCGCAGCAAACCTCCCATACGAGTCTCTATGCATATGATTTGACCCCGGCTTCTGATTCAGCACTGACATTCTAAACAAACACCAACAACTCCTATCTGACGCAGCCGTTTTATCTGTATCCTTACTCTCCAAACACATAGACAAATACTCCTGCCCATTAACCGAGCTCTGATACACACTAATCCTCAAATTACACTCCCCGGCCGGGAATACCGGGCTCATTATCTTCTGTGTCTTAATCATATCCTTAAACAAACTAAAATTATGCACTTTCCAAGTGAATTTGCCACTCAGAACATCAGAAACAGGAGCGGCAACAACAGAAGACGAAATCATAGAAGACAATGAGGATTGGACATCATTATTATCACGTGTGAAATTAACGGATTCATTCAAGATTAAGATATCGGCAGTAATTAAAACGGAATCGCTGTTAAAGAGATAACCTAATTTGGAATCGAAAACAGTAGAAGAAGGCGTGAAATCGCACCAACCGTGAGATTTCTTCTTGCTTGAGAAACGATGCCATGAATCACGATGAATGGTCTTGGAATCGTCGGTTAGATTGACGATGGCTAAGCGATAGCTAGCGAAGCAGTCCCATTTCGACGATGATGTTCCCCGCGGGTCCATGATTTGGAGATAAATGGATATGTAACCCGGCAAAGCCTGGGAGTCCCCTTTTGGATACACCAATAAACGGCAATCATAACCGCCTACCTCGAAGTACTTGCTCCAGAGTGCCCTAGCTTTGATTCGGGAGAAATTATGAATCGTCCATCTGCAAACCGCGGAGTAGTCTCCTCGTCGATCGATGGTCACCGTTTCCTGGGCCCCACCGCTCCCGTCTCTCGACCCCACACCAGCTGAGTCATCCGCCGCCGATATCGATGCCAAGGGTTTGCTATTACAGTGGTTGAGATGGTTTTCGGGTACCGATGCTGAGGTGGCGGGCTCTGATTGGTCAGCTACACTTGGCGTAGAGGAAGGCGATAAGGAAACTGCCTCATATGAGCTTTGCTTCATTGCCCCCTCCCTTTTTTTTCCCTTGGATTTTCTGGTTTTCGCTTTCTCTCAAGCTCTGGTTTTAATAAAAATATTATTATTATTATTATTTAGGGGGGGGGGTGTTTTTAGGGAGAGAAAGGAAAAAGAGAGGGTAAGAGGGAGGAACGCTTGGGGGTACAAAGAGGGGCGCACCGTCACTATACTTTCTTACCTTGCACCTTCGCTAGCGTTTTTGTGAACATTGATCAACGATTATGATCAAAGTTCAGGCGAGGGTTTCGTTAGCTCTTCCATTAAATGTGTACATTGCGACCTGTTCGATTTAAAAAAAAAAAAAGTTAAAATCAAATTAATCAATTTTGTTAAAAAATTTAGTTAAATTAATTAAGTTTTGTATTATAATTAAACTAATTAAATATCGATCAATTAATTTATTTAAATTAATTTATTAAATTTTGAATTAGTGAATTATATATTTGATTTGGATATAATTAAATTATTAATATATAAATATTAAATATTAAAAATTTAATTAATTTAATCAATTTGAATAATAATTTTATTAATTAATAATAATCAAATTAATTAAATAAATCAACATAAAAAATTAATATAAAATTAAATTAATTAAATTTTATTAATTAAATTATTTAAATT
>JBBYHO010000015.1:5078622-5090614 GCA_038382025.1 Adansonia gregorii | reverse complement strand
GTATGGTGAAAAAAGAGATCTCACTCTTTCAGTTTCAAGTTGCAGAATGCAGACTATTGACAAGTTTGCTTTCTTCAATTCTGTACTGCTTTATTACCTTCATGTCAGCTCTAAAATTTGTTAAGAGTTGGTGAGATGGTAAAAATGTAGCTGTAAATGAAGAAAGTGTCTCGGCAACCCCATTATAACATGGAGAACATTGTGCTGAAGCTGGTTCAAGGGCCAGCTGTGAATTACCAGGTGGTTTTGTCTAATCTATGATTTGAATGCCAAGCAGAAAACTGAACCGTGTCCACTCATAAATTGATGGTTGAAGACTTCAATTAAAAGCTTATCCTCTTGACGTGGCTCTCTCAAGTTCCATCATATTAGAAGTTATCTAATCCCTTTCTTTCCTTCAGCTAGCTAGCTAGCCTAGTGTCCCCTATTTCACTACTTTAATTTATGAAGTTTGGACTTAGTGGTTTTCACTTTGACCATTTTTCTTTGCTTTTGTGGCTTTCTTTGATGTCCAGATGTTACCAAATCCGGGGCCGTCATTGAAATAATTAAATAGATATCAGTTTAAAAAGGCTTCCCCCATGCCCCATGGTAATTGCTAGAGAAACAGCAGATAGATACTTGGATCTACTTTTGGTTTTTTTTTTCTGTGTCAAAAATAATAAAGTGGCAAAAGTCATTAAAATCAAACAATTTCTGCCCCCATTTTTTTGCCCTTTATAAAAAAAACTTTAATCGATCATAGTGGAATATATGATCTCCTGTGGTGAGTTGAGGCTTGGGTTTTAGAATTTTCGGCCTTTTCCTTCGTCTGTATGCCCTTTCTCTTTAACAATACTTATTCCTTCACATTCTTTTTTGCTTTTAAAGGCTTTTTAATTCAGAAACCTCCACTTTCTATAGGCCCTGATTCAAACAAGTTTCTGGTAATTAATTAAGAATTTTAGGTACGATTTCTCTGGAATTTTGAGCAGACCCCTCAAAGTCTAAGTCATTTGTATTTGCTTATTTTGTTTATATATTTTTTATTATTTTTATAAATATAAATATAACATAAATTATTAAAAATATTAAAATTTTAAACATAAATATAATATATGTTAAATCTATCATATTAGTTATACTAACAATAACATTTAAACATATATTTTATTATATTTATTATATAACTTTTTTTATTCGCTAAATACATTATATTTATATTATATTATTATATTTTGTTAAATATGCCAAACAAAACTCTCTTTCAACTCTTAACCAACAAATATATACCGACGACTGCAACCGTGGAGGCCACTCTAACAAGTTCTTCTCTTTTTTCTTGTCATTTGTATTCGAAGAATTTGACTTTCCAGCTAAAAAAAATGATGAAATATGGTCATAATTTGAAGTCCTGTCCATCCTCGGACAATACCAAAAAGGAAAAACAAACAAAACAAAACTGAAAAAGTTAATTATTATTAGTCTTTTCATATCAGTCGCAAAATCTTGGTAGACCCCAGAGTTTTGAATTAGCAAGAAACTCCAGAGAAGTAAATATTTCCATTTTGACTACCATTTTATAGTTTAAATTCCAAAGAAACTCTTCATACCATTTCCCAGGTTATAAATATTTCAATCTGTCTCACTTCGTATTAATTTTTTTTTTTTAAATAGAGTTTTAGGATGAAACCTTTTTTCATGCAACTGCAAATAAATGACATTGGAATATTGATGTTTTGAAGTGTAAATTGTTGGTATTTAAGAAAAGGATTAATTATATAAATGATTTTAGTATTATATTATTTTTTAATTATCTCAAAAAAAAATTTGATCTAAATAGGTATTTTTATTATGATTCTGTCAAATAATTATCTACTCCACGCTAATACCGTTAAATAAATATTGATGTGATATTTAATATATAATAAAATCGTAAGATAAAAATATTAAATTATTATCTTATATCATGTGTTATAATCGGATTGAATGTTACATATCATATGTCAAATTAAAATTTATTAAACAGTGTTAATGTGAAATATTTATTTATAATCATACAAATATCTATTTAAATTAAAATTTATATTTATTTAATTGAAAAAAATTGGATAAAAAAAATTTAATTAAGTAGGGGGAGTGAATAGAGCATCCTAAATTCTCTGCTCTAATACTCTCTCATTTTAATTAATTAATTAATAATATTATTATTAACTAAATCTGGAAAATATTGGAAAACAAAATAGAATGAAAAAAAAATCCGTTGTGTTCTGTTTTGTGGTGTACCACCAAACGGATCCCGACACGCTAACAAAATCTAAAGGAGCACGAATAGTGTCTTACTATTTTAGCAAATTTACTTAGGAAAAATGTCGGCATCACCGTAAACCGTACGCGTGTGGTATTGCGCAGCATCTTAATCAATAGCCCAACTCTGTCTCTCTTTTTACACCAACACAACACGAACAGAACAAACTTTCAGACAACAAGCACACGCGCCGCCCTGCTAAAACACCTGCCTGTTACCAGATCTCTCCACGTCGCCGGACCCCAATCCACCTTTATTAGTCAATTGGTCTTTCTTCGCTGAAAAAAGGTCAACGGATCCGTCGCCATTGTGATTGGCCGGCAAAGCTTCTCCTTCTTCGCCGCCTTACGCTGCAGATCTAGAAGGCAAGTCAAGAAAGTTCTTTTTCCCCCCCATTTTCGTTGTTTACATTTAGACTTCATTTACGGTTTAATAAGAGTTAGTTAATTAAATTTGTTACATTTCCACTTTGAAATTGACCATTTAAAGTGACCTTAACATTATATCAGTTTCAGAAAAGGAAAAGAAGGTGAAATTTGGTTGAAATCAAACAGTGGAGATGGCGCCGAGCACAATTCGAAAAGCGATCGGGGCGGTCAAAGACCAAACGAGCATAGGAATAGCAAAGGTAGCGAGCAACATGGCGCCGGACCTCGAGGTAGCTATCGTGAAAGCGACGAGCCACGACGACGACCCCGCTGACGAGAAATACATACGCGAAATCCTAAATTTGACCTCCTACTCGCGCGGGTACGTTCACGTGTGCGTGTCGGCGGTGTCGAAACGGCTAGGAAAGACACGTGACTGGATCGTGGCACTCAAAGCATTGGTGGTTGTTCACAGGCTGATGAATGATGGAGATCCGGTGTTCCAAGAAGAGATCTTGTATGCTACAAGGAGAGGTACGAGGTTGTTGAATATGTCGGATTTTAGAGATGAGGCTCATTCGAGTTCATGGGATCACTCTGCATTTGTAAGAACTTATGCTATGTATTTGGATCAAAGGCTTGAATTGATGCTTTTCGATAGGAAAAGCGGTGTTGGCAGTGGCACGGGGGGAAGTAGTCATGGAAACAGCGATGACAGATATGGTGGAAGAGATAATTTCCGATCACCGCCACCAAGACCGAACGAGTATGATTATGGGGATTTCAGAGGTGACAATGGATACGGAAATTATGGGATGACGAGGAGAACAAGGTCTTACGGTGATATGAGTGAGGCAGTGGGGAGAGATGGGAGAGAGGAGAAGAAAACAGCGACCCCATTGAGGGAAATGAAACCTGAGAGGATTTTTGGGAAAATGGGTCACTTGCAGAGGTTGTTAGATCGGTTCTTGTCATGTCGGCCTATAGGATTGGCTAAGAATAGTAGGATGATCTTGATTGCTTTGTATCCTGTTGTGAAAGAGAGTTTTCAGTTATATTCGGATATTTGTGAGGTTTTAGCTGTATTGCTTGATAGGTTTTTTGATATGGAGTACCCCGATTGTGTTAAGGCATTTGATGCATATGCAAGTGCAGCAAAGCAGATTGATGAATTGATTGCATTTTATAACTGGTGTAAGGATATGGGTGTGGCTAGATCATCGGAGTATCCTGAGGTGCAGAGGATTACGAGTAAGTTGTTGGAGACCTTGGAAGAGTTTGTGAGGGATAGAACTAAGAGACCAAAGAGTCCAGAGAGAAAGGAACTTCCTCCTCCACCTGAAGAGGAAGTGCCTGAACCGGATATGAATGAAATAAAGGCACTACCTCCACCCGAGAATTACACTCCACCACCACCACCGGAGCCCAAGCCTGTTAAACCACCAGAGCCACTAGAGGATTTAGTGAATTTGAGGGATGATGGTGTTACAGCTGATGATCAAGGGAACAAATTGGCTTTGGCATTATTTAATGGTCCTCCTGCTAATAATGGTAATGGATCATGGGAAGCTTTCCCATCAAATGGGCAGCCTGAAGTGACATCTGCTTGGCAAACCCCCGCTGCTGAGCCAGGGAAGGCAGATTGGGAATTGGCTTTGGTTGAGTCGGCTAGTAATTTGTCTAGGCAAAAGGCAGCTTTGGGTGGTGGGCTTGATCCGTTATTGTTGAATGGCATGTATGATCAGGGAATGGTGAGGCAGCATGTTAGTTCTGCCCAGTTGAGTGGTGGGAGTGCCAGTAGTGTGGCATTGCCAGGGCCTGGGAAGAGCACAACACAAGTTTTAGCTCTTCCAGCACCGGATGGAACAGTTCAGAATGTCAATCAGGACCCATTCGCTGCCTCTTTGAGCATTCCGCCTCCTTCGTATGTACAAATGGCTGACATGGAGAAGAAACAACATTTACTTGTCCAGGAACAACAGGTGTGGCAGCAATATGCAAGGGATGGGATGCAAGGTCAATCTAGTCTGGCTAAGATTAGCAACCCTGGATCATACCATGGACCTGGACCGATGCCAGTGATGCCTTACGGAATGCCACCAGCCAATGGAATGGGGCCACCAGCCGGGTATTACCATACTCCTTACTGATTTTTTCCACATATAAATAGATGACTTTTCTTTTCCCCTTGGTTGTATTATCTTTTCTTGTTTTCTTTCCTGGTTCCTTTTGAGATGATATGTTGTTCCTGCAATTCTTGCACAAAATTCTACTGCTTACTGATTGCAGGGAGCTTCGTGGTCCAATTGTGATGTCTCTTTGCGCTTTGTAATTTTGAAATTTTATTGAGATTCTTATGTTCATTGTCTCTGATCATCTACTTTAAGACCATTGACACGACTCTGTAGTTGTTAAAATTTACAATTTGTTGCAATGAATTGGGCTTGATTAGCTAAAAAATTTATTCTCTCGTCACAATTTCTTGATTATAACATCTCACACCGGTTAGGTCTGCCATTGGTTTCAATTTAGTTGGTGACGTGACAAAAAAGGTTAGGTTGATGTTCCTTGCAATTGTTCAAATCATGCACCTCTATATGGCCCTTACATATTATTTTGAAAGAAATATGTTTTGTATTGCTTTATACTAGCGTTTAAGCTTCAAAACCGAAATGCCCAACGTGTTGACCCGGGTGACTATTTGGACAGCTGCGTATATTTGTGAGCTCTACATTCTTGTCTATGGAGGGGTTTCCTCGAAACGAATACACTGTAACACTGGTGTTTCTTCTAATTTCATTTACATAACAAGCAATGTTGGTGGAATTCTTTGTGTTGGGTTGACTGATGAGATGGCTGACCATATTGGTTGCTTTTAGTTCAATGCTCCTATGTTGTAATTTAGATAGACCTTCTATTCAAGAAGTATTGTTTAAACTTAAGCGACGGGGACATAACATCCTGATTGATTGAATAGAATAAAATTTCCGATTAACATAAGATTTGTTATTGTGAGGAGATTGATATTTGGAGTATAATTGAGGCAGGTTTAATCATAACTGATGAACGAGAACGATGTGGCCTATTCTGGTGTTAGATTGGAGGCTCCAATGTGAACAAGCAACTGAAATTAGAAGGACCTTGAGCCCCCAATGATACATTGAATCTGACACTAGAATTCAGTTTCTTTGTTTTTTCCCCGGCTGGTTGGGGTAAGTGGATGCCTATGCCCTTTTATTCCCATCGGAATGGAGCATTCTTTCCCGTATTTGAGCCTTGTTTAACATGGAGGAGAATCCGAATTCGAAACCTACACGTGCTCCACGCAGAATTTAGGTGGCCCCTCGGTGTTTCAAGCGGAAAAAAGATTGAAAAAGAACTATGTATGATATGTAGTAGAAAACAACCGCCTAAGCCACCAAGTCCACGGATTTTCCTAAACCCCATTAAAGGTCATGACTCGATCACAGTTTTATATTCTTTTCCACAAGCTTTACAATAAAGCCACAGTCACCCATTTCATGATACAGCTTATTTTAAATTACTTTTTTATAATGGCAGGGCAGCTTAGGTGCTTTTTATTGAATGGACTTTCCTGGATTTGATTGTCATATTCATTTCATGTATGAACTGTATATTCCAAGGGGGCAGCCTGGCAACACTGCTATATCTAATAATAACTCGATAAAATTATACCACTCAACATAAAATATAATATAAATAATATAAATAAAGTATGTACATATATATATATGTAGATATCTAAAAAATTTTATGATATAAAAATATAATTATTTTAAATATAATTATAATTTAATAAAATATATAATTATAATATAATATAAATATAAAAATTATCGTATGCCAACTGCCAAGATCATGAGAGAGCTGGAATAGTTTAAGAAAAGAATGACCTGATCGGGTCTGATCTCGTATGGTCGTCTAGTTTTCCGTTGGTGGGGAAAAATGTTGAGAATTGAAAGGAATTAGTTACGAAAAATGATAAAGCAAATTACAAGTCAAAAGATTTGTCTATGTAAATTTAACCAACGGATCACGTGCCCGTCTTAATCGGACATTCAAACGTCAGCTCTGCATCAGCTGTGTGTGGGTCCTGTGGGAGCAGGTTAGCCGTCCCACCATGTAACGTGCCGTTGATGACTGCCAATCTTTTTATACCACAATTCATTATGTATATTTATTTTTCCAATTCGAGCTAATAAACTATATTTTTTAAGTGTATAGTAAAATAATATTTTTGACTTAGGCAGGGTTTATGGTTTGTTAAGTGTCTTTTTTTTAATATGACTAATAAGATTAGATATAATTATTTAATATAATATAAATTAATTAATTAAAATATAATATAAAATAAATATATATATTTTATACGAATACATAAATTAAAAAGTTTAATGGTTAATCTTCTGAGCTTAAATGGGGTTTTCAATCCATAGATAACTCAATTGTTAGCCGGGCACAGCATTGAAGCTCGCATCAGAAACTCATTCACTGGACAGATTTTGGGTATAATTTTGAAGTTCTTCCCACTGACCGAAAATTTAGAACAGATTAAGAGGGCGTTCAAGCAATTCTTATGTAATACTACTACTGCCTAATTTGGCAGCCAAGAAATATAGCATCCTCAATCGGTTATTCTCAATTCTTCAATATATTCGGACGTTACTATCTGAAATCGAAACTTCTTTAAAGAAGAATAAGTTTACCTCTCGATAATATAAGCAAATTATTACCCTGCTGCTCCATCTCCTAGTCGCTTTAATCGAAGAGAGATTTTGCTAGAAGGAAGAAGCAACAAAAGCCAGACTTTATGGATTGGAGTTTCAAATGCAAAGGGTCAACTATGGAAATGGGACTGCAAGGAATCGAGCCTGGCTTGCTTGTCCGACGTTTTTGTAGTTAGGCTTTTTTAAGAAGTAATGGGTCCGGGCTCCTGAAACCATTAACCCGAAAGAAAATAATGTGTTCTTTTGTGCCTAAAAGAAAGACAAGTAGGATATATGATTTTGTCAAGATTAAGGATTTAGTAATATTATGTTATGATTATTATTTTATAATTTTAAATTTTTATTATTAAAATTTATAAATAATATTTATTATAATTAATCATAATAATATTTATTATATAAATATTTATAATAAATATAATAAAAATAAAAATATCTTTGATATCATATTTTTGAATCTTAATAACAATGGCAACTCGTGTGTAGTATTTGGGGTCCAAAAGATGATGGAGTCGCGGAGTGGAGTCGGTGAGACGACGGGTGCTGGTGGTGATTACTGTCACTGCTTTGTAAGTAGCAGGCTGAAAAGAAACCCAAATAAAGGTCCTTTTGCTGCTGCTTCAGCCTCAGCGGCAGAGACATTACTCAGCAAATATAAAGCAAATAGGGGCCGTCTTCTCATCTCCTTTTTCAACATTGTGGCCAATGAGGGTCCATTGTCACTGTCTTGTTTCTCATCGATTCTCGAAGATTCCTTTTGTACTTGCCATTAGCTGTTGTTGTCAAGTAGCAAAGTGCTAAGAGACAGAGAGACAGACAAAGAAAAGGTTGAACCAAATTTTCCCAAGATTCTTCGCTACTAGGATTTTATTGGAGGTATTTCTAAAGTGCCATGAGGCCCGTACCTGTAGTATAACTTACCATTAACAAGAATTTAGTGAATTAATCATACAATCCAGGGCTTTGCAACCCAGTTTTTACTTTCTATTATTTTGAAGATTCCTCAATATTTGTTACTTTTTTTTTTCGATCAAGGAAGTTATTTTAGCCTTTCCACATGTTTTTCTTTTTCATCTTTTATATTATATATAACTCATAATAATTGTTAATAATCTTATACTTACTATAAGTGACAACACAATCAAAAAAATAATGACAGAATGTGTATATATTTTTCGTACACTTTAATCATTCTCAGCAAACTTTCATTTCCTACTAACTAAAACTAATTGGTCGTGCTAGAGGTTCTAAATCATCCACAGTCGCGCATTTATATGGTTTTCACCGCACATGCCGCTGGCCGGTCTCATTGTTTGAAATATTATGCCTAATTTCTATCGGTGAGTCAAAATAACAGTGAAATTCATTATTATAATAAAAATAAAAATAATTTATTTATATTAATATATAATTAAATTAATTTTATATATAATTTATATTTATTTAATTTAATTATTGTATTTTATTTTTTATTCATATAAATTATACATGTTGAATATTAAATAAATAAAAAATATTTAATTATTTATGCAATATAAAAAATTTATAAGTGTTAAATATATATTAAAAATATTAATATTCTTGATCAACATGATATAGATATTAAATCGATTCCAAACTTAACATACATGATCAGTATAATTATATTATTAAATCAATATTTAATTTCTTAAAATATAAATAATATAAAAAATTATAAAATTATATAAAATTAATTTAATTTTATATTAATTATGTAAAATTTTTATACAATAAATTTTACATCGCAAAACCTAATAGTTTAATAGATCCGTTTTCAATCTACAGTATGACAGTGAAATAAACTAAAAGCACCATAGAAAATTTTTAAATTCTATGGCGAAACTCATACGGATCCTACGTGGATAAGATTTTCAAACAGCCACTTTAAATAATAAATAGAAAGTTGGGGCAAAGGCAATTTCTTCGGAACAAAACCGGATCAGGTGACTTTAATACCCGCCCCCACCCACGAACGTGGGGCGGAAATATAAAAAGG
The DNA here is from genome assembly GCA_038382025.1 of Adansonia gregorii. Lineage (NCBI taxonomy): Eukaryota > Viridiplantae > Streptophyta > Magnoliopsida > Malvales > Malvaceae > Adansonia > Adansonia gregorii. The sequence goes on along the minus strand of JBBYHO010000015.1, from coordinate 5,081,194 downwards.
AAACGCGGTGTTTTGATAATCCAAACCTCGCTTCCACCAAATCCCACCCAACTATGCCTACAGTTTTAATACGAATCAAATATAATATAATTATATATTTTAAAATTTATATAATAAAAAATTTAACTTAAATAATAATAATAATTTATTATATTACTAATATATTAAAAATTATATATATAATAATGTAAACACAAATACAAAAGTTACCATCTCTAAACATAGAAACCTTTTGGCTCCCTTTAATATTTGCTATTCTGCATTAATCTTTATTGCTACCATCCCTTTAATATTTGTTTCTTCAATATTATTAACCTTAAATTTGCCAACGAAAAACAAAAACTTTTATGCCCTTTGACGTCTCTTGTTTCCATCTTGTCAAACCGGGTCACCAAGACCGAGTTCACTCACAACGAAGGCGCGAATAACAAGGCGCGTTTCACTTTCACACGATACAAACAAATCACTGGGTTTTTCCCAGCTTTGCCATTTTTTTTAATATATATATATATATAACTGTGAAAAAAAAAAAAAGTTTACACCGAAAAGCCATGCACAGTTGCACACTGCAGCACTCACAAAAATCCTTTAATCCTTGAATATGACGTCACTTGCTAGACTCAACAACGGCTGGATTGAATCCGGAGAGAACTTTCGAGCGAACAAGAACGGGTCCCGCCGCCAAGTCGCCGCCGGTGAATCGGAATCGTTGGTTCCATCATCACCATATCTAGGCCTGTCGTTTCTTAGCTTCATGATCAACTGGGGCCTCACCTCGGAGGCCGCGTACATGCGCGGATGACCATCGAAGCTGCCGTTCCAGTCCACATGCGTCAGAGTGGCTGGCACAATGCCACGTGGGACTCGCATGTGCACGAGGGTGGGAAAGTAGTTTTCTTCCGGGTAACACGTGTCCCAGACCACGCACGGTTGATTAAACTTCGCCCAGATAATCTCGTCACCAACGACGAGCCTCGCGTGGTTACGTGTCAGCGACCAAAACTGGGACCCAATCCTAAAATCTTCGAGCTTAACCTCCGGCAACATCGCATCCGGTCCACGCGCCGCCCATCTATCGTAACTCCCAATCTCGTTGCTCAGAATCTCGATGAAGCTTTTCTTGGACCCAATTAGGGTTTTGTAAGTGAAGTTAAAAGAGTGAATGGGTATGCAAGAAGCAGACAAAAGGGCAAACATGTAATTTGAACGATCATGAAGCAGCGCATGAGCCAACAACCGCCGCGCCGCAGAGATAAGAGTCGGGGTGAAACGGAGGGCCGGTTTTGAAGGGATGACTCGGTGAGCGAACACGCCTTCAAACGGCGATTCGTATGGGTAAGTCGGGTCCGCGTGTACATAAATATTGAAGAGGTTTTTAGGGGTTTGGTTAAAATAAAGCTCCCAAAGGGGAGCGAAAGGGAGAGGAGATATAGTAAGAAATAAAAATGCAATCTTTTTTGGAGAACCAGGAGGAGGTATGGCGTTAACTCGGGAAGCGACTCGGAGGAGTGATTTGTCATCTTCTAATGCCAGAGGCAGTGGTTTAACAGAGAATCTTTGGTAGGTTTTGGCTGCAGGAACAAAATCTGTAACTGGATCGTGTTGGGAACCGTCGGGGACGGAGGTTGTTGTAGTGGTTGTCGGAGAAGTGACTGTAATAATAAGGACTAAAGGCAGGCAAAGGATTAAAGCACAAAAAAGTGACAATGGGGTTGGGGACAGCATGATTTTTCGTTTGTTCTCTGTGGAGTGGAAAGAGAGTGACTTTGAGAGAGAGAGAGAGAGAAGTGGGATTTGATGACGGGATGAGGAGGATTTTTGGAAATCTGTTTTGTGGTATGCTAAATCGACGGCGCAAAATAAATCTAATAATGATTTTAATAATTATGTAAATAGAAATCTTAAAGGCTTGAAAAATACTTGCCTTGTATGTTAGTTCAGTGTTAAAATTGCCCTTTTACCATTATTATCTTAATGGATCGGCTTTACATAAATAAAATCGGTGATTCAAATTTTCCTTTTTACAAACGTAAAATAGGTCAGTGGCTTAAAACTTAAACTAATTGTTAGACAGATACTTGGAAGTTGATGGTATTTACACGTGGCTGGCATGCAAGCGAAGTGGGCCTAAATTTCTAAGTTTTATCTTTTCTTTTTTTGTTTTTTTGGGCAGCACTTTGAGATTAATTTTTATAAATTTAAAAAAATATATAAAAATAATATGAGTATAATATAAATTTAAATATATTTTAAATTTTATATAATATAAATAATAAATTTATTAAAATTTATATAAATATAATATAAAATATTTTAAATATAATAGTAAAATAATAAGCTCATAAATGTAATGCCTAAATTTTATATTTTTATATTTTATTATACACATTTAAAATTTTTGAAATATTATTTTTTTAATTAAAAAATTTATTTTTTTTATTTAATTAAATTCTTAAAGTATTTAGCAAAAGAACTCTCAAAACATTATTTTATCTAATTAAATTATATTTGTGTAACATATTTTAGATTTTCAATTTCTCATGCAAAATAAAAGCAAGCTTAAACAAAAAAA
>JBBYHO010000015.1:5022239-5049979 GCA_038382025.1 Adansonia gregorii | reverse complement strand
ATCAATATATTCCCTGATAGTATATTAATTCTGCTTATATTTCTATAATCAAAATGATTTGATATATATATATATATATGCATATGTATATAGATACGGATGAACTTTTCTTTTTGGTTTCAAATTCACTAGCTAGTAATCAAATTATTGTTTGCTTTTCTTTTTGCTTGCATGCAGGTGGTTTCAAGATCTCCTATAATAGTTGCTTATTAGGTTCTATACCACAATGATATGCTTAGTAATCAACTTGTTTTTTATTTCATCCTAGGCTCCACTCATTAGTTTTATGTATATGGTTCTTCTACCATTTCGATCTTGTTCTTTAAGAAAAAAACCAATTGTACACATGTTTTTTCATAATTGACACTTTGAAATTAAACATGGAGGGTGGTTGATATGGCTGTACAATTTTAAAATACGGACTAAAACCACCGCGTATAATACTTGCGATCGCGGCATCACAACCACGTTCGTGATAGAAAAATTCGCGATCGTGATTTAGAAATATGGTTTGGTTTTTTCTCGGTAGCTTTAAGTTTGCATCAGGTGAATGGATGTTCAAGTCCATTTTGGGGCTTAGGTTGAGGAGACATGCGAGGGTTCTTGACGTCTTGTCCTTATAATTAAATCTCTGAACCAATTATCTCTTTCTGCATGGAACGAACGTCATCTCCATGATCTAATTGTCTCAAGATTCTCAAGTGCTAGCTACCTTACTGTTATCGTCCCTTTCATGATCTGCTTCTTTTCACTGTCATTCGAATAGGTTACAAAATTTCCTTCCCGAAGCAACATATAAATTTCTAAGATAATTTGATAGTTTGACTAACATTTCATACTTGCATATCCGCAATGTAAAAAAAAAAAAAAAAAAAAAACTGTTAAAACAGGATTTTAACATCAACCCGGAACACCGTTTTGTTAAGACCAATCATGCAATCTGCTCTGGTTAACGCCAGTTAGCCCAAAGTAGAACCCAGATTTTGATTGCGTAAAGCCCATCAAATTAATTTGTGCTGGATCCCACAAGAACAATAGATTGAGATCCTGGCTCGAAAAGTTAATACTTGGATCAAAGATATTAAGATCGAAAAAAAACAAAAGGCCACAAACCTTTTTTTTGAACTCTGAAGCCGCAAAAAGCAAAAGCTGGGCACAATTTTCAGGTTTTTAGTTGGCGTCCAAAAGGACCAAAACCCCAGCAATTGCCCCCATAACATTAAACCGTAGTGTTAAAAAAAAGAAAAAATCAAGTCCCATCATATGACTGCAACTTCAGTGTTAACTAGGTCTGGCAGCGAGAACAATACAAAAGAGTGCACTTAATAATGTATGGTTCAGGACAAATACATAAACATGGCCAAAAGAGACATCTAATGCCAACAAAATAATGCAAGGGAATACCCATAAAAGTGGTGTCTATAAACGGAGAATAGAAATCATCACCATAGGTACTCAAGCCATGAAAATCATATGCAAGGTCAGATGCCCGAAAATGTAATAAATAATCCATTTAAGAATGTTTAGCATTTGGAACTTCATTATTGAAGATTCCTCAATTATACAAAACTAGCAAAAGTAAATCATAGGTTAGGTAGATAGATGGATCATTTTGCTTTCTATGGCTCAGATTGCCAGAGAACAATTCATGAATTAGGAGTTGATATTTATTTAGACAGAAACTTCAGATTGCCATAAATGGATTGACAGCTGCATTGAGAGTTGTGTTCAAGATATAGTTCTCTAAAAATTATACCTAAAACTAGAAAGCATTAATGGCAGGGCAGTGTTTTGAGTTGAGTTCTCTAAAGTACTTAAGGACAATAGTGGCAGGCAGATACGGACATATAATATACCAAAAAATCCCTCGAAATGATATAAAATAGTTCATAGTAAATCATTGTAGACTAAAATGCATATTGAAAACAACTGCCAGTTACAGGAGGTGTTTAATTACAATGAGATGGTTCAAAATTACACCCATTTTACCTTGAGCTATTCATTGAAAGAAGAGAGAAGGAAACAAAGAGGCCATTCCGAAGCATGAAAGTAGATATCTTACATGGATGCAGGAATTTGGTACCAACAAACTGGGGTACAGTGGAGCTTAAATAAAAAAGAATCAAATATAAATTGTTTGGACCAAAATAAAAATAAAAGATGTCAACTTTGCCCTCTGAACCCAGGTGAAAAGAGGTGGGGAAAATTCATAGTACTCTTCCTTCAAGCCACCATGAAGAAATATCCGTTACGACATAACCGTTGAGAATAGTACCAATACAGGCTAAGAATGCAACATAATCCCAGTTAAGTAAACATCAATTGAACCAGAATTTTAGTTCAAATAAAGAATCATGACGTTATTAGCTTTGAAAAAACAACTACTATTGTTTTGTTGGGTTTAGGTGGAATACAACCGCCTAGCCTTAGGGAACCAAACACGCCTCCACGTATTCACCTAAACAAGCCACAATCACCATTTATTCTCTTCATGGCATCTATTGCTTTTTTTTTTTCTAAAGAAAAAAACACTTCATAATTGTTAAGCAATTATGTAGCTTACTTTAAAACACCTTTTTGGAAATATATATTAATATTAGTGCATGCCACACTGTCAGCCAAGAAATATCACATCCTTCTATTCTATATTTTGAAAGATAATATCCAAAAAGCAAAATTGAAACAAAACCTGGCTTCCACCAAAGTCCTAACACCCACCCTGTTTCGTTTTGTTTGGTCCAATCCTTATTCTTAATAATTAAAACACATATTAGGCTTATTTACGTTTTCTCAAACCGGGTCACTCAGACAGAGTTCATTCAACATAAAGGTAACATTGACAAGGTACGTTTGACACTAGCGAGAAACAACTATCACTGGGTTCTTTCTCAGCTTCCCCGTCTTTGTTTCATATATGTTTGATTTTGACCGTCACAAAAAAAAGGGGGGGAGGAAATTCACAGCAAGACCATTCAGAGGACCGCACATACAAAGATCCTTTAATCCTTGAATATGACGTCACTTGCTATACTCAACAACGGCTGGATTGAATCCGGCGAGAACTTCCGAGCGAACAAGAACGGGAAGCGCCGCTGCGTCACAGGCGAAACAGAGTCGTTGGTTCCATCGTCGCCGTATCTAGGCTTGTCCTTTCTTAGCCGCAAGATCAACTGGGGACTCACCTCGGACTCCAGGTACTTGCGAGGGTGACCATCGTAGCTGCCGTTCCAGTCGACGTGCGTCAGAGTCGCTGGCACTATGCCACGTGGATCTCGCATGTGTAAGAGCGTGGGAAAGTAATTTTCCTCCGGGTAACAAGTGTCCCAAACCACGCAGGGTTGATTGAACTTTGCCCAGATCATCTGGTCGCCAACGACAAGCCTCGCGTGCTTACGTGTCAGCGACCAAAACTGGGACCCAATCCTAAAATCCTCCAACTTAACCTCTGGCAGCATCGCGTCTGCACCACGCGCCGCCCACCTATCGTAACTCCCAGTCTCGTTGTTCAGAATCTCAATAAAGCTTTTCTTGGACCGAGTTAGGGTTTTGTAGGTGAAGTTCAAAGAGTGAATGGGTATGCAAGAGGCGGACAAAAGGGCAAACATATAATTTGAACGATCGTGAAGCAGCGCGTGAGCCAATAACCTCCGCGCAGCAGAAATGAGAGTAGGGGTGAAACGGAGAGCGGGTTTCGAAGGGATGACTCGTTGAGCGAACACGCCTGAAAACGGCGGGTCATAAGGGTAAGTCGGGTCGGCATGGACATAAATATTGAAGAGATTTTTCGGGATTTGGCTAAAGTAAAGCTCCCACAGGGGGGCGAAAGGCAGAGGCGAAATAGTAAGGAATAAAAATGCAACCTTTTTGGGAGAACCAGGAGGGATTTTGGAGTTGACTCGGGAAGCGACTCGTAGAAGTGACTTGTCATCTTGTAGTGGTAGAGGCAATGGTTGTTTAATGGAGAATCTTTGGTGGGTTTTGGCTGCAGGGACCAAATCTGGAGCTGGGTTGTGTTGGGAACCGTCGGGAACAGTGGTGGTTGTCGGAGAAGTGATTGTAATGACGACGGCTAAAGGCAAACAGAGGAGTAAAGCACACAAAAGAGAGAGTGGGGATGGGGACAGCATGTTTTTCCCCCCCCCCCCCTTTTTCTCTGTTGAGAGAAAATAGAGCGACTTTGAGACACTGAGAGTGGGAAGGAGGGAAGAATCTACAGAGCGAAACAGTGTGACATTTTAGAGAGAGAAAATGTGGAATTTGGTGTTTCGGTGGAAAATAATAAAATATATTGCTATCTATCTTTTATGGTATGCTGAATCGACAGCGCAAAATAATGCAAGATTTTATCATTATTAGTATTCAGAATTGTTAATGAAAGTCAAAATACAAGATTTAAATATAATAGAATGTTGGGTTATATCTAAGCGGATTTACAATGTTTTGTACCTTTATGATTTGACTACATATATCAGCCAACGTCATCATTTTATAAATTTTATAGCTAGCTGACTCAACCAAATTAATTATGGAACCGAGAGTTTCAGGAATGAACGAGACTTGTAAGCGATCCTAGTCCCATATTTTGTTTGTTCAAGACCTTGAGACAGAAACCAAGTGCCAGTGTACATCGGGAAACTTAGTTCAGGTGCTTCCAGAAAAAAGGTATTGTCTCTCCCTGCAGTGAGGTAAAGGGATTCTGTAGGTCTTGTAGATGCTGGAACTGGGCTCAATTATTTTGCACTTGGCTAAAAGTTTCTCCCCCTTCAAAAACTGATCTGAGTGCCTGTAATGCGTCTTGCCTTTGTAAATTGTTCCTGTATGGTTGCAAGCCAGAAACTTTTAGCTTTGTTATACCTGCCTAGTTGGCGACCGCCAGAAGGAAAAATCACGGCCGATCGCCTCTGTTCCTTAAGGCGATCGTCTTGTAATCCCTGACACATCTGACGACGCCTTAAATGCGGAATTGACACCTACAAGAGAGGCGGCCGACCTGCCGGGCCGACTACTAGACAGATAGCTCGGCGTGAGTCACATCACCATCAAATCATCTGTCAATTGTGTCCCCACAGTACTTATAAAAAGGATAAGCAAACCAAAAGGTAAGGGACCTCTTCCCCCAATACTCCCCTGAATCTCCTTGAGTATACTCCAAACACCCAAACACTGACTTAATCATCGGAGTGGGCCCCCGGAGTACCAACTCCGGCACCCTTCTGACTCTCTTTATGTTGCAGGATCAGAGGCGATCTCAACGATCCTCAACAAGCTTGATAGTAATTTCTTGGCCAAAGTCTCTCAGATTTTGGCTTGGCAGAGAAAGTTTAATGACTCGAGAGCAAAGAATGTTTTTACTACTCTTAAGGGGCACAAGGGGATACCTTGCACCTCAGTGGATCTCAAACTATGCAAAATCAGAGAAGAGTAATGTTTACAACTCCGAAATGCTGCTGCTAGAAATCATTGGTGGAAGAAAAAACAAACTTCATCCCGGTAGAATCTTAAGAGGAATCTTAATTGCCATCCTATGAAGCGAAGCTGACGGATATCATTGATTCATGGCTAGCAATAATAGAAGGGGAAGATGAGATAGTTTAAACTGCTATCAAAATCGCATTATGGTGCATACAGGAAGATATGCGTTTAAGACCAAAGTTGTTCAAATGCTAGAAGGGTCTCTTCTCTGCTCCAAAGCAGCCAATGTCTTCACCATTAGGTTCTTGCCTTTGTCTTTCTTTAAATCCATGGCCAGGAGTGGAGAGAAGGCACATCCTCGGCCTCAGTACAATCAGACTGCAACAGTGTTGCTTGTCTTTCAGCCGCGCGGCTTTCTGGTCCAAGATAACAATTACTCAAAATGCGGTTTTAGCTGAATTGTTCCATAGATTGTACTATGTTTAACATCTCATCTGCCCTGTATATCGGTTAGATTATTATTCAAGAACTTTTGTAATACTAGCTATTAGCTAAATATAAATTAAGCCTCAGTATCATCCCTTTTAACTGTATAATTACTGTTGGTTATGGCAAGAATGGAAGACAAAGAAGGGGGAAAAATGAAAATTAAACAAAAATGAACTAAGAAATAATACCAAAAACAAGAAAAGAAAAAGGCAACGTGGAGAAATGAAACCATAGATGCCAGAAAGATGAGCCATAGAATGTTTTAAATCAAAAAAAAATAAAGCTTGCCAATTCATTCTATGGCACTTTCTATTTCTTTGTTCTTTCCAGCACTTCGTAGTTATGTCTGGCATTGGACTTATGGCAGTCCTTTTGATAATGTCTCTCAGGTTGGTGTACTCAACAATAGATCTTATTTTCAGCAAGGACTATGAGGCCTTGATTTTGAGATTGCTTTGGGCTCTTCTGGTAAGTGTCTCTTGCTTATGTTGATATTTTACGATATCGATCTTCTTTGTTATCAATATTTACGATACATGGCGTGTTCTTAATTTAAATATGTTCACAAAACTACATTAAAGGTTAGAACTTTTTACCCAAAAGCTCGACTTCATGCGATAAGTGATGACTAAAGGCCAAGCACAATATTCCAAAAGGTTTAGATAAAGGAGAGAGTAATGTGGACATTGATTCATAGAACTGCAGAAAAGCATGTGATGGAAAACCCTCGAAGACAGTGACTTCCCCCAAGATTTTTCAACATTGATGATGCCTTGCCTCGGCAACCCCCTTTTTTTTCTCAGATTATATTTCCACCATTCAAAGATTCTTCTTGTTTCGTCAGCTCTATAAATTAAATAAAGGGTTCGGTTAAGGTGATTATAAACAACTTTTAATCATTGAAGTTTTTTTTTTAATTTTTTATATTAAATTAATTATTTTCACGAATTTTAGAAAATAACATATTAATTACGTGTTATTTTTCATTTTAAGAATTGTAACGGTGTTTCGTTAAATCTTTCGTATATAACTATATGTATTAATTTAGTGTAATGATAATATTATTTGGTTTATCTGTTGATTAATTTGGTGACTTATATAAGGGTTTTGATTGGGCTAATGTCATGTCAGGATTTGATAGTTTGATAGACATAATTCATGAACTCCATATAAGATATAATTCCGCCTCTTACTCTTTTTTTCTGGGAGTCTCTACCTAATTATTTAATGGTAATTAAAAAAAGGTGACAAAATTATTATTATTTTTATTTCAAATTATTAGACCAATGAAATTATTATGATGCTATATTTATCTATGCATATTAAGAGTCATCTCACCATAATGGATGAGCCTTCTGGACGAAGAGTCAAAGAAATTTAAATTCCATTGTGAAAACAGAATAAAAAAAAATCCATATAACGATTCTGAATCAAGAAGTTTTTTAAAAAATAAATACATAAAAATTTGAATATGAAATTTAATTCATTCAATTAATTTAATTAATTAATTTAATTAAAAATAAATTTTTATATTAATTATACTATTTTAATATTAAATTTAATAAATATTTAATAAAAATACGTATTTAAATTAATAATATGATTGTTTATAAAAAATGATAAATTTAATAAAGAGATATCTGTTACTTTCCCCTGATTGTGTGCCTTAAAAAGCATTTGTTCTGCCTTTCTTCGCTGTGTTTGTCATTTAGGTTAGTATACACAAAGCAATTACTCTGATTTGACTATTAATTGGTTAAACTAACATAATCCATTCCATTGTACTATGATTATTAAAGTTCACTCAAAGCTAAAGAAATTTTAGCTTGCAGCGTCCCTTTCTTCCTCTCTTTCTTGCTTTCTTTTCGTGCAACTCTTAGCTTCCGTATGAAATAGGCTCAAGTTACTAGTCTAGACTTCCGAATCAAAGTTATCTGTTTACATGCAATCTTCAACACAAATTTTTTATAATTGTAAACGATTTTAATTATTATTTAATAATAAAAATATATTTTATTTAAATTTAATTTTAAAAAAATATATAAATATTAATATAAAATAATTTTTAAATTTTTTATTAATTTATAAATAATAATTTAATATTTTAAATAAATTTAATTTAAATTTAAATAAAAAATTTTAAATCTTAACCGATGAAGGATACTTTGAGGAATGACAGTGAAAAGAAATTTTAATAAATTTTCTTTAGGAATTAGATTCACTTGTAATCAGTGTATATAAATACTTAAACATTATTAAGTGCATACAATTATTAGTAGGGCGGGAGCAGTGGTAGTTGCTTAACCGTCCGAAATTATCCAAAATCCCGGTGAAAGGAAAGGAAAATGAAAACGTATAAAAAACCGTATCGTTGTTGAACTTAAAAATTCGTATTTTCGTAACCGTATACGGGTGATTTTCGGACGTCATCATTTTCGGTTGAAAGAGATTGACCTTGCTTGGAATGGAAATGGATTTGAAAGCCCCTCGTATTAAAGACCTTTCAAGTTTCAACCTTCAAGAACCAAACGTAAAAAAATAAAAAATAAAAAAAAACAATTTAAATTCCAATTATTTTATTATTATTTTTTGAAGTACTTCTTGTTTCGGGCTTGGATCCTCCAATCTGAACTGTTTATCTTACTATCTTTCCTTTTCTCAGATCCTTATCGACTTTCTTCGCTAACTTCTGTCATTAATATTCTTCTCGGCTTCATGGGGTTTTGATTTATCGCACGCATTTCGAGGTAAGAGAGAAAATTATTAAAGCTTTTTTTCTTTTTAAATCTTGTTTGTTTGGTTCCTGAGAAAGACTGAGGGTAAGGTTTCTATTTTTTTTGAGGGGGAGGAGGGGGCGCTAGGAGTAGATTAGTCTGAAGTGAAATGTGTTAGATGTTTAGTGGCGTTGAAGATCTCTGTACTCATTGGCGTTTTATTCCACCTAAAGCATTCATTTGAAGCATCTATCTTGATTTTTCAATTGATTTGATTGCCGTTTTAAATTTTAAATGCAACTCCCGATGTCTCGAATTCGATTTTTGTTTAGTGTTTATCTGCAAATATGAGATCTAATTTAATTGTTTCTTGTTTATTTTTTTTCTCAAATTATAGCTACAAAGAATATTACAAATGCAATAATATTTCTTGGAAATCCATATTCGATCTCTTATCCTTTTGAAATGGTAAGAGAACCTGGATAAAGTAGACCAATGAAAATTAGTAAATATTATATAAATTTATAATTGCTGTTAGGTTTGAGAATTTATATTATTGGAAGTGTTAATTCCTTTTAATTGTTTTGTCTGTAATTAGGCTTGTACTTTAGTTTGTTTTAATCCTCTTACAGTGTGCGATGGATTCAGATAATCTGTTGTCCACGTGTGGGCTCGAAATTGCCCATCAAAATAGTGTTTAAGTGCTAATTCCTTTCATTGTTTGTTTCGTTTGTGATTAGGCTTGCACTGTGGCTTGTTTTACTCCTGTTACAGTGTGTGATGGATTCGGATAATCTATTATCTGTGGTTGGGCTTGAAGTTGCCTATCAAAATGGTGTTTATCTGCAACTTCGGCTGTCTGGTGACGGCAGTGGTATTTCAGATAATGTGAATGGGAATGTTGACGAAACCTTCGAGACTTACTTGCAGAATGAAATGGATGACGATGGATCAACTGAGGAAGCTAAAGAAAGGTCGAATGACTTTGTGGAAAGCAATGGATTGATTGATTCTGAGGTAGTAGGTCTTAAATTCTGTTTGATTCTTTTATCAATTACAATTAGTCTGATTTCATGTGCATAAGTGTCCTTTGTAGGGAGGGGAAGTCGAAGATAATTTGAAGCAATCCAAACCTCTGAAGATACAAGGCAAGACCAAGAATGAGAAGCCCTCTGGTCCCAAAAATGTTTCTCCTGCTTTAGTGAAGCAATGTAAAGGTGCTAAGATTGCAGAGGCGACGTTGACAGCTCCAAACACTGGTCCTGTTGCCACAAATTCACGTCTGAAACAGCCTCTTAAAAGTAAATCGTTGAATGAAAGACAAGCCGATGCATCCAAGGTTAGAGTTGAATAGTACTACTTATTTCTTTTCCTGTGCAATTTTCATTTCTTTTGTTTTTTGTTTATTATCACTGTTCCCGCCTTTCTGATCAATTCCTTTCCTCTCTCTGGTTCTGACAGCGTTCTGAAAAACCTAATGCAGCCTTCCCTGGAGGCAATATGTACGTACAACTTGTGCTTTTGTTCGAATTTCTTTTCTCTTTCTTTTTTTCATGCAATCTTCTGGCCTTGTAATTAACTTTGTTTACGGAAAGGGGAAGCTCTAACTGGTCACTCTACATCTTTTTATTTTTCCCTGATATTAGACTTTATGTGCTACATGATGGCAGATCTTTTCTCCTGTCATTTCTCAACTGTTTTCTATTGTGGATTGCAGGGAGAAACCCAAGCCGAAGCCTCTGAATAAAGGGCTTTTAAATGAAGCTAAAGGAGACACAGAGTCTTCGTATCTTTTTCAGTTTGAACATTTTGTTATTACTTTCTGTCTGGGATTATGCGTTGAACTGGGTTGCTATTTGAGATTTATTCTCACTGTTGTGTAGAGGTTTCTAGTAATTGACGTGCTTATGTTTATCCTTAATTGTTTCATGGAAGCCCCAGAGCAGCTGATGCCAAAGCTCAAAGGGTTGGTACTCTTCCAAATTATGGTTTCAGTTTCAAGTGTGATGAACGGGCTGAGAAAAGGAAAGAGGTGGTGCTTTATATTATATTCTTCAGATTTTACATTGTCTATTCTTTCAGCATTTTTGCTTTAAGTCTTCACTATTGTGTTGTGCAGTTCTACAATAAACTAGAGGAGAAGATTCATGCAAGGGAAGTAGAAAAGAGCAACCTGCAAGCCAAGTCTAAGGTGTTATTTTGTGAATGTGATGGCTTATGATCCATAATTTTTTCTTATCCTAATGATATTTCAATTTTCTGCAGGAAACTCAAGAAGTTGAGATTAAGATGTTTAGGAAGAGTTTGAACTTTAAAGCAACTCCAATGCCTAGCTTCTATCAGGACCCTCCTCCTCCAAAGGTGGAACTGAAGAAGGTCAGTTGAATGTTCTGATGTAAAAAAAGGATGGTCCTTTGAATATAGAAATTTTCATACGCAAATTCATCTCTGTAATTCAATTTTAACTCCAAAGGCTTGCTTATTGATATTCTTTCCTCTTTTTTTTTTTCTTTTTGTGGTGGGGGGGGGGGGAGTCGAGGGAGGGGAGGACTGAAATACGGGACATATAGGTGCTAAAGTAACTTTTTAAGCTTTTATCATTAGGTCTGCCACCTTCTCCACTTGTACGCATTTGTTGTTGAGGCTTTTGCACATGTCTTTGCTCATCATCCCGCAAAAGTTATTTTCTTTTCTACTAAATCCTGTTAGATTGTTGTGTTGGAAGTCATACGTCTCCTCTGTTTTATTTGGAGTTGATACATTTAACTTATAACAACTTGAATTGGTTAAGAATGAAATTAATGTTGCAATAATTACTGAAAGCCTTTTTGAATTAACCTGAGAGCATAAGATTGATAAACTTGCAGATGTGAGGTTGAACTTGAAGGGGTAAATTTTCTGTTATCTTTCAGACTCTGCCCATTCCTCACCTCACAGACCACCTTGATTTTCCTTTCTTGAGTGTGTGTGTGTATACATTTATTATTTTATGATTTTATAATAAATTTCATGCATCTACAATCGTATTTTGGACAATACACATGATTTTAACCCTGGCAAGATTTTATTTTATTTTATTTTTTTTAAAATTTCTTTATCTGCAATATGGCAGCATTAAATTTCTGAAGAGTTGCAACATTAAATCTTTTTCTGTTACCTGGGTGCAGATACCAACAACAAGAGCTAAATCTCCAAAGCTTGGTCGGAGGAAAATTTCAACTCCTTTGGACTTTGATGGTAACAGCAATAGCAGTCACCGTTCAGGCCGGCTAAGTCTGGATGAGAAAGCATCTCAGAGCATCTCCGCCGAAGTAATTTCTCCTGTCCATGCAAAGAAACCACAGAGGAAATCACTTCCCAAACTATCTTCTCGTAGGTGTAGTTTGTCCGGTGCAACAAATGAGGAAAAGACATCCAAGGCATCCAATCAGGGAAAGATGACTCAATCTAAAGCAACAACTGAGGGAAGCATTGCCCCATCTAAAGCAACAAACGAGGAGAATACCACTCCATCTGATTTGACAAATGAGGAATTATCTCCAATCCAACAGCCGGAGGCAGTTTCTACAGCTGATTCAGATGGAAGCCAGCCCGACATGGATCGAGGGCTGGTGGTTGGAGTGCAAGGACAGCTGGACTTTGACCAATAGCCACTTGTACTGGAGCATTAAGCATGGCAATGGTTGTAAGTGGATGTTCATATATAAAGTTCTCAACCTCATTTTGCCTAAATAAGGACGTCTAAGACTGAATTATTTGATGATCAAGGCATGGAAAATTCTAAATTATAGGTGATGATGTTCTCTTCTCCAATATTCAGCACCTTTGGTTGTTTTGGGTGTTGCTTGCAACGGTTGCTGAGCTCGGTGTTAGGATTCTGCCTTCGTGTTTGCAGCACTGTCTGGCTATCATTTACCAACTATGTTGTTTAAGGATAGCTTCTTGAATATATTCTGGAAAATTCTGAAGTTGTCTGCTGTTGGTGTTAGATAATCCATTACCAAATAGGGTTTGTCCAAACCTGTTGAAGTAGTTGTGAATTCAGTCCATTTTGAAGTTTTTTAGTCTGCTACATTGTGTAAATGCTCTGTTTATTCTATGAAATTAGCGCCTAGGTAATTTTGCAGACAAACTATCTATGCAATTTTACATTCTTTAGTGTTTGATTCTGAATTTCAAGTAAAATTTTGATCTGAAGCTTAGCAGCCTTAGCAAAATAGCCAAAAAAAAAAAAAAAGGGACCGTGAAACTGATGAAAAGAAACAGGGGATCCGGATTCTAGTCCCAAAGTCAATTATGTCCAACTTTGTTATTGCTCTCTTACTCTCTCTGTCTCTCTCCCCCAAAGTTTATGTCCAGAATAAAAATTTATTTCAATTAATTTATATAATTAATTTTAAAATAAATATGTATTAATTTTAAAATTTAAATTTTAATATCTTTCATATATTTTTTTTATCTCTATGTTACGCTCTCCTTCGAAAAAAAAAATCGAAGCAAGCCCTAATTCTCTTATGACGTCTTTGAAGCAAGGCTAATAATTTTAGGTTCACGTTTTTATTTTCCTCCACAATACAGTTCGGAGAAATGGTACTTTTGATGATATCTTTGAAGATAACGCTCTGCCATATAATAATGATTGGACTCCGAAGTCAGACTTCAGTAATTGGGATGGTGAAAGATAGTTGTCAAAGATTATTTTTCCACGTTCTTTGATTCTCTTGCCAACAAGTGTTGACATACATATATATGTAAGTATAAATGTTTTATTTCTCTCTCTTTGGTTGAACGCAGCCCTTGTGATTCACAATCGTCTAAACACAATTTTAGGTTTTTCAAACTCTACTGCCGTTGGGAGCGTGGAATTTTATCCTATCATTCGTTAGGATTTACGATATCTGCTTTGTTTCTGTTTCAAGAAACTATTTGTTAGTCAGGTAACTTCCTAACAGCTTCAAGCAGTCAAAAACAGTACAATTTCCAGGAAATTAGACCAGTCAAAGTAGCAATCATCAGTAAATTCAAATCATTTCCACATACTAAAAAGTTTTTTTATTAATCATGATGGGGATTGAAACATAGATGACCTCCAATGGCGGATTTAAAATTTATTATATAGTTTGAGAGGTTCCAGACAGTTCAAAGCAAATGAAACCAGTAAAACGAGGGCTTGGTAAAGAAGAAAAAAACAACTCCAAGAGTTGTCATGGCAAGACTACATAAATTGCTGCCATGGCCAAAACCCGTGAAAGCTAGTCACCAAACTTCGAACTGCCAAAAGCAACCACTATGACACTACAATGACTTAAAAAAGACACTTCAATCCGCCATTGAAGAAAACGGAGGACCCAACCATCACGTGGAGAACATTTCAGTTCAAAAACGTGAAAGACTCGGTAAAAACAACAAATGGACAAAACACTAAATAGGGTTACTGGAAGGACAGTACTTGGAAATGCTTTAACCCCAAGCAGAGCAAATCTACAAAGGCTAAAGCAAAAACACCATGCGCCAGCACCCAGCAAACGTAGAACCCTAACAAATTGGAAAGATACCCTAAAATCCGGAACCCGGCAACTGTATTCACAGGGAAATTCGGCCATCAAGAAACCAAGACCCATTATCGGGATCGATGATCCAGTAACAGATCTCCAATAAAAGGAAACCTGCAAAAAGAAGAGAAAAAAAAAAAAGAATGGCTGTATTCCCCGGTAAAAGGGACCGAGTACCGGAAAATAGAAGACCTATTGCAGATGGGACCCAAAAACTACACAAACTGCTACTGCAGATGGACCCAAAAACTACACAAACTGCTGCTACTCACGAAGGCTATTCTGAGGCTTATTGATCGGTCAGACCTTGTTTTGTATATAACTCAACACATGGCAATATGTGGAGGGGCCTATATCCATGAGTTCAGAAAAGGATATCACACCTCCATAGCTGCTCGACAAGCAGGTCAACTGCACTGCTGCTGATTGCATTGCATTGCTGAAGGTTTAACCCCAAAAGGGTATGACCCAATTTTCCAAGTGAAGGCAAGCTTTTGTCAGAGACCATGGAGCAACCAGACATAGAAAGGATCTGAAGATTGATCAGATTAGAATGAGCGATAGCTGCAATTCCAGAATCAGTTATGGCACACTTGGAGACATCAAGATCACTGAGCAACAGACAGTTCTGTGCAATTGCAAACAAACTAGCATCACTGATCTTACAACCATCAAGATTAAGCATTTCTAGAGTCCACCCGTGCAAATCAGCCATGATACAGACAACTTTGTCACTCAAATTCACACAACCGCTAAGGTTAACCTTCACCAAACCAGCCTCGCAACTCTCAAGCAAAGGGAGAAACCCAGCATCTGTTATCCCATGAAGCCCGCTCAACTCCACATACTGCAGTTGAGGGCAGAACTTCCCTAACGCAACCAAGCTAGCATCACCAAAACCAGGGCAGTTACGAATGCACAGTGATCGAAGGGATTCGCAAGAGGATACCTGAGGCAATCCCAAGTTTATGTCCTTAATACCCAAGCAGTTCACAAGAGAAATAGCCTTCAACTTTGCACCACAGTTAAGAAGGAAACCTAAAAACCCAAATTGGGTTATCCTGTGGCACTCCTCCAGTTGCAAGCTCTCTAGCGAAATAGCTGTTTTAGCAAAAGACACCAACCCATTATCCGATAAGAAAGCACATTTATGAAGGCATAACTGCTTCAAGTTTGGGCAACCCTTTCCAACAGCTTCAAGTCCCAAATCTGTTACTCCACGGCAGGATGTAACAGCAAAAGATTTCAATTTCTGTAGCCCATGACCGTTACCCATTACCCAGAAGCCCTTTTCACTCACATTTGGAAGGTTAGTGAGAGAAAGGTCAGTCACTACCTTGCCATAGTGTCCAATAACAGCAAGAGATACATCACTAATATTCAAGGCCTGGAGTTTTACTTTTCTAAGTGTATACGAGGCTGAAGACAACAGGCTTGCAATTCCTTGATCTCCAACAAGGGGGCAGTCTTTGATCGAAATAGACTTTAGATTAGGGCAGCAGCGTGCAACAGCTTGGAGACCTTCATTTCCAATGTTTGCACAACCCTCAATGGTCAGGTCATTCAAATTAGGACAGCCCCTTGCAACAGCGAGCAAAGACTTATCGGTAATTGCAGGACAGTGGCAAAAGTCAAGCTTCTCTAGCTGGTGACACCCATCGGCAATCTCACAAAGACCTTCATCTCCAACAGAAGACAAATTCCACAAGGAGAGAACCTTTAAGGAAGGGCATCCACGGGAAATGGCCCTGAGTCCAACAGTAGTCACTCCATGCCTGGAACTGCTTCCTCGAATAAAGAGCTTGCCCAATCCTCCACGACTAGCAGTTCCAACAGCAATAGCAGCAAGTCTAACATCTGTTGCTTTCTTACCTTCCAAACTTCTGGAGAGGTATCCATCACCCTCAACATCTTGATCTTCAACCTCATAAACAACTCCACTCTCATCCTTGAGATTCAAAGCTTGGTTGGTCTTGTTGTCATTGATTTCATCTCTGCGGATGTTGCTTACAAGCGCAAGCCAACGCTTGGAAACACAAGCGCAAGAACTCCTCTCTTTGCCTCCAGGTAAACGTCTGAAGATTTCAAATATGCATTCATCGGGGAGAATCTCAATTGATGGTATCTTCTGCTCAAACCTTTCTCCAGAGAAAACAAAGGGGCCACTGATACGGGACCTCTTATGAGGAGGAAAATACATTTCCACATGACGCCCAAGGGACAAAAAGAGACTTGAGTCCTTGGGGTTTGGGTAAATTGACCCCCCAGGGAAAAAATCATCACTTCCTGTGAACCAAGAAAAAAAAATGTTGATGAGAATAGAGCAGTTTAACAAAATACTATAAGAAAACCGGATTAAAGAAATTTAAAGATATTTCTGATTAAACAGCAGTGGTTCAGGACATTGTTAACCACATACAGCTCTCAAAACCCACATCTCTACTAATATCATGTCCAACAAACATAAAGAAAATAAAAAAGAACCTAGGACTATTTTCTTGAAGGCCAAACTTTAGATTCCAAAGGCTCACATCGATGCACCAAAAGGCAAACCCACAAGATCTATGAATCAGAAGGAGCTCTGAATCCATAACACATAAATCCATCTCAGATGTTGTCCTACAGAACCATACCTGTCCGAACAAAAATTTACAGCCCAAAAGAAAGTCATTCAAAAAAGCATGATCTACGACCGAAACACCTCTATAATTTTCAAGTTGAAAGAAGCATATAAAACCCCCAACAGATTCAGCTAAGAAACATACCAAGCTCCTCTATAAAATCAAACTCTCCCACATACTAGACTGTACAGGTCAACCTATGAGCCCAAAACTAATAGAAGAGACCAAAAAAACAAACCAATCAGATCAGTTCTAAGGACACCCGAATTACAACTAGAACTACTTCACAGCCTTCAAGTCTTAATACGAACAAAAACTAAGAAATAGAATCACCTACAAGCAACTAAAGTTCTTTCCCTAGATCAACATAAATTCAGTAACTCACAACAAAGACTAAAAATCCAACCTTTACTTAATCAACCAAATAACATTGAAAATCATATCTTTCATAAAACCAAAATCAAAATATATCGAAAGCTATCATCCATGATATTTGATCAGTATCCTAAGTTACCAAAGATAACCCAAAAATCTAAAATTTGTTCATATTTAAATAGGGTATAACTTTATCATATCTGATCTATAAACCAAGTTCAGCAAAAACGAAAATCGAGAGTTAAAAAAAAAAAAGGCTGAAAACAAGCAAGATAAAGAGTTTACCAGTAAAAGCAAAGAGCTTTGACATGAGTACAGCTCAAAAAACCCCGGGAGGTCAAATCTGCACTGTTGCCTGCCCAAAAACCCTCCAAAGAGAGCAAAAAAGAGAGACCCAACAAGGAAGAATGCTGAAACGTCGTAGTAAGTAGCTTCAAGACAGGAATGCATGAGAGAGATTGGAGCTAGAAGGACATGGAAAACCCTACAAGATAGGGCAAAAAAAAGAGAGAAAGAAAGCAGGAAAAAGAAAGAAAACTGTGTAGAAAGAGAAATCAAAGATGGCAGGAAGGAGAAAAGGTTTGGTTTTTATTACGAGAGGAGAGAGGTTTGCGTATGTGACAATACACAATAGGAAAACCCAAATGCAATGCATTTGAGCAAAGAATTGGGATTTCTTTGTCAATACCGCTTACCGCTTTTGCGTTTGCTGGTTTTTACTTTTATTTCTCACATGTTTGGGTACTCGATTAAGCAAGACTTTGACATTGCCGGTCAATTCCTGTGCTGGAATAAGCTAATTTTAATTTTCTCCATTATTTTATTTTATATAAATCATACTTATTACTACTATTATTATTTATCTTTCAAAACATACTGAAATTTAAATAATTAATTAGGATTTTAATCTCACTCTTTATTCCCTCCTCATAATTATTTCACTTTGTATCATAGATAAAACTACAAGAAGTCATTAGAAAAAAAACAAGAATAACATAACAATAAATAAAGAATATTCAAAAATAAAATATTTTTTGTTTGTTTAATTCAAAAAAATATGTTTAATTATTTTTATCATTAGACCTTTTTCTTTACTTGATCTATGTTTTATTTCTTTTTCATTTTCTATGTCACTTTTTCTATTATAAAATTATTTTTCATATATATATATATATATATATATTCTTTTTGAAACATCATGGTACATCAATTTTGTCAATTATATATATATATGTATAAAGTTAATTTTTTTTTTGACATTTATTATGGGTTAGGTAATTAGGAAGTGTGGTGGAAATGAGAAGAGAGAATTGAATTGGAATTTAGTGCATGTTCAAAGATCAAAATTATTGAGGTTTAATTTGGGTCTACTCGGGAGTGGGGGAAGCTTCTTAATTTGGTCCTAACTTAGTTTTTGTTTAGGGTAAATTTGGTGGGGTACATATGTGACTTTGTGCTCCATTGAAGATAAGGTTAGGTCCAGCCATCAGTCATTTTTCCATTTCCATTTGGTTGCTAACTACCATCTTCATTTTCACATTAATCTAAATTATTAGAATCTATAATTCATCATATGATAAAGTAAGTAACTAATTAGCCCATAATTCTATAAAATTATTAAAGAGGGTTGAACTTCCAACATTTTTATACAAATTTTAATAATGTATTTGACATATAATTCTGTTTTCATAATACATTCAAATGATTTATTTACAAATACATCGATTTACCAATTAAATATGAGTAAAATTTTTTAAAGTTCAAATTCGATTTGATCTGACCCAATATAATATTTAATTATTAAATGTTATTGGAAGTTGGAATTTAGCTAAAATAATAATATAATCAATCTCTCAAAGGAAGTTTGGTAGATGCAAATCCTCTTATTAGTACATTTCCCCTCTTCCAACACCCATGCAAGGCCAAGTTTAGAGATTTCCAACTCATGGGATCCAGAAATGCAAAAATGTAATGTGATAGAATTGTTATATAATAATAAAAATGTAGCTTCAAATTGGAATTTTATACAAATCCTTGAAGGATCCAGTTTCTATAGTCATATCCCATGTTCCATATCATTATAGAATTAATTACTCAATGCTACAAATGCAACTGGATTATCAAAGAATAGGAGTTTTAATTTGTTAAATCTTAATTATGAGAAAAGAGTTTTGATTAGAGCACCACTCATTGTTCTAAAATGCATTTCCCTTTAAGACATCAACTTATAATTTTTAAATTATTATTACTTTTTTCAGATACATATGTTGCATTGGAGTGAAAGAGATTCATGCCGATCTGGCATTGGGACATACATACATTTGTGAACCTTAAATGCTAACCACATACATGAAACAATATCATGGCCCGCAACGCCAAGCTTACTTCAGAAATAGGAACATTTTGTCTTGAAAATCTTAATGAATTTAGCATGTGGAAGTGTACTACTATCCGCGTCACGAAAATCAAACTTATTTTTAAAAATTTAATAATTTTTTTTAGAAAGACTATTGCCATGATTTGACTTCGTAATAGAACATATAGCAAATAAAATAGCTACTACTTGATCATCGCACTAAACATGAACTTATTGAGAATGATCTATAAGATTGTGAAGACAGGAAGATTTTTTATGTGATTGATCTACCCATAAGATATAGAGCAATGTAAGGTTGATCTGTTTCAGACCCAGTCATGTCATGCTGGAAGGGAATTTGAGAAAATGGAAGGTTCATTGCCATAGATAAAAACAACTATGTAACAACTATAATTATTTAAAAAAAAATAATGCTGTTCTCATTGATTGAACACAATGCAGTCGCATTATTCACATGCAGCCTGAACTCCGGAGGCTATCTCTTGATTATTGTATTGATATTAATGCAGTAAGCAGAAAAAATAAATAAATATATCTTTTGCTTGGGAATCCTTTAAAACACTCTTTTTGACCAAGATGGATGTGGGTTCCCTTCATTTTGTTCTTTTTTTATAATTTTTCCCCCTAAAAGCATGCAACTTACATTACTATATACATATACATAATAGTAATTAATATATATATATATATAATGCATTCATTCCTAGCTAGCTAGGTTGTCTATTCTCCACCCATCCACTTGCCTTCAAATTAAGCTTCTTCAATGATATCCATGAGGGCTATTACCAAAATATAAAAGTTCTTCCCCAGTCTCCCCAATTCATCAGATATGGAATTGGCTGCATATATATATATATATATATATATAGACACACACAGACACACACATATACCCACTTGGTTTCTCTTTGTATTCTCTTTTGTGCATTCATTAGGCTGAAGAATTGCTCTCTTGGCAAATCACTAATCATCATCCATTGACTAAGCCGCCACTTTCATCTATATTTCTTCTGCCTATGTATACTTTGCTGTTCAGATCAAATCAATGTGCATGAAATTTGAACTTAAGATGGTAAAAACAACCTACAAAAATATGCATCAAATTTGTGTCTATACCATTGTTGATGACAAGTTGACAAAGCAGCTACTTCTGTTGCTGCTGCCGGCCCAGCCCTAATGATCTGGTTTAGATAAGAAACCTCAAAAAAAAAAAAAAAAACTCTTTAATGGGGGTTTCAAAGAGGCAAAAGAAATCTTATCAATAAAGTATGATGTTAGTAGTTGTGGGCCCCGACGCCCACTTCTCTGTTACGGGCAAAGCCAAGCCAAGCCAAGCCATCTTTCTTTGTCGAATTCATGTTAGCTTTCCAAATGGTGACTCATTCCGTCATTCTGAAGCGGATCAAAGAAGTTTAAACACGATTTTTCGGCAATCATAAACCCAACTTTCATTTACCAACTCTAATAATAAAAATCTTTTTAGCATAGTAACAATAATTAAAAACATTATGTTTTGCGAAACAGATATAACATATGCATGACATAATTCCATTTTTGTTTAGGTTAAGGCCATCATTAGTCATGTTGCTTTAGTTGAATTAAGGTCCCATCTGGCGCTTAATACTACCATTACCACTACTTGATTATTATTTGTATGTCTGGCTGTCTGGTTATCAAAGAAATTTCCCATGGCTTTCAAAAATTGGCAAAAACAAGACATCTTAAAGGAAACTACCTGGGGGCCTGGTTTATATCACATGTTCTTTCTGTTCCAGAACTTGCTTTTGAACAAATTTTACGGCCCCGCCAATCAGATCAGTCTTTTGCAACTTGAGAATATCTTTCACGGACCAAATTTTTTTTTTCCTTTTATGTATATCATATTGCCTGAGATTACCAACAGAGTTTATTGAGAGTGCTGGCCTATGGGCATACTTAAGACGTGCACCTCTTATGAAGTTGACCCACAGTGGGCCGGAACTCGTACTGTGGTTGTTAAAGGCATCTAGACGCAAAACTTATGGTTTGAACTTTGAATAGCCTTTCGCCCAAGAAAAAAAAAAAAAAAAAACCCTTAGAAATAGCCTACTACTGGAAGAAAGCCAGAAATACATGCTCCGTCGCCTCCCACGGACGATGTCCTACTCGATGGCATATCCATGGGAAATTCTGGTAGCATCTTGTCCATTGTTAACTACCAAGAAAAGGGCCCAAGAAGCTGATAGAGAATACTAGAATATTGCATTTTCATTCTTAATCCAAAAGGACTAGTAATTTTTAAACTACAATAGAATAATATACAGTGGAAGAATCCAACAGAGAAGAGGATAGTACAATTCCTGAAAAATGTTCCCTATATTTCTCAATTCGTCTAGATTTTTTTTTTGGGGCATCATCCTGCTCAGTCATATAAGCCCTCTTGATCCCAACAATCGTCCAGAAAATCCACCATTTCCTGTCACGGTGAACCCAAAAAGAATTGAGGAACTATACAAGGAGAAAATATAGTTTCCAATAACATAAGAAACCATCGAGTTTGACAGCACAAACTTACAGGAAGGGGAACCGGCTGGCTGAGTGGCTTATTATCCCCG
The DNA here is from genome assembly GCA_038382025.1 of Adansonia gregorii. Lineage (NCBI taxonomy): Eukaryota > Viridiplantae > Streptophyta > Magnoliopsida > Malvales > Malvaceae > Adansonia > Adansonia gregorii. Next base: position 5,027,845 of record JBBYHO010000015.1, on the reverse strand, counting down.
TCTAAACTCTCATAGATTGAATTCCAACGGCAACTGCAATACACAATGGTGAACCTTAATTTAGATAAAGATTTCTTCAAAAAAAAAGAAGATGAAAAAGGCCTGTTTTCACATGTAAACGGCGTTTGAAAGAGCTTAAACTTGGCTTAATGATTGAGCTTCAAATACCCTCTTGGACTTCCTCTTATATACCAAAATAAACATATGTGAACAGGGGATCAAATGTAAAACAAGATCAGGTAAAAATTTTGTCAATCAGGGCATTCTAGGGGGTTTTTGCATTCTACTTGTCCCAGATAATCTTCTGTACTTCAAATTAGAAAAACAATGAAAACTTCTAACCTCATTGAGGGTTCTTGAAGTTGTTCCTGCTTCTCAGACGTTTTGTTTCCAAGCCATTGTTGCCTTGTTTGGTTCCAAAAAAGGAGGCCTACAAGTACAAAATTTTGATTACCAAAGGACAGGATGATCGTTTTTGAGAAATTCAGTAAAATGGTACTAAAAACTTACTACAGGACATGAAAATATATGAAAGAATGGGATGCTATTCAACTTGATTTAGTAGCATATAAGAAGCTAACACATCTGAACTTGCCATGATTTACAAATTCAGAAGGATGGCTAGTGCCGCCAGAAGGATCAAGGGACTGATTTGATATGCTTCTTTGAAATATGACTGCACTATGTTCAATTTCACATGCACTGCTACTCCAGAAATCCTCAGAAAAGCTAGATCTCATCAATTTCCACCCCTTAGATGAGGGTTCCGTGAAGCAACCAAAACAACCTCTGCTCTTTTACAAACCAGGATTAACCACAAGTACAATGGAAATCGAGTATAACAATTCAATCCTTGGTCAATTAGCTTGAAAACAAAGCCATTAACTTTGAAACCATAATATGGAAATAAGCGTATGAAACTAAAGTTCAAAATAAGTATGGAAAGGGAAACGTCAAAATTGGTGATGTTGAACACAACCAATGAGGAGTTGCACTTGAAACATAGCGACTTAGAAATCATTTTATCAACAGAAACAAAAATAAATAAATGCAAGGCAGAGGCATAATGCAAATTCCACCAGCTTATTATTCAACATCTAGAGGATCAAATTTGTGTGGGAGATTAAAGCAATCACTAGTACCACTCAAGCTCATATTCTTGCAGCTTCAATGCAGAAAACTTATGAGCCCTCTTAACACTTATAAATTGCAGAGTCTACATGAAATGAGGTAAAAATTTAACCACTAAATTTTGCACACCCATATCCAAACTCCATTATAGTTCATAGTAGGTTAAATAAACTTCCTCAAAATTGTTAACTAGGCAGCGCATCAAAGGTTAATCAATTACAAAACAAACCAAAACAGAAAACATAAAAAAAAAAATGGTCCCTCACACTGGAAAGAGCTTTTCATTGAGCCATGAATGTTTTCTACCAACTGGAGTGCAAGGGCATGTAAGTAAGCTCCAGAAATCAAAACAAACAAACAAGGTTTCTTCCCAAAGCATCACTCAGTCTGAACTAATAAATAGCACCTAGGATCCATATTTCCTGTAAAAACCCAAATCCCAAAAGCAAAACAAAAACCCTTTGTGTCACACACTCAGATGCCCAAAACTTCAAGCAAGGAATGCCCCAAAATCGAAGAGTCCCACATGCCGTTAGCCCTTCCCTCCCACATCTCAGCTTATAGCTCGATCACACAAGCAAGCACAAAACATAACCACAAAATTCTATAATAAAAAAGCAAACTTAAAACTACACAAACAAAACGTTAAAACTCCTGTCTAATAACCAAGAACCCTAAGAATCAGAGGATGAATGTAATAATATCCACTCAAATAATAAACAGTACAAAAGATGAAGAATAAAAACTGACCCCATGCAGGCAAAAAAGGCAGATATCCAGCGGGGACGGTAACCAGAAGATAGCATCTAAAATCCCCAAAGCAAAAACCTAATTCCAGGAAGGAGAAGATTCCTGCGAGAATAATAAAAAAAGTCAATACCCTTTTTTCCAACTGTTTCCTCTGGAATTCATTTTAGAAATTAAAAACATTAGATAAAGGAATAAAGGGGTTTTTCAAGAATGAAAGAAAAACCTTGAAAACGGCATGGTTAGAAATGGATTTGGATATTTTTGTGATACAAATGTTAATCTACCTTGAAAATGCCATGTGTAGAAATGCATTTGGATATTTTGTGATATAAATGTTAGTCTTGTTCTTAGAAAAAAGTTGGTTTTGACCTCCATCTGTCACTGATTCTGTGATTCGACCAAAGGGCCACCTTTCCGTTTTCCGTTTTTCCTTTTCTTTTTTCTAAATTAATCTGGTTTCATGTTTTACTGAATTATGAGTGTAAACTGTTTCTGTTTGAAGGGGAAAAAAAAGTTAAGGAAAGACTAAAGGACATGAGAGGTCCCCATTTTGAAATGGACCCGAAAGACACAGTCGTTAGTTTGGGATTATGAATGTAAGTTGTTTCTTGGCTTACAGACACAATCGGTAGTTTGCGTCGGCAAGTTAAACGAGTTGTACGAAGAACCAATCTTAGATAATGAAACAACTCTTCACCCAACCCAAAGACCGAGTTTGAGACGAAAGTTGTTGCAAAGTTTCGGTTGAAAACCTTAAATTGTAGAGTCAGCCCAAAATAATTAACCACCACAACTAGTTTCGCCATAAATTTTTGCTGTACCAAAGAGCTGACAAAGTGGCTGCTAATCCAAAAAATCAACCCTCCACCAACAAATGCATTGTCTTCACCCATTCACCAATTGGCGATTTGGGTCTTGAATGCCCAATTAACCCACCGTCTAAATCAAAGCAAAGCCTTTCAAGTTCTAGGGTAAAATTAATTTTCATGTAGTGGCTTGCAGTCTATTTTCAAAGATATGGTGATTGCTTTCTCATTGCATCCCAAAAAGTCAAATGATTTTACATATAACCAAGATATATCAAACAAGTAACATATCCTATGCTCATCCGAATTCGGATAACAAAGGATAAAACTACTGATAGTTTATGAGATTCATGTGTGTGTCTGGCAGTTTTGTTGTTGAGAAAGCCAGAGTTTTTTAATGACCCTAGAGCCTAAAAAGACCTGCACTGTTAGTCTCATGACCAGGCCCTGCTGCTGGTTGTAAAAGTAAAAGCCAGCCAAGAAACTAAGGGATAGCTAACTTTAGTTTAGTGTTCTTTCAATCTTTACCACTAAAGAGAAATAAATGACCTTTTTGGCAGGAATCACAAAGTCGGCTCAGTAATCAACTAACATGTTAGGTTCCCTATTAATATTGCCAACCAAAAGTTGGAAATTCTCGTGCCAATCCAAAACTTTAAACTTACCTAATAATTAATTGACTGACCCAAAGCTTCAACCGAACTAATCTTTAACTGCAGTTATACAAAGTTCCATCTCTTTCAAACAATGTTTGGAGTGGAAGCAAAGCAGGATATATGGAATAGCTTCCTATTATTTCGTCTATGCATATGAAATGCTTAAGTGAAAGCATTAAGAAAAATTGAGTTAAAACAGAAGATCCAATTTGTGAGGTCCAAAACAGGGTGATAAACATTTTTCTTAGAGTTCACACTCGAATGTCAAATGTCTAGAAACTTCCCATTTTTCAAAGAAAACAGACAGTCGACTGATTTTTTTTTTAATTTTTCATGAAATTGTTGTTGATGTAACTGCTGTTTTTTATTGTGTTCTTTCCAAGTAATTGGATGACCTAGGTGGTGAACATTATCATCACTCTTGCAACCTTTTTTTCTAGTTAAGAAAGTGATCAGGAATTGTCAAAATGTTATTCATTTATTCTTTGCAGTTGCCAACCTAGTTTCAATCATAGTTGCCGAGGTGAAATATTTATTGCAACAAGTCATAATTACTTGGACTTTCCATTCAATCCACCGACAGCCTCGTATTATTTTCCTTCTCGTACGGCAGTAGTACACACCCACCTTCCATTTTTCCCCCCTTAAAAACTGCACTTCGCGGCTTCCATATTTATGATCTCTGCAGTGCTCTTGAAGTCTTTCTAACCAGCAAAACATGGTACAAACAAAGAAATTCAGAGGTGTCCGGCAGCGTCAGTGGGGCTCTTGGGTATCTGAAATTCGCCATCCTTTACTGTAAGTCCACTCACTCACATTATAACATCACTTCTTTATTATAATATATAAAGCCATCTTTTCTATTTATATAAACTCCCACTCTCCTCTATAAAATAGCATTAATTACCATATATATATATCTATCAGTCTGGTTGAATATTTGGATTTTGATTGCGTTTGGTGTACAGTAAGAGAAGGGTATGGCTAGGCACGTTTGAGACAGCTGAGGCAGCAGCAAGGGCATATGACCAGGCTGCCATTTTGATGAATGGACAAAATGCCAAGACCAATTTTCCTGTAGATGAGACTCACCCTGGTGACACAAATGCTGGTGATAATGACTCTCCATTGCCTCCCAAGGCTCTCTCTGAGCTTCTGAATGCTAAGCTCAGGAAGTGTTGCAGAGACCAGTCTCCTTCTCTGACTTGCCTCAGGCTTGACACTGATAATGCTAATATTGGAGTCTGGCAAAAACGTGCTGGTGGCACTCGTTCAAGCTCCAATTGGGTCATGAGGGTTGAGCTCAAGAATAAGAAGATTACACCAGCTTTGGAAGATGAACCAGCATCGTCATCAGGGACTTCGTCTATGGCGGCTGATGAGATTGAAGATGGAAGCGTAATGGGAGAAGAGGACAGGATTGCAATGCAGATGATAGAAGAATTACTCAATTGGAATTGTCCCATGACTTCAACTTCAGCTGCAGTTTAGAAAAATACATATATCTTTGTATTAGCATGTAAATCCTCCGCAAAACTAGTCAAGTCTTTTTCATTTTTCCCTTTCCCGGTCTCATAAATCATTCATCTGCCCTACTCACATGTAGAAAATGGTGCAATATGCAGTATCTTACCTGGTAATTCTGAAATTTACTTTATGAAAAACAAATGCAGATCAGCACCTATAAAAATGTTCGACCTATTAATCCAAGCTTTAATGTCAGTTGCTGTTAGATTCTACAAGCCTGGAGAAAAGACCGAAAAATCCTGGTTCAGGAAAATGTATTAACCATATGTTTGATATGCAGCAAATTTATTAAGAAACAGCCGTAATTTTATATAGCCGCAGAGTAATATTAGAGTTCTTTTATATAATTCCATACAAGCCATTGGTCCTTGAAGATGCTCAACATTCAAACCAAACACAACAAGAAAAATGGATCCAGAAGGCAATGGAAAGGGCAATAACAACTGTCGGAATTTGTGTTCTAATTTCACTTTCCCTAGCGTTTATGCCATGATTAGTCAAAACAAATGTTTTGTGGGAAGATGGATCAATTTGATGAAGACATACACATTAGTCACCCAGCACTGAAAGTGAAATACACTTTCCATTTGAGATAAAAGATATAATTAATGACTATTAGAGTCAGAGCATTTGAAATTGAAATCCTCCTTATTGATAATTTCCTATCAAATAAAACTTTTTTACATGATTGATCAATTAATTTAATATATTACAACAGTTCGAATCATCACAATTT
>JBBYHO010000015.1:4994886-5006719 GCA_038382025.1 Adansonia gregorii | reverse complement strand
TACCGTTAACCGTGATGAAACAGAAGTTTAATAATAATATGTATGGCATAATCTGTGCAAACGCCGCCCCTGCTGAGTTCCTTTGGTACAAGCTCTTATTTATCAACTCGCGTTTATTACGGTTATATTTATCACGTTGCTGCAAGTTTTATTGTTAAATCTTTCATGTTAAAAGCTTTCTTATTTATTGGTTGGCGTTGACTACAAAGCTTGCTATTCAAGGAAAGAACTTAGTTCAATATATGTCTTCAATTTAAGACAAATATGATTGTTACAACTATTTTTCAAGGAAAACAATTTTAGAATTGCAATCTTTAATTGGTAGATATGAACTAAGTAGTAACTATTGAAGGAAGGATTTTTGATTGGCCTCCAAGCACTGGAGCATTGGTGTCAGGAAAAACAGCATTCCCTTGACGGGATGAAACTGAGCCATCTTTCCCAACATTAATGGGGTAGCGGAGCAGGTGACCCGGCAGATCCTGGTCAAAAGTATTACTTGAGTACAAATTCCAATTATATTCAGCCATAGAATTCAGTTGCTGGACACATTCCTTGCTTTCTGGAGTAGTGAACGACTCGTCAAGCCGTCTGAGATGCTCTTGCCAAAGGGACATTCGGAGACCATATATCTGACCCCTAGCCGGTTGGCTAGTTGCTAAATGATAGGGTTGAAATGCTCCCATTGCAATCTCAGAGTCCCTTGAACCAGCCATTGACCTCTCATTGATGTTGGCAGATCCAATGATTATGTACTCATCATCAACTGAGAAGAACAAGAAGCTGTAATTCTGTTTAAGGGGCCAAAAAATATAAGCTTCAGAGATTTCTGTCAAACTATAAACTATAATAAGCTGATTACATACCAATCATCATCTTTGAATGAACATAGATCATAAAGCGGCGTGACTGTTGAGCTTTGCCATAATCTGAATTTGGATCTGGTTGCTCTTTAGGTGAATACTCATCGTTCTTCTTCGTCTCTCGATTCCCTAGGCAGAAAAATGCCAAATAGTCTCGGGGATGTTCATCATTCAGACCCTTCTTTTGAAGGGCTTGGGCAACATCACGATACATCATCTCAATCGTCCTCCTTTGCCAATCTAAAATGGCCTGAATCGGACCACTCTCCGGTATACCTTCTGGCCACATTGGAATCACAATGTAGACCGAAAACCTCTCCCCCGCTTCGATTTTACTTACAATCTTTAGGGACAGCTCCTTTGGTATGAGATTTAAAGCAGCAATATCCTCATCTTTAACGTCCTTAGAATTCCAACCAAAGGAGCTTCCTAGGAAATATTGGTTTTCAATGTAAATAAAGTTCTTTGCTCGGCGAATCGCATTGATGTAAGCATCTTGAATGCTTCGCTCAATGATGTTATTTTTCCCACTGACAAGGCCAAATTTATGTGCTGATTCAAGTTTTTTAGGAAAGCCATCAACAGCCCCATTATCGATAGATCGAAACAACTGGACACTCCATGTTTCACTGTGATCTGAAGGCACATTTTTTGGTGGCCGGACTGTCATTTCCTCAAGCTTGTCTATCGGAAAGAGGAGATGTTTCTTCCAACGAGCTTGTCTTAGCCACCTTTGTTCGAAATTGTACAGGACATCCCAAGCTACAGGACCTTCTAGTTTGCAATGAATATCATGCCAAGGCTCCCTCGGACCGCCTTTCTCGATTGAAGAGCCCGCAAAATTTGGCTGATGGAAATCATCATGATGAATGTTGTTCAAAGTCCCGAATAGAGGATGATCTTGAGTATCATACCGCCCATCACAAAGATCAATGCCACCAATAAAACTGACAACCGTTCGCTTTTCTGCTCGTGGATTTGAGTTTTCACTATCAACAATAAGTGTTTTCTGATGGTGAGTGAACATGGTAGCAATTTTAAACCCCTCAACAAAGCTTCTTTTGTTATCAGGATTACGAGGGCACAGAACGCAATGCACTTTTGTAAACCGAAAATAGTCAGCAGTTTCTTCATCATGGGTTGACATCAAGCCTTGCTCCTTCAGCACGTCAATGGAAGTTCGATCATCCCAAACAAGCAAAAGAACTCTCACCCCTGCGTTGGCCTTCTTCAGGAGCAGCTTCCCAAGTGTTTCATTACTTCCAGGCTTTTCCTTTCTTGGGTCCCTAATCAAGGTTATCTGAGTATAAACAGACCAACCAGTTATATAAATGAAATGTTTTGCTTTATTAATTGCCTCAAAAATGTCTTCCCAACATCTACGAGGTTCATAAAACATCCCACCAGATAGAGTTATTTCAGGTTTGAAACCATCTGAAATATGGGCATCTTGATAGAGGGTAACCTTGCAGCCCTGTCGCTGTCTGAAGAAAGTTAAAGGAACTCCCCCAAACGTAGGGTCTTTAATTCCTTGGGACCAGCTTTCGTCCCGGCTAACACTTTGAAACTGCAACTGTACATGGACTTTGGAATTTCCAGGTATTGCCTTACGTTCCTCGTCAAGTATTTCAAGATAGCGAGTCACCCTAGCCCCATCGGCTATATCCTTAGCAGGCAAATAAGCTCTGCCAATTAGCACTGCGCCAATGGGACTGTTATCCTTTACAGTGAATATAACATATGAGATCAAGTGGGCACAATATATGTGGAAGGTCTCGTTCCACTGGGGCGACGATGGTCTATGTCTTACCACACTTGTTCGGCCAACCCTCGCTTTGTCTAGATCGACTGTTGCATACAGCTGCGGACCTAAGAACTGCCAAACATGTTTTTGAAACTCTTTTTTAGCTCGAAAGATCTACGATTAAGTGATATAGAAAAAGGGTAGAAGAATAAGGCAGGCATCGTACCGTTCTCTTGATTTTGGCTAGACATCTTTTCTGGAACTTGCTTGGGCCCAACGGCTCCAAAATTTAAAGAAAACAAGAGCACAAGGAATGAATTTATTTAGAAATAAGGTCCATTATTTATGTTAATCTTCAACATTAACAGATGTTAATGAAGCTGTTTAAATTTGGGTTAAGAATACATGAGCACATACATATATTTATATATTAATATATTAACAACTTTAATGCGACGGATTTGTTCTAAATTAAGCTGCAAACACCTTGAGTTTCATTACATCTGTCACCATGTCTAAGTTGCTCAAAAAATTTTTAAACAAAGTTTATAATAATTAGGCTGTGATCATGCTAAAATTTATGGAAGTTGTTGAATTTGAATTATGACTGTTTCATACCCCAAAGTGATGGGAAGGAGCTAAAATCATCCATCCCTCCTATAAGAAAAGGTTAATGGAGATTTGTCAAGACATTGTAATATCCTCCATGTTCCTTATTCATATGTTTACTCCTATGGACCCGGGCTCAACCCAGACTCATCTGAGTGATTCATGAACCCATGATCAAATATGTGCTGAACAAAAATACATCAAATTTTTTTTTTCTAAAAATCCAGAAAACATATCCTGGTTACTAAGAGAGGAAGAAATTATGACTAATATGGTTTTAGTTTTGCTTAAACTTAATTAATATATAGTCCCTATATTCTACTCACTTACCTCAAAGCAAAAATTCTCTTTACATCCGTAATTTAGCTCATCAATCCCATATATTGTTGCAGTAAGTGTCCCATGCAGCAAATAATGTTGCTGCTCCATTGTTTAACCTGCAAAATTCTTAAAAATATCAGCCAAAAACACCACAATATATATGCATTCCCCCCCCCCCAAAAAAAAAAGGCAAAAAGGGCTGGTTTAAATTAACTGAGAAATAAAGCTGTTGGGTGATTGCCTTAAAGACAGCTAAGTTGATGAATTCCTGCGCAGAGATTTTGATGTGGCATCGTTTGTCTAGGTTTATCAAGGAAGCAGGCCAAAGTTATTCATATTATTGCTTTCGTATAATGTGTGAATAAAGTGATAATATGCATTACAATTTGAAGCAGGAATCAGATCCCAACTTTGCTTCCCGGTAACCACTTTGCCAGAAGCAATGTATGATTTTTTTTTCCTTTTAATTTCAAAAATGTAAGAAGATTGTAGATAATTGGTTTCTGTTAGACTTATTAAATGTTGCATTTAATAAGGATGAATGCATGAACTAGTGTATGACTTCAATAAAATACTTGAAACATTTTACATGCATACTGCATTGAGTAAAGCTGGCTTTTTATGTACATAATTTAATGGTCACACTATTAAATCAAATATACGAATAAACTAAAAATATTTTTTAAAAAATGAAAAATATTGAAAATTTTTAAGCATTAATATATAAAATAAGAATGTCACAATCTTTTTTAAACAAGAAAAAAAAATTCCGTATTCCTTATTACAGGTAGTTTGCATGATTCGTGAGTGAATTCAAAATACTGCAAAAGGAAATATTCCGACGAAACTGAGTTTAACAATGCATTTCAAGTCATTCTTTGCTTGATTATTGAAGCATGGAAATCAAAGACAAGGAATCCAAAAGAAAAGGTTTGAAAGACTTAAAATAAAAGGGACTATAAAAAAGATAGTTTCGTTTAAGGAAAAAAAATTAAGTAGATATTACCAATCTAAAGCAAAGATTGATTCCGAGCAATATACTTTTTAACACCCAAGGCTTCCATCTAATTATTTTGGCATTTTTTTACAGGTTTTTGACTATATACAAAAAAATAGTTCTATTTATGGGCTGGATCAGTTGCTGCAAAAGGCTTGACACAATCACGTGAAACAAGTTTTCCGAATGACCCGATCCAAGCCACTTATATGCTAATCCATTTACTGCATCAATTCCACGGTTATATACAAGCAAAACAAGGAAATTCGACAATATAATTACATAAGCAAACTTCCAAACCATAGAAAATCGTTTTTGAACATTCAAAATAGGTCATACAAAACTAGATAACGGTTCAGACAGTGGAAATGTACCGTACTAAGAAATCGATATTATAACTTGTCTTTCGACAATGGCAGAGTGGCCTGGCCACCTAGAAGTCTGATCCAGCAAAGAATTTACTGCCAAAAAGCAGTCAAATGCTGGTTATATTCGATCGGCTAGGTACCTCACTAGAGAGTTGACAGGCTTAGCAAAGTCGACATTTCCTGTCCCCTGGCGCCCGACTTTTATTCGAGCAAGGTAATCGGCTGCAATCCAAGCAAAGCTCAACATCACTACACCTTCAGCACCATCAGACTTCGGCAACTCTAACGACTTCTTTACCCATTTGGGATGGTAGGTGACCTGGTACCATGCTGATGCCTTTCTTTCATACAATTCATTCCTCACATCCTCATTGAGCTGCTCAAATCCTGAGTCCATATTCTCGAACAGTTGCCTGAATTCTTTCCTCATGGCACCGTAACAATGACCGAGCTTCTCCTTTAAATCCCCTAACTTCCTACTGACGTATTTAGGCATGGACCAGATGTACCCCGTTACAACCTCTTCTTCCGTCTTAACCTTGTACTGACCAAGAAGTCCGATCAGCTGTCTATCATAGAAGCACTTTTTAACCCATGCATCATCGATGTAGTCAGCAGATCCTGTAACCTCGAGATCTGCATCATAATTGATGCCACTAGCATCAAAATTGAGCTCAGAAAACTCAGAAACATCTTTATCATTCGCATTTTTGATATGACGATATAGTCTCCCCAGAATTTTGGTCGACTCATATGATTGGTACTCCTCTTTACCCATAAAATCTGGGTAAACTTTTGGTTTTAATTTTGGAGGCATTGACACAAGCTTCCCAGTTTTGGGATAATCAACAGCTGTAGCCGCTAACTCTGCGAGGTGTTTACACTTATCATCTAGAGCACCATATTCACTAAGGTCAGAATGAACCACATGTGCATTGCAAATATTTCCCAGGCTCTCATTCACCATGTTTTTCAAAAAAAACTCTATTATGTCCTGTAGAGAGAGTAAATGTGAATCAAAACAGTCAATAGATCATGTCTTTCACCTAGTCGGAATTTAAAAATAGTTCATTCATCAAAATACAAACTGATTGCCCCAGCCAATTGGATATATTTTACACAATATCTACTTTATTCCCACAATTTTGCTCCGGTTTCTCCTGTTTGAAGATTTTCCCTTTCGCAGATAGGAAGTCAAACTAAGGCATTCATCATGATACAAATCCTAAACCCACTTTTCCTGCTTTATAATATATTATACTCAAGAATTTATTAGTGTTACTGTTATTGCTACATTTTTTTTTTCACATGTTGCCCTATGGAAATTTTAGCAACACAGATTTACCAGTGACAAGAAAAACCATTTCAAATAACAGCCGGTCCATAGCCTAACAACATAGTGCCATCAAAACAATAAAAACAGAGCTGGTTATAAAACCATAAAAGAATACTAACATAGAAACATATAGTTATGCGCTCAAACATGTATGTCTTCAATCGCGACATTCCTTTTGATACTATCTTCCAATCAGCATAATAGAAAACGAGCCTGTTTGTAGTAACAAACAGATGATTTTATTCAGGAATACTAGTATTTTTTATAATGCATTTGAAAGAAGGAAACAAATGAAAAACAATTCTGGGAAACCAGAGAATTCATAGAAGTTCAATGATAATAACAAAACACAAACAGCAGTTACCTTATGATTGACTAGGCGTCGCAATAATGCAGGCTTATCAGAGTCAAACTGCATGGGTGGGTAGCTCTTCTTGCCAGGGGGGATAAGAAGTTCTTCCCATGTGACAAAATAAAGGTCTCCGTCAAGGTCGCTTCCAGAAGCTTCATTTGTATGGGGCCTCTCACCCTTTTGAGGGAACACCAGACAGTCGTACAAATGGTGTAAACCAGGAGCATCGACTGCTTCTAGAATCCTTATATCTCCGGGGTGAAGACAGGGATTCTTCGCTATAACCACAAGCCCTTTAATTACTTCAAAATTTTTCTTCGTTTCAGCAAATTTAGAGCCATGTTTCCGGAAGCAGTTTTCAATGGATGGATTAGACACTTGGATAAAGCACTGACCTTGTTCAAGTACTCCTAGTTCATCCAAAACACCCATTAACCATCTGCCCGAATTAACAAAAATCCTCGCTTTTTCCCTAAGACCCCAAAGCTGAGATGCTCTTATACAAGTCAACAATCGACGTAAATGAGGTTCTGTTTTAGGCTTGAAACCCGCACTCAGCATTATTGCTGGAGTCTGCCCTTGCTCAGCACATGATGAAGTGAGAACTTCAAATGCTGCTTCAGTGTCGTCAAGGATTTTGTCTAGTTTAGAAACCATGGTATATTGCATTTCCCAAAATACTTCGTCTGGCACACCCAGGGCTGAAAGCAATATAATAATTTGTCTATTCAGGAAGCCAGGCTGAAATCTTGTCCAAGAACAGATTTCCAGCATTGTGTGGTTAGACTGGAATTTAGTCATACTAGGCCGTAAAGAAAGACGGATCCCATCACCTTCTCCTGGCCAACAAGCCACAACCCCTTTACAACCAGCATATCTAATTTGATAAGCACAAGGAGGATTTAGGTCCAGCTTCAATTTCTGCGCAACTTCCATTGCAAGATCGGGAGTGATCTTGCCAATCCCATCTGAGAAAATATATCTATTCCTCTCTATATCTGGAAGGTGCGGGTTGACCTCTGTTAAAGGAACTTCCACTGTTGCATACGTTGATGAGAAGCACTGACCCATCCTGGCAGCACATCTAGCAATATTTCGGTTTGTAAACTTCCCCATCCAACTTAAAATTTGAAGCACAGTTATCTTCCCATCTTCAGCAAAAAACCAAGCAGAACGGTCTCTCAATTGATTGGCTGAGAAAGCAAGGAAAGAGTATTTGCGCCCAAACAAGTAAAAGCCCTCTGTTACAATAGACTTTACCCTTTTGAATACTCCCGTTTTCTGAGCAAAAGAGGTGGCTGTTACATCCCTTACAATTGAAGCAGCATAGACAGTAAGCACATTTGCATTCAGTGTCTGCATGCCTTCATCCATAAATGTGACCCTTAAAAACCGATCCGCAACGTCTTTATATTTCCTGAGAACCCTATTAGAAAGCTCAACTTCCGGAAGAAGACAATAGGCTTTTGTTGGAGTAATGACCAATCTTCTGATTTCAACAACATCATCCAACCGTACAGAGTTCTTAAAAAGTTTACGATTACTCAGCAGCCAATTGTAGGCAACTCTCAGCTCCCTATAGGCATCAGACACTGGACGTCTGTAAGAATTTATGTGCTTTAGTGCAGCCACATTGAGCTCCCTTGATTGATTTCTCAGTAGGTTAAAGAAGTCCTCTGATAACTGATGCTGATTTAATATGCCTTTGTGCATGACAGCATTAACCAAAAACATTATTTCAAAGGGAATCCCTTCCTTGTAATCAATATAATAGAAGGGATCTGACATGGGCCTCCCAAAATCAGGTTCATCACTGATCCTAAGCGGCGATCTGAGGTAGTCCACTGGCACTCTTCGTTCTCTGAGATGATCCATGGCCTTCTTCAGCTTTAAACCATGACGCGGACGGATTAAGACTCTGTATGTATTACACCGGCCAATTGCTCCACTTGGAGTAAAATCTGTGGTCCGGATCCACTGATCATCATCATCCAACAGATCAAATGGAACTGATTCTTCAAAATCATCATCAGCAGTTCTATACCAGATCCAAGGTGAAGAAGCCAGCTGCAAGAGCACTACTAAACACGATGGTTCTGAATACTGCTTAATCTCATTAATATCCTTCACCAAGAATTCAACCTTAAAATCACATTTTATTACGGCATGCTCAGTAGTGCCTTTGAACGAGAAGGCTGTATCTCTTGAGAAACAAAATTTGCAGGTGCCATCAAAAGGATCCACAATAAAATCAAATGCAGAAGGAGGTCCTCTCCAGCCAACGAAGAACTCATCACAGCTAGCCAGCATTCCAATCTCCAGGGAGACATCAGATAACTTAAAGGGTGTTGATGTCCTCCTCCGTCGATTCAAGTAATAAGGATTTTCAGGTCCCAAACTAACCTTCAATAGCTGATTGTTGAAAGCAAGCTCATTACGACCAGCAGCATCCACAGCCCAAGTAACTGCCTGAGGGGAGGCAAAATGAACAAAGGCATGGGGCACCACCTTCTCATAGTCATCTGTTCTTTCGATAGCCGTATTGTCAGTAATCTCGAAGTTCGGATAGGATTCTGGCGGTGTCCATGAGGTCTTCACTCTACACCTCCAGACAACTCCAACTTCATTGTCCAAGCAGTCCATCAGATCTTTGGCCTTGACATGTCGGTCAAATCCACCAACACTAACTTGTGTCACCACAGTGTCCTTTACGCTTCCTTCTGGCTCCATATATCTCAGAAAATCAATCACTTCGGATTAATATCCAACAAATTCCTGAAACAAAACCTGACACAACATATTCATTAAAAACATGATTATAAAGGGAAAAAAAACACAAATTTACAAAGCTGCATGCAAACTTCAGTCATGTTAATTAATTAAAAACACATTTTAATTTCCTTTTACAACAACCTTTGCAACTAGGCAAAATATCATTAACTTACTCAGCAACAATACAGGATAAGTTTCTTTTATGTTATGGCTTACTATGACTACATGCCCATAGGAAAGATAATAGTGTTAAAAAAGATTACTACTTCGCATAAATACTACCCTCCATTCTCTTCTGAAAATCATTTTATCCAGGGGAAAATTACAGACATCAATTTGCTACTAACAACCTATGGAATCAAAGCCATTTATATGCCCTGTAATCGTTAACAGACGAAGAACTAAAAAAATGGGAAAGTGGGGTTTCAAAATTCAAACCATATTAACTTTTAAATGTATTGCTACTAAGTTGGACTGCGAAACAAAGTACAGCCAGTTGGTTTCAAAGGTTAGAGCTTTTTGCTTCCGTAACGGTAGAAACAGAATATAACATGACAATTGAGACTATACAGAGCAGCTTCTTATGTGCTCAGAACAATATGAAGAACCGTTAATAACAAAAGAACAATGATCTAATTAACCTTATTCTTATTCTATTGTTGGAAAATGAAAAACTTCATCCTTATTCTATTTAACATGCATGCTATACAGACCTCATCTTCTGGCCTTATCCTTGAAATCCATATATTCATTAAGGATTCAAAATTTAACCATACCAGATAGATACAAAACAGAATTTGTTTCAATTATCAATTGTAGTATGATATTCAGAACAGGAATATAAATAAAAAAATTGAACATTCCCCCGTTGTTTTCGGCACAGAAAGCTTGAATCATTAAAGAGACCATAACTCAAAATAAGCAACACAATGTCTCAGCTTCATTGCCAACACTATTTCCATCAATCAGAAAATGAAAACTCAATCTGTTTATCTTTTACTAAGTCCCGTAACATTTAAACAATCTAATCGATCATTCAGCAAATAACAGAAATCAAAATTTAAAAAAAAAAGAAAACTTCAAATACCAAAAACCAGTTTCCCATTTTTCTTTCAAACAGAAACAAAATGTGATCATAGCAGATAAGAAACCAAACTAAATTAATCTGGAACAAGAAAAAAAAGGAAGAAAAGGATTGTAAGAAAAAAGAGCTAACCTAGAGAAATTTGCTTTGAGACAACAAAAAGAAGCAACTTTGAACGCGTTTGCTGAGTAAGCGAAAAGAGAAAGGTTTTATGAGTTTAAGGAGAGAATTGAGAGCAAAAGCGATCGACCCAGTTTAAAAAAGGAAGTGTGCCTTATTTATCGTGGAGATGGTCTTTTAGTACTTCACGAAGAAGTACTTACAACTTCAGTTCTTGACTACTTGTTGAAGAAGTTGTTCCCGAATTCTGATTTCCCGCGTTTTGTTTTCTTTATTTTATTAAAATTTCCTTGGAGTGCTGTGTCGTTTCTTGATTTTTTTCCCCAGCTTTATAGTCACATATGATGATGATGATGATGATGATGATGATGATGATGATTAATTGATTGATTTGACTAAGTTTTTAAAAATTACTCATACTTCATAGCATTCCTTCTCCTTGTCCTTCTCCAGAAAGATGTTTCAGGTGGAAGTATAACCTTTCATTTTCCGACATCAATTAGATCGTTAAAAGAAACACGCAAAATAAGGAATCAAGGATCGCCTAAGAATTTGAACCTTTAAACCAGGCCTTCTCAAGTCAATCCACAGTCAGCTTACCATTTCCATGGCAATACGGGTCGCAACCGGATGTTGTTTTAGTTTTAAAATTTTGGAAATTATGATTTTGGAGCATAGCCTAATTCAAACAGGACATCTATTATTTGTAATAGATTTCCAGTAACTCTATTATTCGATTTATATTATTTTTATTAAAAATATATTTAAATATTTAAATTTTTATTTACAGATAATAAATTTAGATATAATTTATTTATAAAATGCAAAAATTTATTTTTTTAAATTAAATCTTAATTTTCAAATTTAATTACTTATTAAATTTATATTTTTATAATATTAAAATATGTAATTAATAATATTATTTAATTTAAATTTGAATAATAATAATATATGAATTTAATATAAATAATTAACAAATTCAAGAACTTTTTAAGACTCTTGTCTCGTTTTGATTGTAAATATTAACAGCAATCATGTTACAGCAAAATACGTCAAGTAAATATCAATCAGACATGAGAGGGAAAAAGGGTCTCGTAGTGAATGAATTAAAAGCAAAATTTTTATTAGTAGGATGAAATATACTTATATATTAAAAATAATTAAAACTTAATTTAAAATTTTAATAATTAATTTAATATTTATCCTTACATATGCTTTTGGACTTATTAATGCATAATTTTTTTTGATGTATTTCACTTGTAATAAT
>JBBYHO010000015.1:4962031-4973376 GCA_038382025.1 Adansonia gregorii | reverse complement strand
GAGAATTTTTTTAAATAATATATTTAAAAAATAATTTATATATATTTTTAGATTGATTTAGTATTTGTATTCGATCAGTTCTAAAAGATTCATTTTTTTATTTTTATTTTATTTTAAAAATATATAATTAAAAATAATTAATTTATTAACTCATAAATTAATTTAAAATTAAAATTCAATCTTTAACCATTATCATAAATTGAATTTCCATCATTGATAAAATATAAATGTTAATATTAATGTTATCACAAATTTAAATAAATAATTATAAATTAATAAATTTTAATTTAAAATTAATTTTTACAATTAATTAAAATTTTTATTAAAAATTTTACGCTGAGGTTTAAATGCTAGTATTAATTAATTTAACACTCCCCTGCTCTGCATTAATATCTCTTGTCGGACTGCTAATAAATTAGTGTTTTTGGTTAATTTTTCTGTACGGAATTCCAATCCTATGTTCATTTGGTTGATTTAATTACAGCTTTGTGTCAAAATCAATCCGTCATTTTGCTTTTTACCGAAGAATTGGTGGCTCGAGAGAACGTGAGTTGCGTTAGTCAGTTTAGCTGTCGGACGGAAACGCCTTTTAAATATGATTTTTTTTAATTTGAATTAATGTGATTTGTTTTTAATTATTATTAATTTTTTAAAAAAAATTTAAGTAAAAATATATAAATAGTAATATAAAAATATTTTTTTATTATTTTATAAATAATAATTTTAAATTTTAAATTTAGATCTAATTTAATTAAATTTCAATTTAAATAAAAATATAAAAATTTTTTTTATCATAACTTAATTCAGTCCATGAAACCTCTGCAATAGATTTGGGCTTCATTTGTGCATATATTGTAACAATTAATATATTTGATTTAAAATTATTGAAATTTCAATCATAATGTTAGTCAAAAGTACATTACTCACTTGTAAATAAAATGCTAAAAATTTTCATTATTTTTTTTGGTGGGGGGTGTTATGAAGGGGATATTTTTCAAATTATAAAATTAGTCAAATCCATGAGCAGACTCTACAAGTTTGGATTTCAGAAAGTGTGGTCGCCCACGAGATTGGCATGTTACTAGTTAATAAAATACCATAATTTTTAGAATAAGAAAAAAAGGTTGCGGCGAGCATGTTACTACTTAACAAAACACCGTAAATCAGTGTGTATTCCCCAAGCCCCCCAAGGAAGAAAAATCTTTGTGACGTACTGATCACTTGTAAAACTCGTGCTTCTCAGCCTATAAAAGAGTAAGAAGTCTGTAACTCCAAACTCAAGCCATTGCTCTTCTTTTCTAATAGAAAAAAACGCTTGGTTCTAACTTTTTCCTGCTTTTGAGTATCTTTAATCTTTTAGAATCATAGTATTCTTCTCTGATTTTTGAGCCGAGGTGTATGGATGTTCTGAAGTTGAGACATTTTATTTTACTTGGTGCATGTAGCATGTCTATTTTCAAATCTCTAATAATAATTTTTTGTGTTCAATATTTTTAGGCACAGGGTGACCGAGAGATCAGAGATATGGAGATTACTATAACCAAGTCGAGCATGGTATTTCCAGCTGAGGAGACACCAAAGCATCGACTATGGAGCTCTAACTTAGAGCTACTGATGACACTGCATCATGTCCCGACGGTTTACTTCTTCAGGCCAAATGGTTCTTCCGATTTCTTCAATGCTCGTGTGCTTAAAGAGGCTTTAAGCAAGGTTCTTGTTCCATTCTACCCCATGGCTGGGAGGTTGGGAAGGGATGAAAACGGAAGAGTTGAGATAATCTGCAATGGAGAAGGAACTTTATTCGTACAGGCCGAAACCGATTCTTTAATCGATGATTTGATTGGCGATACTATTCACAGTCCAGAGCTTTGGCGTTTAGTTCCAAAAGTTGATTATTCAGCTGATATTTCATCGTACCCTCTGATCTTAGCTCAGGTAGTTAACACATATTATCCTTGACCTGAATATAAATCAATTAATTTCGAATATGACATGCTGAGAAGTTTAATTAATGTTGCATTAATTTTCTTAGGTGACAAGGTTCAAGTGTGGAGGAGTTAGTCTTGGAATCGGATTACAGCATACTTTGGGAGATGGTCCAGCTGGGATTCATTTCATCAACAGCTGGGCTGAATTGGCTCGAGGTCTGCCTCTCAGCAGCGAACCTTGCATCGATAGGTTCCTTCTTCGAGCTCGAGTTCCGCCAGCTCCTACTTTTCACCATGTTGAATATGATCCACCTCTTTCCATTAATGCTCTGTCTACATCTGAAGAACCCCAATCAGATCCTCAAACTACTGTGTCCATTTTCAAGATCAATCGTGATCAGCTCAACACCTTGAAAGCCAAGGCAAGCAAAAATGGAGGTGCTGGTAATTTTAGCACCTATAACTGCCTAGCAGCACATATATGGCGTTGTGCAAATAAAGCCCGGTGCCTTCCAGATGATCAAGCAACCAAGTTATACATCCCGATTGATGGACGATCTAGATTGCGACCTCCTCTCCCACCTGGATATCTTGGGAATGTAATCTTTATGGCTGCAACCATAGCTTCACATGGTGATATCCAAGCAGAGTCGTTTTCGGAGACGGCAAAGAGAATCCAGAACATATTGAAGCGGATGGATGATGAATATCTAAGGTCAGCAATCGATTACATGGAAAAAGTGCCTAATGTAAGGGCTCCAGTGCGAGGAGCAAGGGGCTTCCAATGCCCGAATCTCAGTATCAACAGCTGGATGTGGTTGCCCATATATGAAGCAGATTTCGGATGGGGTCGTCCCATATGGTTAGGGCCAGCCAGAGTCTCCCAAGATGGGAAGACGTATATTCTACCGAGTCCGGTTAAGGATGGGAGCTTGTCTGTGGTGACATGCTTAGACATCTCTCACATGAAAAAATTTGGGCAACTTCTTTACGAATTCTAAGAAAATTACGCTGGAAGGAAATCAATTTGGTTTTCTTGCAGTTCCCCTTTTGCTCCTTTGCATTTGTCTGCATTAGTCAAGGGACCAAAAAATAAGAGGAAATTTTGCAGTTGGATCGATCTAAACATCCAATGTGAACGTTCCAATATATTTCCTATGACTTGTTTAATTCTTTTGAGTTTTTGCAAACGAAAGTGCTTTCGTCATTGATGTTAACTACTTTGGTCTAAGGTGTCTAGAAGTATTAGATTATTTTCACATTTCCATAACTCAAAAGCATAACCTTAAATACAACTTAAGTGGAGGTTTAAATTTTTATATAAATTAATTAAATTAAATTTTATATTTTATTCTTATATGAAAATTTACAGAATACTAATAAGCCTTGCTTGAAAAAAAAAAAAAGGGCATTTCAAAGAGAAAATTTTAGTTCCACAGCTTCTTTGTTAAATAAAAGTTAAAATTATCAAAATTTTTAAAATTTAAAAGAAATTTTATTTTAAGAGAGTAGAATCATCTTTTCAAATTAAACCGCAAGAGATTGAAAATTGTGATTTTTTTTAAGATATTAATATTTATTTGTTTGTAACTTATTTTTTTAATTTTAATTACAAAAATTTATTTTAAATATAATTTTTTCATATTATTATTAATATTTATATTTATATGTTTTTGTAAATCTAATTGCACGCAATGCCATTCACAAGGATATTAATGTCCAAACCTGCATACTTCATCAAAATCTTAGTTGGGGACTTGGTCATTGTTCATCTATTTTGGTAAGGCTGAGAAAATTGAGTTTTTTTTTTTCCCTTTAAATCGCTAATATAAAAGGGAATTTATTAATGGATATACTTCACATCAAAAAAGAAACTCTTACCGGTTAGTATTCAAATCTAATGCAAAGCTCAGCAAAAATAGAAAATTTGAAACTTCTTAAGGTTTTCGCAGACAAAGCATCTAATCAGGTCATTATTTAATTAATATCTATAAAATGGAAAGAAACAGAGATACACACGGAATGTAAATGGGACTTTTGTCACAGTAAGTTTTAGCTGTCAAGTACTTTATCAATTCGACTTTCTCTACTGGCACTGGAAAGTTAACACGTCAACTTTTTTTAATTGGGAATGAAAAACACATCATATCATGTGCAGTTGTTCAGCAGCTGTTGTCCATGTTTTTTAATGCATATTATGATTGTTGCTCACGAATATTGGAATGGGTTTGGCACTTTATGACGATTAGAAGTTATCTCTTAACCCCTTTCAGAAAAGAAAAATACTTAATTCACCCTCGTGTATTGTCCTCAAAAACACGGTCTAAGGAATTAGCCACCTACTTGATATGATAACTCAAAGATTATCTGTTGTTAAAACTTTTAATAGCAACATATCAATACTGTATAATTCATGTTATCAATCTTGATGCGGATGTTCTTATTTGTACTATTAGACTTATATGTTTTCTTTTTGATAATTTATCAGATTTTTATTCTTAATTTTATGACGTGAATATTAGTAAAAATTAATATCCTAAAAACGCACGTTTTTAATTAGTTTGATTATATCACAAAGAAGCAATCATAAACTACAAAATCTTGAATAATTTGAAGGCTCATTTAGTTTAGGTGAAATAATTAAATTTTGGGTTTTTCAATCAAATAGAAGGCAATTAATGAAATTCATAATCAATGATATCGTTAATATTACTTTTTTTTTCTTTTTATTATCTGGATATTCATTAAGAAGCTAAAACCTTTCCAATGCTCCTTTCTTTTCACCATGCATAAACTAAACCAATCGAATCGTCTAATTTCGTCTGTTTTAATGTGTTTATATGTTGAGTTTTAGGATTATTGATTGAAATTAATCCTGTTTACATTACAAGTTTTTCCGATAGAGTATTAATTTGTATGATAACAGTAAAATACAACCAAAATCCCAAATCTATAGCGACAGATCCAGTGGCAAATCTGGTCTCCTGCAGCCAGCACTGATGCAGGTGTCTTAAGTATATAAAAGATTATATCTAATTGCGAACCTTTTCAACTATACAAAAAAAAATGGTACGTCATATTTTAATATTTCCACCATGACAGACAAGCCCTCATCAACAACTCATTTCACCAGTTTAGTTTTAGTCTACTTTTTCAGGAATCTGCAGTCTAAGCCAATTCATTATTCATAACTATTCATAAAAACTTCATACACAAAACCCACCTTTCATTCATTACTACACAAAAGTAAAGAGTAGTAAATTAGTCAACGTGGTAAACTGATAATCCGACTGGGAGTGCCTATCTGCTACCGGACAACATCATTCCAAGGAGAAACTGAACTTATCGATAGCTATGAATAATTCTGTTTTGATCACAGTATCGGTCTTTTTCACTTAAGAAATTTTCCTTTCTTACATTTTGCTTCTGGTGCTGTTACACGCTACTGGAATCTAAAACAACTTGTGAGATGGTAGTTTGTTATTCGCGATACTTGCAGGAAAGAGTATATGACCGTAGGCCCCACGCTTGTGAAGCCTCTTCTTACCGGATCTTTGTTAATGACATCTGCTTTCGGGGTTTTAACTGGAACCTGACGAGGATATCTGAATCTGTTAACTATATAGGCTTATGGTTCACAAAACTCCAAATATACTCGTCAAATGACCCACACTCGTCTATAACCTGGCATCATCATCAAAACCCGCAAAGTGTTAGTTGTAATGATAATCATAGCCACTAATGGGGATTACAATTATGGAAAGTAACAAAAGCTAGTACTAAATGATGGAAAGTAATAAAATCATTTGAATAACTTGGGATTTACCAACTAAGCAAGTTGGCATCTAATAATGATAATCATAGCCACTAATGGGGATTACAATTATGGAAAGTAACAAAAGCTAGTACTTAAAGATGGAACGTAATAAAATCATTTGAATAACTTGGGATTTACCAACTAAGCAAGTTGGCATCTAATGGATAGGTATATGTTTATTCGAAAAATATGACTGGAGTGTTTAGGACCACTATTCAGCTACTTTTTAGCTAACCTATTCAAACAAGTGATCAGTGATCACTAAGCACATTTAATATTTGCCTAATTACTTGCTAGGACAAGAGAGAACACTGCAAGTGGTCCCGATGGGTGTAACAATCGGATTCATGTTATTACTGCCATACGATGTATTTCGTGATAACTATGCAAAACCTTCAAATATGAAGTAAATGGATAGTGCATGAAGTAAGAAAGATAAATATACAGCACTTAAACCTATTGCTTGACTTAAATCATAACATTCTGCAAAAATAATATCACATTATAACATTTATTCATTAGATAGCACTAGAAAAATGGTAGCATAATTTCCTTTCAATGGATTAGGAAAATCTCCGAACCAACTAACCGAACAAAACTTCTTATGCAGAGTAGCTCCATTAGCTCTATTCTGGTCTTAGGGTTGACAAAGTGATCTCACGTCAATGGCCACTACAATATGGAGTTGCACTAGAATGAACCAGATCAAACTCAAAAGAATCACCCTTTGGAAACAAATACAAGATACAGCAAACCCACCCTCATGACATGTCTCACTGCCATAAATCTCGGGCAAAATAATGTTGTTCATTTGTGTAGATGCCACCTACTTGGTTCATTTGTTAGGTGCTGAACATTCCTTGCCGCACTGTAACTGTACTAATCGAACCTCACCTAATACTGCAGCCTTGGGATTGGAGAACTTGAAAATCATCAAATTATACAAAGAATTGCTTTGTCCTTGGTGCAGAACCACGAAATTTATATCCTAATTCTAATATCCAAGGCCATGGTGGCCTCAAATAATTCTTTCGGATATGATACTCAGAATGTACATGCAAAGGAATTTGCTTTAACTTAATACTTAGAGAAAGCTTCTTCTGCTATTGCCACATCTGAAAGCAGTTCTAATCAATCATGACAAAACACTGAGAAAATATAGGGCACAATAACAGACCTGTATTTGTTGTCACCCATGCACATCTCTTCTTCTGATGTGAACCATCAGATGGCAAATCCAAACCACCATCCGAAACATCGCTTTTCGGCTTTGATGCACATGGCTTCCTCCTAGTTCCTTCACTATTTGAACGAATCAACCTACCAGTAGATGCTCGACTGTGAAATGTATCCACGGAAGCATCGATGAACATGAAGCATTAGGTGATAAATTAGAACGTAATAACTGCTTATGATGGCGTAGCACTGAAGGAACACTAACAGAAGGAGCTTTCAGAGAAAGAGAAGTAACGGTAGATGACGGAAGGGCTTTTTTCCTCCTCGACTACAGAGACCTCAGCTGGAGACTTTCCAACCTTTCTCAAAGGCTTTGAAGCTGGTTTTCTACCACTCAATGAGCCTGTTGCCTCAGAATCGGCCACATTCATCGACCTCAATCTTGAAGGATCGGACATAGTTTAAGAACTCCCTCAAATCAACACTAATTATCCAAAGGTGATCTCAGCTTTCTTTCTTTTTTTTTTTTTTTAACCTCAAACCAGTCCTAAGTTCCCACTTTATCAGCTCTTTAGCTCACTCGAATCCTCAACATTGCCTATGTAACCCTCAAAATTATCAATATCCACTAAAGAATCCAGTAAAACAATCGCAATCCTCATAAATACAAAGGTTAAACCGCTTCAAAAATCCTTCAGCACCAATGATTTGCATACAGAGAAAGGCTTCTGTTACCTCAAAGGAAAATTTTTGTAGTATTTGATTTCTTAACTGTGTCGTTTCCAGTCATTCTCTTAACAAAAAAAGCCAACATATTTGCTGGCAATTCCATACCTTCTTCCTCTTAATTTTTCTCGGGAAAGTGACCGAAGAAATTCGGAACTTAAAATGAAAAAGTGTTCGATCTATGAGAATTGAATTTCTCCCTCAATGTCAAAATTATTATATATACCGTTTGGACGGAGAAATAAAGAACCAATGAGTGGAAGAGAGATTAAAGTGAGGATTGGCCTTTTGTTTCAGTGTTTTATTTGAGAGTGACGGGTTAAATGTATAGGTTAATGAAGGTTTGGTGTACCAAAGAAGCAGCGGATAAGATTTAACTTCTTTCAATGTTTGATACTGGATTTCTTCTTACGAAGAAAGACGCAATGAAAAAGGGACATGATTAACTTGGTCAAGATAACATTATACAACTCGACTTAGCGGATTATGTTAGCGCCATGAAAAACAAGAAAAAAAAGATTTGTCATTGAAACTGACTTTGATTTGGTTTGATGTTTTAGTTCTGATTTTACTTCTACTTTCCAAGTTGAAATTTCATATATAAACCCAGTTTCTTTTTTTGTCTTGTTGGGCAGATATATTTGGCAAGAAAGACAATGGTTATTAACTGTGTACTTATCCCAAGCATGGTCCGGGTAGGGAACTCATTAACACTATACCTTAATTGAGTTCTTCGAGTTGGGGTTAAATTAAGCAGACGACTTCAGCCTTAATCGGCAGCTTTATCTGTCTCTGCTTAAGTAATCAGGCTCAACAAAAAGAACATGGGTCTTGGTTTCCGGCAAACAAGTCAATTGAGAAACTTGCTCAAAACATTGTCCGCTTCACCTCTTGAATGAACAAAATCTTGCTGTCACCTGTTATCGTGTTTGGAAAACCATGTCCATGATAAGTATATTATTAAGATTAACCTAATTCATGAATCTATTTTCAGTAACGCTTGTTGGGGATGTTTCTTAACCAGTCCGATTTGCCAAAATGACAGCATGTTATCCAAGAAAAAAAAAGCAATAGCATTAGGTGAGTAATCTTCTGTATTGTCTAATCAGTTCAACTTTTTTTAAGCTGGGTTTAATATTTCTTACCTTTATGGTTTTAGGGGATCGTTCACAAATAAGAACAGATAAAATATGGACTTTTTTTTCTTCCCGAAAGTCGCATCCTGATAATAGAAAAGAAGTTGTAGGCAGTGAAATTTCAACATCAAATTTTTCTGAGTACACTGAACCTCGAATTTTACCTTTTAGGGCACATTCAAAATCCAATGATGAAATTTCAATGAAACATTATAT
The DNA here is from genome assembly GCA_038382025.1 of Adansonia gregorii. NCBI lineage: Eukaryota > Viridiplantae > Streptophyta > Magnoliopsida > Malvales > Malvaceae > Adansonia > Adansonia gregorii. The sequence continues at coordinate 4,964,377 of JBBYHO010000015.1, read as the reverse complement.
AATAAATATTCTCAGCTTAAGTGGCTAAGAAAGTGGAAGTCATCAACCTAGAAACAATGGGAAGGAATGAATTAAGTCTTCTTAACAAACGCTTAGCAAGGGCTCGGCTGTAGGCATTTGACCTGTTTGGGAAGTCTGGAAATAAGATTCTGATTGTGCCATATTCGATTGACGTATGTACCAACAACAGAAGAAAAGTTAAGGATCGAAGTTAAATGTTGTGGAAGATTTATATATACAACTTAAAAAGCAAAAGCAAGACAAATCCCTTTCTTGCATAAAATCAAGTGGAGGCGAAAAAGAGAGATTTCACTCTTCCAACTTGAAATCATAAAACACTTATTCAGCCATTGGTCTCGACTCATATTGGAGAGGGCAAAGTATAAAATCTTAAGAAGACTTATTTGATGACATGGGATGGGGTGCAGAGAGGGCAAAGTATCTCAAATCCCTACCTTTCTTTGTTTAGACACTTTCAAATAGTCTACACTATCTGGAGTCTTATTCCCACTCTCACTCCAAATTGATTCAGCCATTCATCATTCTCCATTTGGATTCATTTCGACTATGATGATATTTTGGAGAAAGTGTACTTAAGTGTATTTGCACCTTTCAAGATCCTGCAACCTTTACCCAGGATATAATCTCTCCTACCGGCTACCCCATATGTAAGCATCTGATCTCCAAACAAACAAATTTCAAAGCATTCAAGAGAGAATGACAATATCAATTTTAAGTTGACAAACTATCTGTGATTTATGTTTGCCCTGTTCCTTCCAATCTACTCACCAGCTAATATTAGGGTCTTTCTATTCCTATCCAGAAGAATAGTTTCCAAAGGACAAGAACTTGGTTAATCATTGAATTGAAAAATCGGCAATTTAGATTTGGTTTGGTAGTAGTTTCTCCTAAAATCCTGGACTTTGGAACAAGTACCGAAAATTGACAATATTCATCTCGACATAAATTAAGAGTTGTATTCCACGGTAAGTGACAGAATAACATTTGCAGTAACTTTCCCTAACCTCCACAATACACTGGACAGGAGGAGAAGATAAAGGATCCAATTAAAAAACTACAAAAAAAGTAAAAAATAACATCCTAAGGTGCCATAAAAGCATAGAATTCATTAAAAAATAAAATATTTGATATATCCTTAAGTGCCCAACATATATATATATATATATATATATATATAGAGAGAGAGAGAGAGAGAGAGAGAGAGAAAAAAAGAGAGAGAGAAGGGGAAAAAAAAAAGTCATATCACCATGCCTATGTGATCATTGTCTTGCAACAGATGAAAAAAACACAATGAAATTGCCGAAGTTTGATCCATTGATGAGCCAAAATCACATGATACGAAAATGACATCTGCAGTAGTTCAACATCACCCAAAAATTAGTAAACATTCAAGAGTGAATAAGCAGCAACACTAAGCAATTTATCTTTGCAGTTCAAGCGTATGTAAAGCAAAAACTTAGCATGCTGACTACAGCAATAATATATGACTCCCGCTTGTCTCTCCTACCTGATTGAATAAGCATATATTTATTCCAGCATTACTGTTCATGACCAAACATTGTTTTCTGACATAAACAATTTTCTCAGAATTGGATAGTCATATTTTTATCTTTTCCTGAGCAATAATCTAAAATGAAGGTATTGATAAACTGATATGATCTGTAATTTAAAGCTATTACCAATCAGCATATCAAGAAGAAATGACATACCCTAGCAGGCCCCTGCCTTGCCATGCTCTAGGTGTCACTGATAGATTAAACAATGCTCCTTGTCTCATGACTATGACCGGTATGGGATGACCTTGATTGACCTGAGCTTCAGAAGAAAGTCGTTGTAGCAAATTATCACCACCTTTGACATTACCAAATTTCACAATCTGGTCTCCAAGTTGTAAACCATCCTCAGCTGCGGGAGATGCATCAGCTATTTCATCAACCATTGCGAAGGGTATGCTAGAAATCATATCCACATCATTTCTGCTCGGAGCATCTCTCAAAACAAGGTTTTGCAAGGACGCAGAGGCACTGGCATTGACAGCAGATGCATTTTGATTCGTTTCAGCACCTATCAAATTGGTAAATGGTTTTTTTTTTTTTAAAAAAAAAAAACTTCCATCAGTAAACATAAGCTGATTGATAGCACAATAGCATTTATCAAAGCAAATGATGCAAGAAATTGAGCTACTAACCTGAATCTTTGGGGGTTGAATTGAGTTTTGATGAATGCAGAACTTGAATATTAATGTTTATTTTCTCTGTAATTTCCTTGTGATCATTTTTCAATTCTGCTCAAATGAAACGAAAAAGAAGTTTCCAGTTTCGTTAA
>JBBYHO010000015.1:4923020-4952361 GCA_038382025.1 Adansonia gregorii | reverse complement strand
GATCTTCATTGTTCATAGTAATAGCTTTGCGTAGGACTTAAAAATGCTATGGTAAAACCCTTTGTAAAGCAACCATTCATTTACTCAAATAAAACAAAACAATCCAAACCAAACCAAACCCATCCAATTAGTAGTTTATGTTTTTATTTCTCTAAATCAACACAGAAAATAAGTAAAGAAGGTTTAGTTTTTATTTCTATAATTTAGTAGTATTGAGATAACAAAAATACCAATTATAGGTTGCATTCGCAATAGTTATCAGAGATAACTAGTGCATAGATAAGATCAGATGTGTTCATTCAACGAATCAAATCATTATTCATAAAATTTTTATTTTTTTATTTAGATCAGGGTCAATCAATGTCTTAATTAATTCAAAAGCTCATATCTTTAATGAACTGATTTAATTTGAATTATAGAATATATTTTTCATGCCCTCGATACAAAAAAAATTTATTAAATCAAACGGACTATGTGATTGTGAATGGAAGGAGGAAAATTCAATAATGCTAGACATTTTATGCCACGATGATGCTATCGACTAAAAATAAAATACCTTGATTTTATGCCTGAACCGTGGATCGACTTATCTTTGGCATCCATTTACAAAAGCTATTGATTCTTTTCGGACCATTGGTCCATAAACAGAAAGATATTGCAACAAGCAATATGGAAATAAGTTAATGCGGTGAGATATACATTTTCATTTTCATATTCAACGATTTTTTTTTGCGGGGGGGGGGGGGGGGGAAGGGGTCAAGAACGTGCTTCTATCACGAATACCGACTAAAATAACCGTAATTTATGCCTAAACTAGTTGTCTTTGATATCTCTGTCAATGCTTAAATAATTATAATATGGAAATCAACCACTGAGATCATATTTTAATTTTTTTTAATTTTTAATTCAAGTTTACGTTAAATTCATTTAAAAATTTATTTTATTATTTAAAAATATTAAAATATGTATTAATATTTTTATATATTTTTATAATTAAATTTAAATAATTATCAATAAATATTAAAATTAAAAAATTTATAATCAAATCTAAAATAATATAAATTATTCATCCAACCCTAATGCAAGTCTAATATTCGTCCACGTGTACCCAACCCATTTTTGTGAGTTGTGCAAGAGGTCACTTTCTCAACATCCACATTGCATCCCATTGTTTGGTGTGTGGGAATTTGAAAATTAATACTAAAATTACAAAATATTTTTGTTCTTCGTTGGTGGGAAATTTTTATTTTTTTTCAGAAAAAATTGAGTAATAAATTCAATTATTATGGGCCAAAAGGGTATCAAAACCATACACGTTTTCGAGGTTTTAAAAAATTTTTGCTTTTCAGTGAAAATGTGATAGAAATAAGAATTATTTCTTTTGCAATTTGAAAATTTCTTTGTTGATAATTTTATTCATGTTTTTTGTTTTGGAAAATAGACTGAAAATAAGACTGACGCAATCTCACAACACATGTAAACCATATGTCCCCCAATTTCTTTTTCTCTTTACTCACCCATTAATTATTTAGAATTAAAACAAAGCACAATTGCTATTTTCTTTTTAAATTTTGAACTTTCGCCGGAAAATAATATTTGTTAAAGAAAATTTAGCAAATAAAGATGAAGAAATTATTGATTTGAATAAATATATTTAATGATCGAATAATTTATTTATTTTGATAGATTTAATATTATTATTTTTAATTTAATTTAATTTAATTTAATTATTCTTTATTTAATATTTAAATATTATATTAATAATAAAATAAATTTATGAATAAATTGAATTAAAATTTAAATAAATTCGAGTAGAGGTCGGACCAAACATCTTACCCCAAACGGCAAACCGAGAGCAGAGTAAAATTTACCGTACTGTCCAAAGAGAGTCATCGTCAAGGTCACTTGTTGAAAATCAAGACCGCACATCATAATCAGATTATTTAATCCAACGGTTCTCGCCTGGGGAGGGAGGGTCCCTCTATAAACCGTATAGTTCGCTCCCCGGGCTTCATCTCGTTCTTCCCAACAAACCGCCCTTTTCCCACTCTTCATTTCTTCCCTCACAAACAAGAAAATTCAACTCAGCAAAGGCCAATAACAGAGCAAGGTCTTTTTTTCTTTTTTTTTTTTTTTTTCAGTTCCATTGGAAAAGTGGGAATCCGGGCAAGGGATCTAGATCGGGACAAAACCCATGGCGGGTAATAAATTTCACGTTGCATGGATCTTCTCCTTGTTTGGTCTCTTCTTTCTTCGAACCCATTGTTTCTACCTCCCTGGTGTTGCCCCTGAAGATTTCCAAAAGGTCAGTTTCCTTACATGCATACATGCATGCATGCATGCATGTATCTTGATATATGCATCATCATTAATTTTGGATCTTTGGGTTGACTTGGATTTTCCATTCTGTTATTGGGTTTTATTTAGATCTGCGTTTGATGATCTCTAGAATCGTGTTTTTTGTTTAATGAATTTGGACATGATGATTCTAAGGAAGTTAATCTGATAAGTTTCAAGCTTGTATATTTCCTTAGTTTAAAGCTGCCTATTTTTTTTATCAATACGACTAGTTCTGTGATCAGTTTGGCTTAAAATTTGAAGAGTATTTATGAAATTTGAATATTGAATGAAGCTTACTGAGTCTTTAATGAGCAATAATAAACAACGGGGATCTTTGATTTAGTCTAACTGATGGTTTTATGTAGTTTTGTTCAATGTTCTTTTCTCTCCATTAATGCAGGGGGATCCATTGTTGGTGAAAGTGAATAAGCTGACTTCAACTAAAACACAACTTCCTTATTCCTACTATTCCCTTCCCTATTGTCAGCCTGAGCACATAATTGACAGTGCAGAGAATCTTGGGGAAGTCCTTCGTGGTGATCGAATTGAAAACTCTCCTTACGTGGTTAGTTGGGACTCCAAGATCAGTTCTTTAAGTCTCTTTCCTCTAATTTGTTTTTTTCGGTGTTTAAGAGGGATAATTCTTTTGCAGTTTAAAATGAGAGAACCACAGATGTGCAATATTGTATGTCGTAAAATTCTTGATAAAAAATCTGCAAAGGCATTCAAGGAGAAGATCGATGATGAGTATCGAGTTAACATGTGAGGATCTCATTCTGGAAATCTTATTTGCAGTATTCAATTTCTTTTTTGAGTAGCAACCTATATTTATGATGTGTTTGTGGCAGGATTTTGGATAACCTTCCATTGGTTGTTCCAATAAGAAGGCCTGATCAGGAAAATGCTGTAGTATATCAGCATGGATATCATGTTGGTCTCAGAGGACAGTATGCTGGGGTAAGTGCTAGATTGATCGGCATCTTTTTTAGAGCAATTTTTATTATTTTGCCATGTGCTGATGCCAGCAATGTTGGTTTGTTATTCATACTAGCAGAGGAAGGAAGAAAAGCATTTTATCCACAACCACTTGACGTTCACCGTCAAATATCATAAGGATCCACAATCAGATTCTGCAAGGATTGTTGGATTTGAGGTCAAACCATTCAGGTTAAAATTTTTTATTCTTTATGTTATAGGCAAATCTGTCACCTTCTTTTACCACTGGTGTTTATTTTCCATATTTATTACCAAATCATTTTGATGGATGCACAATGCAGTGTTAAACATGAATATGAGGGTGAGTGGAATGAGAAGACCCGTCTGACAACCTGTGATCCCCATGCGAAACGTGCAGTTACTAGTTCTGAATCTCCTCAAGAGGTTGAAGAAAAGAAGGAGATCATATTTACGTATGACGTTGAGTTCCAGGTCAGCCTTGTGTATCTCTTTGGAAAATGAACACACCATGCCGCCTTTTATAGTCTGGCTAGTCTGTATGATGTTATTTCATTCTAATCAATTAACTGCTTGTTGTCATCTTGCAGGAAAGTGATATAAAGTGGGCATCCCGATGGGATACCTATCTTTTGATGGCTGATGATCAGATCCATTGGTTCTCAATTGTTAATTCTTTGATGATTGTACTTTTCCTCTCGGGTATGGTGGCTATGATCATGCTGCGAACCCTTTATCGGGATATCTCCAAGTACAACCAACTCGAAACCCAAGAAGAAGCCCAAGAGGAGACAGGGTGGAAGCTGGTCCATGGGGATGTTTTCAGGACTCCAACAAACTCTGACTTACTCTGTGTGTATGTGGGAACAGGGGTTCAGTTTCTTGGTATGATTCTTGTTACCATGATCTTTGCTCTGCTCGGCTTCCTGTCTCCCTCAAACAGAGGTGGGTTAATGACAGCCATGCTTCTACTCTGGGTCTTCATGGGCCTTTTTGCTGGATACTCCTCAGCTCGTCTCTATAAGCTGTTCAAGGGAGCAGAATGGAAGAAAATTACGCTTAAAACAGCGTTTATGTTCCCTGCAACTGTCTTTGCCATTTTCTTTGTCTTGAACGCTCTGATATGGGGCCAGAAATCTTCTGGGGCGGTGCCATTTGGAACTATGTTTGCTTTGGTATTGTTATGGTTTGGCATCTCAGTTCCGCTCGTTTTTGTGGGCAGTTATTTTGGCTTTAAGAAGCCGGCAATTGAGGATCCAGTGAAAACTAACAAGATCCCCAGGCAAATTCCAGAACAGGCTTGGTACATGAATCCAGCCTTCTCCATCCTAATTGGGGGCATACTCCCATTTGGTGCTGTTTTTATTGAGCTCTTTTTCATCCTCACTTCAATATGGTTGCACCAGTTTTATTACATATTTGGCTTCCTTTTCATTGTGTTTGTCATTCTTATTATTACTTGTGCGGAGATCACGGTTGTACTCTGCTACTTCCAGCTCTGCAGTGAGGATTACCGATGGTGGTGGAGGTCATACTTGACTTCGGGTTCTTCAGCACTTTACTTATTCCTCTATGCTGCCTTCTACTTCTTCACAAAGCTTGAGATCACAAAGCCGGTATCTGGAGTTTTTTACTTTGGGTACATGTTCATTGTATCTTATGCATTCTTCGTACTTACTGGTACAATCGGTTTCTATGCTTGCTTCTGGTTCACAAGGCTCATCTACTCATCAGTTAAGATCGATTGATCTGTTATTGCAACTTGAGGGAGCTTGCTAGTTTGTTTCATCAGGAGGATGCTCAAATTACCCAAAATCAGAAATGTAGGACATCCACGAGTTACCATTTGGGGTTCGGTTTTGAATCTTTGATCATATAGAAATTGTTAATTTTTCTTGGCCTTCTCCGTTAAAGGTTCTTTGGCGGTTGCTAGTCAATGTTTACTTGTTAATTGGTTCCATTGCTTTTTACTGTGTATGAGACCCTTGAGAGATTTTAAGCAATCTCTTCTAAATTGCCTATTATTGAAATGAAAGAATCCTTGTATTCATACTCTTAATAATGCTTTGTTTTATCCTGCAATTCTTTCAAGAAAAATTCCATAATCTGTGTTCCCAAGGAAAATAAAAGAAATCATAAATTCATATACCTAAACCGTCTGTTGTTGTTGTTGGCATTGATTCAGTCGTGGAAGCCTATGATTTTGTTTGGTCGATGAATTCAAGGATTCAGACAAAACCAATAGCATTAGTTGACAAGATGGGTTGTTATTTCCATGTATTCAGCTAATTGAGACTTGTCCTTTAAACTTGCAAGTGCATTCTCAGCCAGACCAAAATTAGAGCATCAAATCGTCCAATATTTTTTTATAGATAAAGACAAATATAGAACTACAACTGTGAAATCGGACGTCTCTCTTGCACGAGGACTCTTACTGAAATTCAACCGACAAAAAAGGATGGGGAGAAAAAAAATGTAACAAGTTGGGATTTGAAACCGAAGTAAACTGAACACGTAACCTTCTGATCAGGCGTGGGACTTGCTATCATTGCCTGATCTTTAAAAAAAACTGGAAATTAATAACTATGCTACTGCACATTATCAAGCGATTGAAACATGGGAAATTAAGGAAATGCAGAACCAGAACAGATAAAAGGGGATTAGTTTCATGTGCAGCCTTCAGGATGTATAACTGCTGGAATCAAGCAGGTGGCTTAATGTAATTGTGTGAAACTGCTTCAACAAGAATGGATTCTGAGTCGACAGCTCCTCAGAAACTTGTTGCATACTTGGTCTCGATTGTGGACTGGCATGTAAGCATAGGGATGCTAGTTTTACAATCGAGATCACTTCTGCTGCTGTTTGCTTCCTAGGAGGTGGAAGACGCTGTTCTAACATATCTTTCAGTCGTAAATGATTGACAGTTGCTGATGATGTGCATGATGGTGAGAGCGAAAAAAATGATGATATCAGATCCCCAGGATGCCTTCCCGTAAGTATCTCCATTGTACTCCGACGCTAAAGACATCGCATTTTTCATTCACTTGCATGGTATAAGCAAGCTCTAAAAAAGATGAATATCAGCTTAGAAACACTGTAAACTAGAGTGCATGTGTATATTTGGAATCATGACTTCAGCTTGTGTTCAACAATTTACTCATCCAAATTCAAAATTTCTGGTTTCTGTCTTAACACTATCAATCTACCAAATCTTGTAATCTAAGATATCCGAATTGCAGCTCAAAAGAAGGAAAACAATTGGAAAGAAAAGAAAATAAACATACCTTGAGCGGTGTAACCAAAAGTGCCTTCAAACGGGGTCCAATTGGATGCTTCAGGCTTTAGAAGCCTGGCAGCGCCAAAGTCCGTTACATGGGCCTCATATTCTGAATCTAGCAGAATGTTCTTGCTTGAAATGTCACGATGGACTATAGGAGGGAAGCAGTCATGGTGCATATAGGGCAAAGCATTAGCCATGCCTTTCACAACATTTACCCCCTTAATCCAATCAAATCCATTGCTCGTTCCTCGGTCTTTAGTATCTTCTCCAGGCTTCCCCCGTCCAAGAAATAGTATGCCAAAAACGAATATCGGGAATGGGAACACAAACCATAAAGTTTCAAAATGTTGCGATGGCGTATTTCAGTCAAGGCCTGAATCTCGCTGTTAATTATTTTGATCAGCCACCCCACCTTCCGGAAGTGAGTGAAGTTTTTTCACAGCAACCGTTTGACCATTTGACAATTGCGCTTTGTAAACGCTTCTATATCCCCCAAATCCAATGCAGTATTTGGAGTCAAAATCTTCAATTGCTTCAACCATGTTGTCATAAATCATTTTCCCATCATAGTTGCAAATTGCGAACAGATTATCACTTGTTACGACCCTTGTCGTGATCTCGGTATTCCTCTCTCTCGGTTGGAAAGAAGAAAGAATCCCTAAGACAACAAATACAAGAACTAGTGTGCATAAAATTGGGACTACTTGCAATCAAAATCTTGATAATCTTTTTCTGATCAGTATGGTTTACATTTGAAGAACATGCTTCCAAACCAGTGATACTTCCGCACAAACCTTTATTGTTTTTGAGAGCCTCAAATAAGCCTCATGAAAGGCCTTATTGTCCGGTAGAGGCCTCTCCAACTGATTGTGGGATATATCAACAGACGTTAAGCTTAACATATATATCATCAAAAGTTGATAGAATAAAACCCAAGAGCTTATTGTGACAGAGGTTCAGCCGTTCTAAAGATTCCAAGCTCCCAACTTGCTTCGGTATTTCACCGATCAGCAAATTATGACTGAGATCAAGAATTTGAAGAAAAGACAAGCTGCCTACCTCAGAGGGAATTCGTCCGCTCAATCTATTAATGCTCAAATTCAGTTCCAAGAGTGTCTCACACTTCCTCAACCATCTTGGAATGGAGCCATTTAAGTTGTTTGCTGCCAGGTTAAGACACACGAGACCACAGCATTCCAATTTCAGGAGGAATACTGCCCGAAAGATTATTATCATTCAGCATAAGATTGAACAATGATTTTTACTGTCCCAGTTCCTTTGGAATGACTCCAATTGGATTATTTGAAGAAAGGTCACATACTTGTAGCCAAGTTACCTTTCCGAGTTCTGAGGGTATCTCACCGGAGATACTATTGTTTGAGAGCCTTAGGCTTGTTAAATTGTGGCATGACCCCATCTTGCCGACAGTTCACCATTCAATTTATTATCACTCAGATCTAGATAGTCCAAGTTCGGGTATATACCTAAATCATCAGATACATTCCCGGTAAGTTGATTGGTTCAAGCCGAACTCCATATAAGCTGGTACAGTTCTTCAAACTCGTGGGGATTGGACCTGTGAAATAGTTGTCATGTGCAGAAAAATTTTCAAGTGCTCAGCCAAGGCACACCTGTTGTGGTAAATGGCCAATCAAGTAGTTTTCAGAGAGAAGAAAAACTTTCAAACTCGTAAGATTATTCATCTCTGCTGGAATGAAACCACTGAGTCTGTTGTTGAACGGCCTCAAGTCAACAAGGGATTGGAGCTTGCTTAATTCCCAAGGAATTGAACCCTCCAATTAGTGTAGCAATAATTCAGTGAGATTGGAAGTTTCCAATACTAGAAGGAATAAATACTGAAAGTGCATTAAGATGAAGATAAAGACATGACAACTTTTTCAAGTTTCCTATAGAAGCAGGGATCAAACCTGTGAGATTTGCCTGCGCCAATTCAAGGTCGATGAGAGATCTCATTCTTCCGATTTCTTCTGGAATTGAACCATGAAAGTTGTTATCATATAGGTAAAATAAATATAAATTGGTCAAGTTTCCTATGGAAGCAGGAATTTCACCGATAAGACTATTATTGGACAAACTAAGCTCATCAAGGGGACTCAGATTCCAATTTCTTATGGTATGGCCCCGAAATTTCATTGTTATGAAGGCGAAGACCGTATAAGTTGCTCAAGTTTCCAATAGAGGGAGGGAGAGAACCGACCAGATTATTGTCAGACAGTAACAGTCTATACAGGGACTTCAACATTCCAATTTGTTGAGGTATAGAACCAGAGAGCTTGATTTTGTGTAAGTAGAGAAAGAACATGTCTGTCAAGTTTCCTATAGAAGAAGGGATTGAACCTATCTGACTGTTTTTTTTCCAGATAAAGCTCGGAAAGAGAGCTTAACTCACCTTTTTCAAAGGGAATATTTCTAGAAAGATGATTGGAAGACAAGTCAAGGTAGGTTAATCTAGAGAGTTTACCAATATCGGATGGAATGGTTCCACTGAGAGAATTGTTGCTTAGATCTAGAAAAGTGAGTTTAGGGAAAGAAGAGAAGCTAAAATCATGTAGTGTACCTTTCAAACCGAAACTTTAAAGGTTCAAATGGCTGACCCTTCCGGACTACTTGTCGCAAATGATCCCAATCCAGTGGCAGGAGCCATTTCCAACCCAAGAAGACAAGAAAGCTTGGCTTTGATTATCAAGACTAGCCTTCCATTTTAGAAGAGCATTGGCTTCCTTCTGTCTTGTTGATGATGCTTTATCTCTAAAAGAGCCAGGAAAAGACAAAGTTGAAAGTGAAACAGAACCAAAGACACGAAAAGAAGAAACCAGCAGCAGGTTGAAGAAGAGGAACAAGACCCTGAATGATGAAGACGACTGTTTGTTAATAAGAAGTACCATAGCTTAAGATTGCAAGGGCACGTATTGGTTACACTCAACGAAGAGGTATTACTGCTCATTTCCTTTGCTCTACTCTGTCAAATTTTATGGTGGATGTCAGGAAAAACCGTGTTTGTTGGGGCTGAAACATTGGGTAGTACTTCATAACATAATTTTGCCAGGCAAGCATTTTCTAACCCCCTGGACCAGTCGAAGTCAATTACCACCCCATTTGTGACTTCTAGGTCTCCCCGAAGATGCGTATCAATCTATATCACGTCAAGCTTTTTCGTGAACTAGGGCGTTGACTAACCTCCGATAATTGTTCCCGGACCTAAATACTGTTTACAGTCACTCCAATGTCACCATATCGCTTGGAAGAAAGATTCTAGCTGTCAAGTTCGACTTCAAGCGATCATCATCTAACTCTGGAAAGTTGTTCATCAGTAAGATTTCCTTCTAACAAAAGGCACCGAAACCGAAGCATTGTGTTTCGCTTCGTCAAAACTGTGGAACCATTGAAACTTCCCTCCCTACCACTGGAACTTTATAAGGGCCTGGACATTGTATGCTTTACTTCGTTTGGGAAATGGGAACTAAATATGGGAATCCATTGTCATAATGAAAGCAGCAACCACCAAACCTTTTAAAATTGCAAATTCCAAATTGGAATGTGCACGTATTATACATTGGTTTTAGATATTCCAAGTAAAGTACAATTAGATGAAAGTAACAGCCTTTTTTAACCCCAGATATCATGGGTAAACATATCAATCTGCGTCTTCAGCAGCGAAATCCGGCTCCGGAGGCTTTTGTAGCTTCACCAACTCCTTTGCACTCTTAGCATTCCGATTTCGATGAATACCACGAAGGGCATTCGCTGCAAACCTGGAAGCTAAGAAAGTGGCACCAAGGCTGTATGAACCTCCAGCATTGTTATTGCGGGTTCCATCGGACCCTTCTGCCTCCTCTTCTTCCTTCCTCCGAAGCTCCATAATCTTCCTCTTGGAATAACGTCTCCAAGCAGCTTGGATAAAGCAAGCAGCCCAAGTCCTCCACTGCTGCGAATGGAAGCGGAAGGTATGTTGCACCTGTCTACTGTGAAGACGCCTGAACTGACCAGCCACAAATTTTAACTCCTCGGCTATAAGGGCAAAAGCTTCGACCTCGGTCAAAGCCTTCACTGTCCGAGTGGATGATGGAAGATTAACACCAGATTTGGGATCCAATGCCCAAGTTAGAAGTTCCTCCCCGCAGAAATCTCCTTCTTTCAGCAAACTGCGGTTGAAAAACCCACTCCTCCCACCATCTGTTGTTACACTCTCAAGGCGGCCACGAATAATAAAAAGCATCTCATCAACTGGATCCCCCTCTCGAACTATGTAAGTCCTCTCAGTAAACAAGCATGGTTTAAGCCGTTCACATATGGCATCAAGCAACCTCTCATCCATACTCTCAAACAGAGGAACCTACAAAATGAAGCAAAGCAGTTATCAAGCAAGATGGTATCAAAGCAATAAAATAGTGGAGGCCAGTTTGAAAAGCCTGCACCGGGTTGAGATCACAAAATAAGGGCACAAAAAATTTCTGCTAATAAATAAGACACCAAAAACCAAAGCAAAACAGAAACAAATAAGAGAAAAATATGGACAAAAGGAAAGGAAAGAACTTACCCTTCTAACCAAAGCCAGACAGAGATGCCTCTTAATATCTCTCCTCAGATCCTTTGGAAGGCTCTGAACCAAGTTTTCTTCATCAACGCCACGTGTTTCCAACCACTTATATTGGTCATAACGTCTTACCCGTTCCCTGAGGTCCTGGGGAAGCATCCGATGATGCATCCACTGTTCCGAGTCACGCCTTTTGATCCTCATTTCTTCTAGCCGAATGGTGAGAGACTGGAGATAGGTCTGTTTACAACATTGAAAACAACCGCAATTCCAGAAAACCATTGGATCAGTAATGAGGGTCATTGGTTAAATAAAGCATGAGATGAAGTCCAAAATTCACCTGCATGTTTCCAATAAGTAGCGCAAAGAGGATGAGACCAAAAATGGCAAGTGCTATGGAGAATATAACCTCACCAGGATAGGTGCTAGTTTGAAGCCCCTGGCCAAGGGTACTGCAAAGAGATTAAGGAAAATACAGAAGAATCTAAGTAAGTAGCAATGGCAAAATTGGTTATTTAATTTAACAGGAAAAGATATCAGGGCAATGCATGTATCATTTACATAATTGATTCGTTTTGGCATTAGATATTTTATTTTATATATCTCAATCAGCATTTAGAAGGAACATGCTTTCCCACCTCAAATTCTGTAGACCCCACCATAAACAGTACAGGTATTTGGAAAAGAACTTTGTAGATGAAACAATGCCAGATGATAAAGCCTGAGTGAAGATTCCAAAGTCAAATGGAGGGTTATCATTATTGTCATCAGCTAAGCACTCATCACTAAGAACTTTGTCTCGAATGCCCTCCCATATGTCATAACCTTTCATCTGCTGATTCCCACAGTACAAGAAATTTTTAGTGCAATTAGCACTACCAATCTTCTTACAAGCCTTCTGCCAGCATGTATCGTTTCGTTCTACAGCTACCAGGTACCAGAATGCCCCTACTATCTGAATCATTCATCCAACAAAAACACAGATCAAAACATAATTATAAAAGTACTTTTATTTGCAGAAAAACAGGTTAGTAGTGAAAATTATGCACTAGAAATCATATTAGCAAAAAATACAGGTTCAAATAGCATCAAAACAAACAAGGTAGAAAACAATTGACAACAAGTTCAATTAGTGAAATAAAGACACAGATTACTTACATGACTACAAAGCATATATAATAGCAAATAATATGCAGCTCCAGCCCAAGCGGTTTCAGCAAAGACACCTGCTGTTCTTTTCATTTCTGATGTTAAAGGTACAACTCTAAGAAACCTAGGGATGTACTGAAGCAAGACAACAAAAAACAAGGCCTGTTTTGTTGTCAGTACATCTGACCCATTTGAACTTTGAAGAAATCGCCAAACAACAATCTGCATTTATGAACAAAAATAATGAGAAAGCCATAGATGTTTTGACAAGCCAAGTTGCACTAGGATACCATGCAACAGTGGTTGCTCCTTGACATTATTTGGTCCGTAGGCCAAAAAAAAAAAATCACAGAGCACATATATTCCATGCAAAATAAACCAACTGCTCACACATTTCGCACTTTCGATTTACATGCAGTAAAAAGTGTCAATGTGAGAAAGAAGAAACATGTATAGAAAGAATTAATACACATTAAGCACACAACAACTGGGTAAAACAAGAAGAATGAACAACACTACAATATTAGATGTATTTAACTCCCACAGAAATCATAAGGAAATAAAATTGTGGCACACAATCAACAAAGAAAGAAACAGCAAGAAAAAGAGAGCTAGATGCATTAGAACAAGGAAGAATATGCAGCCAACAGCTATTAATACTTGGGGAAACAATTTATACACCTGCGGCAATGGAAGCACAGCAAGAAAATCAATGAAGAAATATCGCTGCAAGTATCGCTTGGCTATTCGTGCAGGATCTATCACAAGTTCACCTCGTCCAAAAACCCGAGATGATGGAGCAATGTAAGCTGTACGAAACTGGAGGGCCATGCGTATAAGATAGAAAACATCTATAATTGTCCGCAGAGTCGTTGCAGTGACTGCTAATTTTCTATCAATAGTTAGACACTTTTGCGAATCATTAATAACTGGAAGATAAAAAAATAAAGGGTCCACTGAAACAGCCAGAATACATGAGATGAAAAATAATTTATTGCACCGCAATAGGAATTTATCCTGAGGATCAAAAATCTTCTTCTCCGATACTTTAAGATCCTCAGGAAATACTGCTCGAGAAACCCCAAATCCAAGTGAGCGACCAATAGATTTAAGCCCTTCAGATCCCTTTATGATCCCTCGCTTGAAAGATCTCGATGTTGTATTGTTTGCATGGCCAGGACGACCTAACCCATCGATGTTAAACCCACATCTTTTCAACCCTGTATCAGAGGGTGATGATAACCTAGAGTCCAACTCATCCAACCTGAAGAAAAAAAAGAAAACTTGAAGATTATATGCCTTAAAAAAAAGAGAAAAAAATTCATCCAGCAGAAGTAACTTATCAGCCTTTAACTGTGACCACAAGAGAGAAAGAAGTGGAGAAAACAACATTTAAAATACTGCTTTCAATACCTGACAAATTTTTCCCTCTGGCCACTCATGTACTGAGCTTTATAACCACAATCGAACATTTTTTACAATCAAGAACATAAATACATCCTGCAATCCAACAAAACTAATTCAATCAAGTGCGAACAATTAGCACAGTTGCTTAGGCTATCAGCCAAGATCCAGCAGTTAAACATATGCAATGCTCTGCTATTGCAGGGTCATTGGAAAAAGTTTTATTTACGTTAATAGATTAAGGTGGAAGCAAAAAAGACCTATTTTTCATAAGACCAATCAGTTTATGATGTCACTATTTGCATACAATTTGTATCTATAGTTGTTTTAAAAGATTTCAACACCAAATTTGGGCAAAAATTGTCGCATCATTGAATCATATCGATCCAAGTTCCTTACTGAAAGAAAAAATTTACACTCTACTCAATGCATGCTCTTTAAGATACTATGCAGTTGGAATTTTGCAGTTTCATCAATAAAGCATCACTCAGAGTTTAATATTTCTCAACAGCACAAATTAAAATCCTCTCTTTGAATTTCAAAAAACTAAATGCCTCAACTCTCGCTCTTTAGAAGCCAAACCGAATTTCAACTAACACACCTCTGCCACAGTTACCAAAAGCAGCAAACTTCAGCTCTTCATCTACCAATCGAGTAACAAGCATAATTTCAATAAAAATCTTCACTTTCCTAGTTCTTATATCTTTAGCAAGTAAACTTGCTAGAAATAGATTAAATTCTCTAGCCAAATTACTGGATCCCAAAAAATTGCTGTAAAACTTGATTCATCGATTCGCTTCTGTTTTTATTGTCAACATTTCCAATCTTCTAAGCATCAAGTTAGTCCCTTTAGTTGACCGCTTAATCGAAAGAAACAATCACTAAAACGCAAGGAAAAGAGGAGATAGAATGAAAAGTGGACTTCTAGATCGGAAATTCTTAGTTCAAACTTCAATTCATCAAAATCAAACAAAAAAAAAAGTGTATAATTTCTACAGTAAAGTGAAAAAAGCAGATAACTTTAAGAACATAAAGCAAAATTAAGAATGCAACCAAAAAAAAAAGCTAACAATTTCTGAAGTATATTATTATGAACAAATATGAAAGAAAATAAATTGAGACGAGAGAAAGCAAGACTCACAGACAAATCCTTGAAGTTAACTTCAAAAATAATTAAAAAAAATTACAGATAAATTAAAGAAAAAACACAGAAACAGATTCACAATTGGGCGCCGCGCCACTGAAGAATAAGAAGAAGACGATGATGATGATGATGATGAGAGGGGGAGGAAAAAACGGAGAAAGCGGAAGAAAAAGGGAAAATGAAATGGGAAAGGAAAATGAAAAATTGAAAATATCATTTTATCGAGAAAGCCCGATAAAAACGAGAAAGCGAGTCAAACAAAATGACAAAACTGACCCTAAGTTTTTCATTTTATTACTATCGTCGCTTTTTGACATCCGCGAATTGAGAGACTAATATCCAGAAGAGGTTAGAATTGAATTTCTCTACGGTTCAATATTAAAAAATATATATATATATATAATTGAAAATAGAATTTAATGAGGTCTATCATAGATATTATATGGAACATAAACATTAAATAAAGAAATCAAAATATGTATGATTAAATACCAACTTTATTAAATTTTAAAATTAAACTTTTAATGGTTATAATATTCTTTTATTTTTAAAATTTGATTTTTTTTTTTATGTACGAGAAATTTAGATGTAACGATGAACGTGGTCCAAGGGACTAAGCCAACTAAGTTAAAGTTGGGTGGCAATGTATTTGCAGGTCTCCCAGTTCGCCCTCCAACCGTATTCACATTATCCCCTTAAAATAAAGGGAGATACAACTTAATTTTCGGGTCATGACTTTGTAAACCACATTATCTTCTATCAACACCACTACCAGCCGCCATGGTATTATATATACATATATATATATATATATAAACGAACAAAAGAATGAAAGAGATATGAAGATATGACCTTTTCATGGTATTTATCTTTTTTTTTTTTTTATACTAGCCTCCAATTTTAAATATTGTCTGACAAAAATAATACATAAACCTAACCCAGTTCTATACAGCGGCGGAACATCAAAATTTTGTGTTGGACTTCCTTATAGAATGGGCAGAACTGCAAGACACGATATGAACAGAACTTCAGGCTGTAGCTTGGCCAACTTCGTCGTTAACTGTTACTGTTGCGATTGAGGAAAATCATCCGCGAGAAACATGAGACCCTACGAGGTCCCACATACAACCTTAAAGTTGGGTGCAAAATGGAAGTGAATAAAGCCAGCAGCTGATCACATATAACTAATTGGTGCTAGTTGTTCAGAATTATAAAAACCTGCAGAAAAACGGTTCAAAGTTAGGAAGTTTTGTTACAGCATAGAACAAATCATACTTCAAGGGGGGGGGGAGGGACAGCATCCAGATGTCAAAAATGTTTTATCAATCTCAGCACTAACTTCCAAAAGTACAACCCGGACGCAAATTCAACAGCAATGAGATAGTCCTATATCGAGTCGTCAATTTTTCCAATGAGAAACGTGTATGGAATTCTAAATTCAGAAAGATGGGAGAAAGAGACTGCACTATATCACATTTTTCTTGCCAAAAATAAAATCGCAAGTAGAATTTTGATGAAGGGTGAGTTTTTGTACCTTTCTATCACGTTCCTCGAATCAGCAATAAAGGATTAAGTATGGGCCATAAAATCAAACAGAGGTCATAGTGGCCACTTTCTCAGCCTCGACACTTGAGCGTATCTAAAATCGTGTTTCTAGCTATGTGGCGTAATATTTCTGGATCACTTCCTTTGATCGGTTTATGGATAACAACTTTCACAGATCCTGAATTTATCACGCCCTCCATTCCTGCAGGCATGATTTTGCCTGTGCCAATTAAGGTCATAGGAATGACTGGCACTCCGGTTTTTGCTGCAACACTGAATGCACCTTTCTGCTTATCAAAATCAAGATAAAACCATGAGCTTTTGGATAAATAATGGCATTTTAAAATCTTCCTGATTTTCTATAATGGCTTCCTATCATCATTATATGAGAGAGATAAAGTCAGATGTTTGACAATAAGTCACACTTCTGAGAGCCCTATCAATGATTTTGTGATTGATTTAATGACTAGAATATTGGACAATGGAATTTGTCATCAATCTAAAATAATACACCCACTGGGTGC
This sequence comes from Adansonia gregorii, assembly GCA_038382025.1. Lineage (NCBI taxonomy): Eukaryota > Viridiplantae > Streptophyta > Magnoliopsida > Malvales > Malvaceae > Adansonia > Adansonia gregorii. The sequence goes on along the minus strand of JBBYHO010000015.1, from coordinate 4,935,466 downwards.
AAAGCAGATGGCAGAGGCAAGTACCTTTCTTTTCATCAATGGTTCTTATATACCAAACAAAAGAAATAGTATAAAGTTTCGATAGATGGTTTACTTAGTAATCACACTTAATCAAACAAACAAAAAATAAGAATTCTAGCACGATCTCACCTTGAAATCACCTAACTTCCCATCCTTACTCCGTGTGCCTTCTGGAAAGAAAAAGATGGAAGCACCATTCCTGATGAGATCCATACATCTCTTAAGACACTCCTATATGAACAACAGTAATAGAATTCAAATACGCACTACAAAATATAAACAAAACCGGCCTAGCTAAAAGATAATATTACAACAGATTAATCCTGTATTGCCATCTAAAGTAGACATGCTAAACAGACACAACTGCAAGAGTGATAACCAAAAATCGAAAAGGGAATACCAACTGGCTTCTGCTATCCATGCGCTTTAATGGAATTAAACCCATCATAGACATGGCCCACCCAATTATGGGATAAAGAAATATTGCAGTCTTGCTGATGAACTTGAAGCTTCTTCCAAGCGTTAGAAGTGTATAGATGTCTAAAAAACTCTGGTGGTTGGAAACATATACGGCAGGAGCATCCTGCGAAGGCAAATTCTCCAATCCTTCGAACTCGATTTCAAAGAACGGAGCAACAGTTGCTGTAGCCCAAAGTTTGGCAATAAAATGCTGAGCTTTTCTTCTATAGCGATCAAACAAAAGCACAAAGGGGTGTGCCACAATCATAAACCCAATCAATGAAATGGCTGCAATAGCTGTGACAGCATAAAAGCATACTCCTCGAACTTTTGAAGACAGTTTAATTTCTGCATTTCGAAATTTGATGAAAAGATAAAATTGCGAGGGAAAAGAGTTAGAAAAGAACTAAAATAGGTCGATGACTGAACGGCTTTCCATGAAAACCTGATAAAGAATAGGCAGTATCAGGCGCTCCAGTCCCAGCAAGTTCAGATTTCGCAATAATGTATCTGGACAATTTGCTCATATTATATAATTTAATATTGGAATATGATCTATTTAAACCCTCATTTGGACTAAAATAACACCGACGTTTGCCGTCATGCGTCCTTGAAATATGCAAAAAGTTACTTTGAGCAGCTGCCAAAATAAAGGAGAGAAGCTAATAATGTAAACCTCCATAAAGAAAGAATGCTTTTTTATACATAATGAAATACCAAACCCTTAGCAGTTGACATCATCCACCACCAAATAACCATTTATAATAAATTACAAGAATAATTTAAACCCAAAAAAAGAATCCATTACTATATTCTACAAATATCCTAAATAAACAAATAATCACTTTGTAGAAATTTTAAAGTGAATCACATGTTGCAGCATCAATCAAACATAAAGAACATAGTCCTAGTAAAAAATTAACTTACAGTTATATGAATTTCTCAAAGTTCCCCGTTTACACAGAGAGTAGCCAAAATAAGTTCCTTTACGATCATAAAACTGCAATAAACAATATATTAAGAACATTGTCAAAAGCAGGTTATTAGGGCAAACAAAGGGGAGAAATGAAATCTTCTCAAAATTTTCAAACTTTCTCCAATCATAGCATACACCTGAAACACTGTAGGTATATGATCTTTTAAGATGGAAATTGATTAAATCATTTCAAATTGTAAAAGTTCAAGCAAATCAATAAAAGCTGAAAACTTTGGTGAAAAAGCTTATTTTCCAATAATTAAGAAACCGCGAAATTCACTCAACTTTACCCGATAAAACCAGCTTTTCCCTCTATTTTCTACGGAACCAAACATATAAAAAAACAAAAAACTTACCGGCAGGAAAGGCAACGTAGAAGAATTCCTAGGCTTTGGGTAACCTGGAAAATTATTAAAAAAAAAAGGAAGAAGAAAATAAAAAACCAGAATCAATACACACGAAGAACAATACGAATACCTATATGGGAAAGTATAGAAATATGTATCTTACAGAGAAGGAAAGGAGAAAGGGAAGGGAGAGAAGAGAGCTCCATAACGAGTGAGAATAAAGGAAATGAAAAGAACGTGGGAGATTTGGGGGTTGTTGATGCGAAATACTTTGCCGAAAGATTGCCAATTTCAAGGCCTGATTGCTATTCCAGTTTTTGTTTTATTCGTTAGCCGTTCTGTTTTTGGTGGAATCGTACGCTAATGTTGGAGAAATCTTTATCTTTCTTTTTCTGTCTGAAATCGTTGGAGGCCCAAACATAACTCAGCCCACACCTTGAATTGTAGTAATAAAAACACAAGATAATATTAAAATTTTTTATAATATAAATTATTAAGTACACATTATCTTAAATATAGCTATAGGACTGGATCTGGCTTAACTGGCTCCCACTTCCTTAACCTCTGCTTGGCTCTGTTCTTTTTTTTATCAAAGAATTTTTTTCTCCTCTATGCTTGTAAGTTGTTTCCCCTTCTTTCTTCTTCATGACTTTGATTCAAGGGACTTGTTGAAATCTTACAGACATTTTTCTTAACAAAATCTAATTTTAATAGTATCAACAAGAAGTTATGTTTCATGAGGCCAAGGGTCCTTTAATGAAATATCTGGGTGGCTGACCTCACCAGGAGGATGCAAATTTGAACTTTTCGAAGAAAAAATAGATTGTAATGCTACGTGCAACTTGTCAATAATGAAAGTTTATATCATCAACCCTCACAGGATTATTTGCTGCTTGAAAAGTTAAATACTATAATAAAAGAAATGAACATCTTGTATGCTATCTGTCTGGAACAGCATAATTCGTTTTACATATGCTATAGTTTGTTCTCAATCGTAAGGGATTCCAACATACCCTTTAAACTATATTGAGAACAAGTTAAGAAAGTTGATAAAGAAAAAAAAAAATGTGGAACAGTAATAAAGGGAAGTTGATGATGCATGAAGCAGACGTATATATGAACTTTGGCAAATGGGATGAAGAACTAGCGTGGTCGAGAGTTCTCAGGCTTGGCAACACAGGCAGTGACTTTCGCCACGTCGACGGCAGTGGCTTCAGGTTTCTTCTTGGAATACAAAACGAAGTAACCAATGGTGGCAACAATGGCAAAACCACCGACGGCCATTTTCACTGGACATGGTCCTTTTCTAGTCTGGTGAAGTACTTCTGACGAATGTTGCGCTGCTTGATCAGGTCCTGCCATACTGCGTTATACTTGAACTCTTTCTACCAGTTTTTGTTTTTTTCACCCTTCTTTTAATGATGTTTCCTTCTCTTTTACAGGGGAGATTTAAAGGGAAACATGAGGGTGACAAGAAAAATCGGAGCATATTAATGGATCATTGACACGCAGAGAATCTACATTGAAAAGTTATGGTGGTAATGACGGACACATGGCAGTTGACTGGTTGAAGTAGTTCCAGGAGTTATGGGGCACAGGACTCCGATGGTCAATCCCAGCCATTGTTGCAAATCGAAAAACCAATAATTTTGGTTTGCAGGCATGTGTCAATTAACCTTCACGCTATTCTATTGCTAAAAATCTCTCTGAACATAAATCATTCAAAGGATTATAACAGACACACACACACACACACACACACACACACACACACACACACATATATATATATCATATATTATATTTCTTTTAAGTTATATTTCCTGGACTTTCATTAAGCAAGAGATATGAAACACACGAGCTGTGACCATTGATTAAAAAACAGGATATGAATACTTAGAAGCTTTTATCATTTATGAAGTCATTCAACTTACTTTGATCTGATTACAGATTTTTGTGGATATCTTTTCTATGTTGGAATATTTTTATTAAATCTTAAAAATGCTTAATTATTCTATTAATTAGAAGAATCAAAATTTCAAGATAAGTCAATGGGAATGATCTTTTTCAAAAGATAAATAAATAAATTTCCTAAACTTCATCTTTCAATTATCAACCGAATCTTTGATTTGATCATATAGTTTGAAACTTAATATATCTCTCTCTGCCACCAAAATCTCAACAAATTAATCTCTTAAATTATTATTATTATTATTAAAATTTAAAATGACCCATATTTTTCTCTACCAAATCAAACAAAAGTTGAACCCCTTTTATCACATCAATGAACCAGTATTCATGCAGGAATAGATAAAAGGCAATCAAACATCAGTTCACATATTTTAAGGCAATCAAATCAATTAAACCATTACTGAAAATCATAGCCAAATCAAACATGCATAAAATATGACATAACAATCCAATCAAAACTGCTTCTCGCAGATCCTACTAGACAGATGATAATTAATTACTATTCAATATTCATGGCTAACTCTCTCTCATCGTTCTCTCAAACCAAAGCAAACGCAAGCCCTAGCAAAGAGGTTAGAGACAATAAGCAGCCACGCTTCTTTGGCTGTGCCTGGCTGCTGGTGGAGCTAGTTTTAGCAGGTGCCGGAGCGGTTGATGGTGTTGGATGCAAAGCAGGGGGATGATCCCCATGTTTTTCAGACATGACAACAACTTGAAGCTTCTGTCCTTTCTGACAGTGACCATCAGCTCCACTGATGAAGTAGAATGGACCTGATTCGTCAAGTTCCACCTTGCTGTTATTGGTGCTGTCTTTGTATTCCTTAATTGGTTTAGATGTATGGCAGCTTTCATAGTTCTCCTTTGTCACTTGAAGCACTGAATCAACCTTGCCATCGTACTTGAAAACTGCATAATACAATAAAATGATAAAAAAAAAATCAGGATTTTCATCTAGTGTCCAATATATGCTTGCTAAATGAAAACCCACATGCATTTTCACTGAAAATTTTATCTAGAATTGAGGGGAAAAAATGAAGGATTTAAGATCAAGAGTAATGTTATATTATTTGAGATAATATTACTGAGAAAATCGCCAACTTTGAAACGGGTTTTCCTAGCCCACAGATCCAGAGAATCCGAGGAGTTATCTGGGATTCTCCATGCATTTTCACTGCCTCCAACGAGAATATCCTTCGCTTCACAGATGCTAAACAACACAAAAGCCAGGGCTAAAAACGGAACCAAAGTTCTCAAAGAAGCCATTGTTGAAAACCTTAGACACAGATCAAATAATTATCCACAAATATGCAAATTCCCTGTAGGGCTCGGCAACTTAAATAACCGTCAGGCTATGTTTCCAACTCGCTTTCAGTTCATGGTTTGGGATACCCAAAGCTCTTCATGGACGACACGTGTTAAACCCGTATTTGCAGAGATTGTATACGTTCATTGCAATTATCTGGTTTCCTCAAAGTCTGTCTATAAATGTACTGAGTTTCGACTTTCAAGGAAAGAACCTTTTGGGGTCCTCCTAATCTCTGAGATACGCTTCATTCTTAGACGTTTGTAACAAATAAGGGAAGTTTAGGAAGCAGTTTCGAGGAATAAAATAATTATAAAAGAAGGATATAGCATTGATTTTTTGTCATGCAAAAGTTTGCAAATTTGAAGCAAAAGTAGTAGTAGGACTTTGATTCTATTTTGTTTCTGTTAATACTAAGTTGTGCACATGCATGTTTGAATGTTTTCCTTTTATAATTAGACTTTAATTCAATATGGGTTAGGTATATATGTTATCATATTATATGATTCATAAAAATGATTAGACTTTAATTCAAAATGGGTTACGTATATTGTACATAAATATACGTGATTACAAAAATGAAATATTTAAATCTAAAAATTTTGAAAATGATATAAATATAATATAAAAAAATGAAAATATAATAAAAAAATAATACAAATATATAAAATTATCCAAATTTACATCAATACGATGATATTTTCTTATTATATATTTTGATGAGTCGAACTTGGATGGATGCATTTATATTTTGGAAATAGTTGAAATCCATGCACATTTAGCTATTTAATTTACCACGCATGCTCCAGAGATACCTACTATTTATCAAAGAACGCATGTCAATTCTCGTTGAAAATTCACAAAATTGAAGATAGGTTGTCAAGATTACTCCTATTAAGTATATTCTTAATGGGTGTTTACAGTTATTTCATCTTTATAAAACAAAACTTTTGAAAATTTTCTAATATTCTTAAGTAACATATCGTTTTAGATAGATTAGACTTAAAATTTCATATAGAACATGTTGTCTGCTGAGTGGAACATTGCTTACAAATCCATCGGTACTAGTGTTAGGGAATCCATGGACGGGGGCATTCACTCTACAGATCAAGTCATGAAGGCATTTTAGAAAAAAAAGTACGAGTTCCATCATAAACTAAAATCACATTGCAAATTCATCATGAAAAGTATATAAATGAGCATTCTCTGCATTGATTGTATGCAAAATTGAAGCTCATACGGGTGCCGGCCGGTCAATAGAACATCATTGCTTCAATCCCTCACTATAAGCTCCTTCCAGGTACCGGTCGAGAGATCATTGTTGCTTTAATCCCTCACTGAGACCCTGCGGCATTCCTAAGCTTTGTGCAAGATCACTCATCCTTTCCTTCATGGCCTGAGCAAATGGCAAAAAGAAATCATCAGTAGGTGTGATTCTAAAAAAAGATTCTGCCTCTTTAAGTTATAAAAATTATGAGATTATCACCTGGACGCTTTTTTGATGTGCATCCTTGTATGCTTCGTTAACTAAAAATGATGGCTTCTGCACATATTTAAGTTTTGGAAAATAAATTAGCAGCTTGATATGGAACCTTTTAAAGTATTCTCGATACCTTATAATCACACATCCCAACATGGGTCATTATTCGGGTCCAACTAAACCAAGTGGAAGTTTCAAAACTGCTCTCCCCCCCCCCCTTCCTTCACTAGGATTTTGACGATAGAAAGCACCTAAGACATGACTGTCAAATCAAATAATCTAGTGGGAAAATAGTTTAATAATTGTATACTCACTTCCGCACCCAATTCCATTGCCGCCTCAGTAATCTCTATGTGTACAGGTTGCTGGTTTCCGGATAATGTTGCCTGACAAAATAATATTTTCAGTCAGAACATCTGTAAAATACCATAGAAAGATGCATCATACAGTCAGCATTGAGATGCAAAATAGTAACAGTTCATTGGACAACATGAAACTGAAATGGATTGTTCTTCGTGTAAGGCATCTTTATATAGTTCCACCTATCCCTAACGTTCAACATCATAAACAGAATGGCAATCATCATTTCATGATTATGGATAACAAGTTTCAATGAATTTTGTTAAAAACAACAATCATTTGGTAATAACTCCGGCCTAAAAGACTGAATAATGCAATTGAAGCAAAGTAAGAAGTTATTCTGTGGAACAGTGAGTTGTAAAGGAAATTGGAACATAAAAATTCAAATTATAAATTGACACGCCTAGGCTAGCTTGAACCATGTTTATAAGCTAATATTAACGAAGCAAACCACGTGAAGCAGTCGATGACATTACTAGAACGAGAGAGAGAGAAAGAGAACTATAATAACTTACCTTTATCAGCTCACCTTCACAATAGCCATCAAACTCTGCTCTGTAATGCAGAATCAAATCAAATAGAAATCAAGCACAGAAAACTAGAACTTGGATACTAATAGGGTAATATAAGATCCATACGCAGCGAGTTCTTTTTGCACCCTCACGGCCTCAACCTGGACAACCATTTGCGCTTTCTTCACTGTCTCATAAAGATTTTGCATGTTTCCAAGAATTCCTGCCTAAAATCAATTTAGTAGGACAGTAGTATTAGTTTCAAAGGAGGGAGAGCGAATCAATCATGATGCAGACTTCAGTGTTCTAACTATCAGGTGCAATTGTCAAAGATGATGAAGCTTGTGCAGCAGTCAAGTGAAGCATAATGCCTGGTCGCATGACTCAAGCAGTCTAAATTTTGGCACTTTGAAATGGATTAGTGCAGCGTAAATCTACTGAGAAGACAGAGGAGTGGAGCCACACATGCACAGTAGCTGCCCATAATTCTCTCTTTCCGTGTACAATATATAGGTGCAATAAATTGAAAAATAACACAAGATGAACCTTGCTAGCATATAATTGACTTAGACTACCATCAAAATGGTGATTTACACTGGGTTTCTTATCTTCAACCCCAACCGCACCCAGTACTTTAGTAAAGACACTTACTCCCATAGTTTTGCAAGCAGCCTCACTGGATTTGTTTCACTTATGGATTGATACGGAGGTGGCCTATGCATACACAGAAGCTCTTGGTTCTGATTATCTTTGACATGGAGAATGAACATTGGCATTTGCTAAAACATGCATCCAATGCATGAAGAATGGAGTGCAAATATAGCTTATCTTGACACACGGCATACAATATGACATAAAAAAGACCACGTACGGTGCTCCCACTGACCTACTCAACTACCAAGATCAAACTCCACCAATAAAATGTTTCACTTTCACATAAATTGCTAGCGGAAACAAGTACAAAATGTATAAAAATCAGAAGGAAATCGAAACCTAGAGATAAAAACACCTAAGGTATAAGTTGAAGCATCATTTTCAATTGTAGATAAGACTGGGACCAGGACAATCAGTATTAGCTACTAGAAATAATGGGGAATTGATTATAATAAAAACGAATGTTAGAGCGTGGATTAGATTATAAAAATGATAAAGAGACTAACATTCTCATAATCTGGAATGCATCTACAAGATCCTACTCACTGTCAGAGATCAATGCAGCCATTTCTAAAGAATAGTTCAAATTAACATGCACTTGCACTAGATGCCAGGGCTAACATAACTGACCTTGGAAGGTGCATCATCACCCTTCTCACCATTTTCCCTTTTTCCTCCAAAAAGACCATATACACGTAGAGATTTATAATCATGCCCAGTTTTTGGATGACATGGCGACGATAAAAACTGCTTACCAGATAGAATTGAGTTCAAATTAAAGTTACCTGAAAAGCGTCAGAAGAAAACAAATTAAAACCACTCTTTAACACCATAAATTGGGGAACATATGCAGATAAACACCCAACTGCAAAATAGACGCTAGGAGAATAAAAAGAAAAAAGCACACGGAAAAGCCAAAAGTCCTCGGTTTGATTACTGGGAAAATTTCGGATTCTACTTAATAAAAAGTGAAAAGGGGTATTCATAGTTCATACCTTTTTTTATTAAAAATAATATCAAATGAGAACCAATATAACTATTTCAGCGATGCTGACACTCCATTTCTTCTAAAAACAAGCACAAGAACAAACCCACACAACAAAATAAAAACTTTGCATGGTCTAAATTACTGATCCTCTATTTTCTGAGCAACCAACCACAGAGAGACAAAGTTACCAAGGGAACGTGAATGGGTGGGCTTCTTCCAATTACTGCCCCCATGTAGATTTGATATTTGAGCAGTCACGGCATTTGTTGAAGCCATTGCTTCTGTACCCCGAAATTTCAGATATTTCTACAGAAAAAAAAAAAAGTGAGACATTTCACAAGATTAAAGGTTTTTTTAAAAAAAAAAACTGCTTTTTGTTTCCGGTGATTACAAGCGGACAAATAAGAGGAAGACACGTTTCCTGTCTGGATATTTTTTCTTGTTTCTCGGTGGAACGTGGAAGCAAGAAATCAAAGGAAAAGTTGTGCAAGTTCAAAGAAAGAAAATGGAAAATTTTCTTTTTGGACCGAAATATAGGAGAGCGTATCATTAATATTGTCAGGCCCTTGTGTTTCTTGGGCTTCTGCCATGTTTTCTCCATTCTAAGCGCTTAATTTTGTTCATCTTGTTATTTGGTTTTACATGGTTCCAACTCAACTTGAAAGGTCCAAGCCTTAGATGAAAACTGGTATAAAATTTAGAGGTTGGCAAAGAGGTAAGTTAAAGTGGGTTATATTATATCAAATTTGAATTATTCGAATTTTAATTTTTATTTAAAGTTTGATTTAAGTTTGGATTTGAATTATATTTAGATTTATTTATATAAACTGTATAATTTATAAGTTTTGATCAGTCATTTACGATAGCATTTTCTTAGGGTTCCCTGTTAGTCTGAGCTTTTTTCCAAGGACCGTAACACGAATATGTTGCATTGAGCATTCAACAAAACTCGGCTACTTCCTTCACTTGTTCCAAAGTCTGCAACTAGTTTAAACCAGAGACCCATGGTCGCACTGAAAGCGTGCTTAAGCTTAAAGGAAACTACTATTCTATTCATTTCTTCTAAAAAAAAGAAAGAAAATCGTAGTTCAAAACCAAAGAGGAGTTAAAAAGGTTAAAATTTGATTTCAAACCTGCTCGTAGAAGTAACTACGTCAATCAACAGCACTAAACCCAGAATTTTACTTTAATTCAATTTTTTGGTCAACTATGTACACAAGGCAATTTCAGTACTTATATTTTCAATTCTCACTATCATTTCTTTCACTTTTCATTTGCAAATTAACCAAGTGAAAAAAAAAATTCTAATTTGTAAACAGTTGTAATAATAAAGCACTATAAGTCGTCAATGGTGGAAGTGGCCACTTTGCTTTTCTGTCATTTAATGGCTCACTGGCTTAACTCAGAAGCAAAGATACTGGTACTTGATTTTTAGCCAATGGAAGGAAAAAAAAAAAAAGGATTAGAAAGTGCATGGTTAGTTGCCCGGTGCTTTAAACAGTTTAACAGAAGAAAGCAAACTTCTGCTTAAACAGTGGAGCCAATTAGAGAAACAAAAAATTACATTTCTTTTCAACCTTTTTGGTTATCCACATGTTTAACTTTTGGCATATTGGTAAAGTGATTTGGAAAGGCCTAATCAAAACTGAATAAAAAGCATCAGAAACTCTCTTTAAAGAAATTAGGTGCTGCCTGAAAGTGATATGATGGAGAATCCATGCACAAATACTGCTGGAGTTCACTGTTCTCTGGGAAACTGATAGTAAAATACAGCCAAAGCGCCCATCTCTTTAAAACATTCATATGCATCAAACATGTGCGATCCTTGTTTTTAATCAGTTTCATATTTAAAATGAATAAATAGTAAGAACCAGCTCACCGACAGTGCTGTTACAGAGGGGGAACAAACTTCAAGAGAGTCCTCCCCAGCCAGTTTTTTCCTCTTTCTTTTTCACCAATCCCTTCAGCTATTCAAAAGCATGAAACAGGAGTTGCTGGCTTCACCATTGTGGGTTTCATTTTGGTACTGTACTAGACCAGTAATACCTTACATAGACTTACTAATATACCCTCTCCCATTTTCAGGAAAAAGGGATAATTTTTTTACATTATCAGATTGATAGTCATTCATGTCAACTATGCCACCTTGTAGATGAACGATCAGAAAATTTGGCAAAAGGGTCGGGATTCAAAGTCATCAACTTTGTTGATTTTCATTATCCAGCATTTAAAGAAAGCATGGAAGTTTTGATTGGTTGTGATGGCTAGGAAGATAGGATGGTCTCTGGATTCCAGGGTTAAGTTAGGTGGATAGATCAATGGATGTGGATGGGATATTTACTAGTTTTATTCAAAAGCTTCGTTGTATGGTAACTTTTGGGGGGGGGGGGGGAGGGGGGCGGGGTGGATTTAATAGCAGGAAAAATAATCAGGCAAGCCTGCAACTCGGATTTGATCCTATCCATTCACAGAAGTTGACAGGCAAAGGAGTTCCTGGCTTGAAAGTTGAAACCAAATTTGGGTTTTATTTTATTCCCTTTCTTTTTACAGATTAGCTTTGGGAAGTACAAGGAAGAAAAAAATATTGGCTTGAAGCCAAATTAGGGTTTATATTTATTCCATGTTTTTAGCAATGCACTTTGAGAGGCTAAAGGAGAGAGGAGGCACCTTGAGAAGAAAGGAAAGTGATGGGTACGTTAGGAAATTTAAAGGCAATAATGTGAAATGAAGATGCATCTGCTTTTTTTAATTGAAAATTTATCATTACTGATAATGGCCACTAGCCAAAGCCCAATGCCTTAAAATAAGGTACCTTCCTCGAAGGGGTGGAACACCAGGCAGGCAAGCGCTAACAACAAAAATCAGAAAACAGCATCATCCTGTTTTATCCCCAACCTTTTTCAGCCCACGCTTCTTGTATATGAAGGCCTACGTCTTTCTCACTTTCTTTCTCTGAAAAAAAAAAAAAAGGAAAACTTGCTTTGCCTTCTCTCTCTACATCAGAGGAAAAATAAACCAAAATGCAAAGAAAAGATGATGCATGTAGGCTCCATGCATGCACCTGTTCAGAGTTCATAATCACCCAAACCTCTCTTTCTTCTTCGATGGCCCAGTTGGACCAAAATTTATGTATGAAGAAAAAAAAAAAAAAAGAAAGGAGAGAGAGATGGATATCTTCAAATGTCTTCCAACCAAAAACCCACCTCATAAAACGAATTAAAAACATGTTTACCGGAATACCCTTCTGCAAGCCCCCCAAAAAGGTCCCATCTTCATCTCTGTCTCAACTTTCAGCGGAATGTGGGCTTCTTTGGGGTTTTCCTTGTCTCAGTCAGAGTTTTCACAGATTAAACAGGAAAGCGAGAACCTCTCTCT
>JBBYHO010000015.1:4887951-4908313 GCA_038382025.1 Adansonia gregorii | reverse complement strand
CTCCCACTCAAAAAATATTAAAAATACTTAAAATAATTAAATAATAATTCAAACCAATGCTTGTCTTTTCCTTTGAATAATTCAAACCAAGATGCCATGTTTTCAATAATTTCATCATAGAAGTCATTCATCCTACGTTTCTATTGATATTCTTTTTTCAAATTTTGATCATTATCTAAAGGGGTGATATTTATTAGCTTAAGGAATTCCACAAGTATGGAAAGACAAGTTAGATCCAACGAAATAATAATAATAATAATAATAATAATAATAATAATAATAATAATAAACAACCTTTATATGATGTTACATTATTATTATTATTATTATTATAGATCAAAACAATTAAAAGTTAAATGCTAGACTTTTATTTTGTCAATTGGCATTCCCCCTGGTAAAGATGCTTCTGAAGAAGTTTCATACTAGACGTCTGTCGGCATGCTTCCATTGATAAACTTGTCAATTTTTGTACCTAATAATATTTAGTTCTAATATGAAATTGATATGGACTCATAAATTAGGATTATGTCATTATCAAAGTGATCTATAATCTTAAAAAGTTATGGATTAAAATTTTTAGATCAATTTTATATAATAATCTCAGTTTTAACTTTAAAATCATCCATTTAAATCATTTTCATCTTTCAAAATATTTATCATTAAAATTGATTAAACCCATTCATCAATCGTACTACCCATTAGATCCAATAGACCCAACTTAAGTTGAACCTTGGATACGCATTTTTATAAATTTAAATTAATTCAATTTAAATCAAATTCATATTTAATAATTACAAATATTTTTATTTAAATTTAATTATAAAATATTTAAATATTAATATAAAAATAATTTTTTTATTATTTATAAAAAATAAATATAAGTAATATAAACGGATCAAATCAAGTTAAAAATAAACCAAAAATAATAAAGAATTTATAATTTTTCTAAACCATAACCTAATCCGTTAACACTTCTAAAATATATACCCAAAGTGCAAAAATAATAAGACTAAATTTGATTAACCGATGATAGAGAAAAAAACACGAGAATGAAAAATAGGAAAAAAATTTTATATTTTTTGCTTATATTTTGATTAGCAAAATAATAATAATTTCACAACGGAATCCTTCAAACATTTAGTGCATATTTCTGGATCAACTCAGTAACCCAGTTTTCTTCTTTTTTCAGCTTATATGGATGTTACACGATATATTTTGAGTAGATATAACATCACATAAAGCATCACAAACAAGATTACAATGTTAAAATACCAATGCATTTCATAGTATGTAAAACTCCTTGTCACCCAATAAAGCTATTATAGCAGCAGCATATATTCAATTTTTAGGACCAATGTCCTTAAGAGCACAAATCTGTTCCTCTCCCATTGAGGACATCACTGTCACCACAAGGTCCTTTCCTTCAGCAAACCCATCTTTAATCTGTAAGCAAGAAAGAATAACCAAAGAGTTTAATCACTCAAAATGACAATGGTTGCAGAAACCTACGTTGCTCCAACTCTTCGTTTTCTATAAGTATTTTTGTTTGACACATTTCGGACATAAATATAGGATATGACTCTCTTAGTATCCACCAAATATATGGATAAACTTGAAAAAAAATTTGAACATATTCATATCTGATACTCACACCTGAGTCTGAGTAACAAAAACAGAAACTTTAAACTGTGGTTATAATATACCTGGCTAAGCAGATTTTCATCAGTGGGAAGCCTTAGATCATCCTTGGTGTTTCCATTTTCAGTTAAGAGACTCACCTACAGAACACTCAAATCCAATCAATTAATTACTGAATTCAACACTCATATTTCTGATAGTTTTTTTAACCAATAAAAGAAAGGGTATGAAGTTCTGAACATATGAACAAAGAGAACTTACAAAACCATCTTCAGAGATATCAATCAGCTGATAGTCGGTACGATTAACATGGGGAACCTGTGAGAGAATATGGGGAAAAAAAGGGAGTAAATTAGCTGCTTTTGCTTATGCATATGCATAAGAAAGAAGTAAGGGTTATAATATTTAGCATCAAAACTTAAGAAAAATATTACATCACAGTTGTGAGATGAAGGAACAATATCTTCAAGTTTCTTCCCATTAAAGATATCAATGCCTACAAAGTGGCATTTTGCATGTCCATGTTTGCCGGTCTTCGAAGTTGAAACCTCTACAACCTGTTTTAAATATGGGGGAGAAAGAAAACAAGGTAAAAGAGAGATTATGAACTATGAAGAGAGGAAAAGTGAATCACTTATATTGAGAGAAAGGAATTCCCATAGTTTAGGATTAATGTCTAATATGCAGGCAAAAAATGTAAACTAATAGTCCATCAAGCTTTTCAAAGGCCTAACTTAATTTGATAACCACGGTTTGTCTGCCCCAATCAAGAAGGATCAATCAGCCATTTTCTAAGTGATCAAATTTCATGAAGTAAAACAGGAAAACAAGGAGTACCAAGTATACAGAATCAATCATCAACAGAAGCAAAATATAACCATGAAAGATCGAAGACAAAACCCAGATACAACTTTATAAAGTCAATGAACAGGATTAGATTAAAGACCTTGCAAGGACGGCCCTTGATGACTATGTAGCCATTCTTGCGGATGGTACCTGCTTGCTGAGGGTATGTCTTTGAAGCTCCAGCGTCCGCCTTTGACTCAAAGTGATGTTCCTCGTCCGACATCTCTTATCACTTTCTCTTTGTCTCTCCCTGTTTCACCTAGAGAAAGACTTGTGTAGGTGGCTGGCTTCTTTATTCCCATTTTTTTTTTTGGGAAAGCGTCTCATTTGTCTTAACCATGGTTAACCTCAAGAATCTGTCCTGGCCGTAGGATCGCTTAGCCTTTGGTTAACTAACCTGTTTAGTTATTAGATAATGGAAAATCCAGATTGTTAGTTCCTGTGTTGACTTTATTTTAGTACCATTTGTTTATTCTCGTTTTGGTTGCAACTAAGTCATGTCGCAAGAAGATCTGAACCTGATGCTAAAGGCACGGATGGTAGCCGGAAGGGGTCCATGGGATTTTAGCATTTTACAAATATTCTCGGAATATGTTTATTATTGCTCTGCAAAATTTATGCTAATTCTAATGCTACCATCCACTTGTTATCCACATATATGAAAGGAAATTTGTTAACCAAAACAATGAAAAATGAATATATTCAAATCATTTTGATCTTTCTGTGGCAATGAAGTCAAGTACTGGCAACAAAAATTTGAAAGCATGGAGTAATAACGATCTTTTTTCTTTTTTTTTCATTTTTAGAGGAAGAGGGTATCACCACGACCATGAAAGTGACTGCCTGAGTGGGTTGTCAGATTGTGAAAAAAAAAAACTCGTTTGTTAGCGACTATCATAAGCTGTTCTGGAGCTGATAGCTAACTTTAGCACAGATGTGAAAAAGCTGAAGCATTTTTTAGCCAGCAAATTGTAACATTCTTTTCCAAGAAAATTATTTAACAGCATGTGCAAAGAATCATTGTCATGGAGAAAGAAATATACATCCCTTCATTTTCATGATTTTATAGTATTGGGTTTATGGATTCCTAGAAAAGAAACTTTGAATAAATTTTGCCCAAGGAAGCCCAAGAAATGCATTCAAAAACAGTAGTGGTAGTTCAAGGCCAACTTTGATAAAACTTTTGATTCCTGGACCACTTCTTAAGTTCTAGTACCCTATTCGTCTGATTCAAGACAAACTTAGAGCATGTGGCCCATAGAAATGAAGCCTCCAGAGACTTTGCATCCTCATCCGACCTTACTAAGCTAGCATGCTTGTCTGATCATAACTTGTACTTACTGCATTTAGTCTGCCTCTGCTCCCTCCTGGACCATCTTCTTCTATCTTGAAGGTGGTATAAACTTTGCCTCCATCGTGCCTGATGGTATTTATTTCCACACGCACCGTAACTCACGGATTTGCCCAAGGTCAATGGATAGTGAAAATGACTTCTTTTACGAGCTATATTGCTCTAATTCTTCAGTTTTTTTTAAAGTACTCGTATCTAATATCTGTGTTTGATAGATTTTTAGATGTAAGTATAAAAATATGGCCTTCTAAATATCTTTTAAATTCATAAAAAATACTTCAAAAAAATTAAATATACGTATACTTGATACTGACAAACGTGGCCTAGCAACATAATTTACAAGTTCAGAATATCACTGCAGAGTCCATGAACTGGGAATTTGCACCCTCCTGAGAGGCAAGATTAGTCTAAACTGCATATGCTTTTACTCTCCTCTAGAAAGCAAGTTCCGAACACAAGTAACAGAATTAAATAAGAACAACTTTGTATTTGCAAAAGGTAAGTGGCAGTCATTGTTGCAAATGTAGTGAACTCATAGATTGACAGAATTGAATAGTCTGATGTTAGTCCAGGTAATAATAAGAGTTTTTGGAACAGGCAAAAGCATTTTAGCACACATGTTATTGACAATCATTATATCAACCGATTGATGCATAAGTTTTGTTGTCAAAATATCTATTCAATAGACTGAAATGATCTTAATACCAATTACCTATGATGCAAAAAGTCCAAGTGGGTGTGGAAATTCCAGCATGCAAACCACGAACAGCTTTTTCTATACCAACCCATGATGTTAAAGACATATATACACACACACACAAACACACGCACTTACTCTTGCCTTTCTAAATGATAATTTGATACACATGGCAATGATGCATTGGCAGAAAGTTGCTATCTCCACTTTGGGTGCCATACTCGCTGAATTTATAATAATGCAGCCTTTTCTGAATTATATTTTCTTCATTTTTTTAACCTATACTTTGCTTACAAGCTTCCTTCTTGGTTTTTCCTGGAACTTCTCTCAGCATCCTTCACATGCTGAAGGTCAAAGTCACAAAAATATGCTTGAAATCGACCCAACTAAGCTAACCTATTTTAAAAAATTATCAACACAGGTGACTTGACATTACCTCCAAACACTATGGGATGTTAATATCATGCAATAAAGAGCAAGAAATGCTTGTGGTAGCAAACTTTCAAGCATTTGCAAATGTTCATTAACAAATATCTGATCTTAAATTATTAGAGGTGTACATGTCTTATAAATTTTGCTAGGAATCTTTCTCCATCTTGCCACGTTTATTCTGCAATGTATAAAAAATATTTCAAGTCTTAATATACCTAGCATTGAGAAATACATTTTGCTCATTAAGGATTTAATACCATAAACCAGTTTGAATTTTGACAAGCACAGCTCACATTTTCTTTTCTTCATGTAGCCACACTATTTCTTCCATTAATGGCGAAGCAGAGGTCCATTACCAAGTACCAACCATAGCTCTTGATGTGCTGCCTTATGTTACTTGAACTCAAGTGTAAGTCTTGGGAATGAGTCCAATATTGATATGTCCAATTTTTTCTGAATTTTTTTATGTATTTGAAGAATCTTTAAAAGATCATATCTCATGTCCACGTCCATATGTCAAAGTACTTTAAGAAAAATGAAAACCACGTCCATATGTCGAAGTACTGTAAGAAAAATAAAAAGTCAATGCACATAGGTGCTGCCAACTACCTTCGGATCTATCAGCAGGGTTTGCTTTTCATACAAGGCATAAGCATATATGTTCATATGGAGTCCAAAAGCAGCAATTGCCTCAGCAAAGCAATCAAAGCTTGGGAATTGGGGGGACAAAGTAAACAAAAGTCAAGATTCCATTACTTAACACGTCCCATAACTTCCTGATTGATTTATTTGTTTGCATAAAGATGAATCAAAATGAGTGCCACTTTCCTAGAGGACAAGAAAAAAAAATTGGAAGGTGAATTCTGTCTTCAAGGATCAAAGTCGTGTGATATAAACTTATAAATTAAACTATGATGCCAACAATGGAAAGATGAATAGAAAGATATCAGAGTCCAAGACATAATAATTACTGTACATCCTCTCCCATGGTGGCTGAAGGTAAAACTCATGGTAGAAAAAGAACAAATTTAGAAGGAAAAACAAAAAAAGAGGCAACTTAAAGTCCTTGTTTCTCATTGAGGAGCTCTTGGTTCAATATCCTTAAGAAGGCCAACGATCTGTTGCATGCTTGGTCGCTTGGTAGGCAGATCAGCTGTGCACAGATATCCAATCTTGAGGGCCTCCTCCATTTGATAATCTGGACCCGTATCACGAATTTTAGGATCGATAGCTTTTGATCCTTGGTTCTTTCTCACCAATCCTCTGACCCAACTCACTAAATTTGCTCCTTGCTCCTGCGGATAATCATCTCCAATTGGCTTTTTCCCTGTGATTAGCTCAAACAAAACAACACCGAAGCAATATACATCAGATTTTGGTGTAGGGGCATCACATTCGAGTTGAGAAAATTCTGGTGGTACATATCCGGGTGATCCATGGGCAATATCATCTTCTAGACCAGTTCCGAAAATCTTAGCCAATCCAAAGTCGGATAATCTAGGCTCCAAATTTGAGTCAAGATAAACACTACTAGCTTTGACATCTCTGTGGATTATTGGAGGTGAGCAGCCATGATGAAGAAATGCTAGTGCTCGTGCAGTGCCAAGGGCTATTTTATGTCGAAATGCCCACGTTGTTAACAATCCCTCAGAGCCAACATTTTGTATCCCATTGTTGTCTTCTTCCCAGGTATCAGTGCTCCAGTCCTCTGTTGTCTGAACACCAAGTGGCAAGTCATGTAGCAAATTCTGCAAGTTCCCATTTTCCATGTAATCATAAATAGCAATCCTTTGATCCCCGGCCAAACAATATCCTGTTAATGGAACGAGATTGGGGTGTTTGATGCGACCAAGATACTCGAGCTCTCTTGCAGCTTCTTGGTCTGTCAACGTTGATCCATGAACCAAAACTTTAACAGCTACATGAATTCCACCAGGCAGAAATCCTCTATAAACAGGCCCAAATTTTCCTTCTGCTAGTAGAGTGTCTCGATCAAAATTTGAAGTTGCGGACAAGAGGTCTGCAAATGTGATATGTAATAGTGGTTTCTCAAAAATCACGACAGGGACTAATGTTGCCTGCTTAACATCAGCCACCCAAGTAGTCGAATCAGTTTGGAAGGAAAAGGGACCTGAAATATTCAGTTCCTCTTTATATGATGGTTTCTTAACTACCCATGGGGTGGATGACATGGACTTCCTTCGGCAACCGAAGGCTAGGAAGAGCAAGGCAGCAAGCAAGCACACCATGGAGAGGGTTAAAGCTAAGGCAAGCTTAAACCCCCTATGTTTATCGGCTCTTCTTTTAAAAAGGACAGGATTTGCAGCAATCGGACAGCTGTTTAATGAACCATAGAAGGCTGTTTCCAAGGTCTCAAGGGAGAAGCCTGAATCACAAAGGGTTAAGTTGTTGTAAGAGAAGTTGTATCTCTCCATCAATGGGAGCTTCTCTAAGAGAGAGAGAGGAATTTCTCCACTCAAATTGTTGTGTGAAACATCAAGTATTTTGAGGCTTTGGTTAGCCAATGATGGAATTTGGCCAGTAAGATGGTTTGATGAAACATCAAGTGCTTGTAAATTACTCAGTTGTAAAATATCACCAGGAATATGACCAATTAGGCTGGTTTTAGACAAATTCAGATACTCTAAACCCAAAAGCATTTCAATTCTTGGGAATTTCTGTCTACCAAATCTATTGTATGCAAGATTAAGATGTCTAAGATTCTGAGCTTGACTCAGGTTTAGGAAAATTTCTCCACTAAGCTGGTTCTCAGACAAGTCTAGATAAACCAAATGAGACCACCTGTAAGTAGAATTGAATTGTACCTGAGAAATGTGACCTTGAAACTGGTTCTTGCTGAGGTCAATCACCTCCAGATGCCCTTGAAAAACACCCATAACTGAACCCTTAAACAAGTTTCCGGAAATGTTAAGGCTAGTCAGAGACTTCATTTCCGCGAAATCCGTGTGAAAACCAGAAATCTCATTTCTGGCAAGGTTTAAAGTTTTGAGCTTGGGAAATGCTGCACCAAAACCATCTGGCAAGAAACCATTTAGACGATTTAAGGAGAGATCAAGTGAAACCATAGACTGGCAACTCAAAATTCCAGTTGGAATCCTCCATTCAAATCCATTTCCGGCAAGCTTGAGAACTTTCAAATTAACTAAGGAGCTTATAGCTGTAGGAATTTCCCCAGAGAAATTATTGCCAGAAAGATCAATAACTTCAAGCTGACCAAAGTTGCCTATATTGTTAGGGAGAAACCCTGAAATCTGATTGGAGGAGAGATTAAGACTCTTAAGCGAGCCTAAACTCCACAAATCTGAAGGCAAAGCGATGATTTTGTTATTGCTAAGATCCAAAGATTGAAGCTGACTTAGTTTACCAATGGTGGTATCAGGAATCAAACCAGAGAGGCCTAAACCAGAAGCCTTGAACCCAATAACATTCTCCTGCTTGGTATCGCAATGCACCCCTTCCCATGAACAAACAGAATCAGAGAAGTTGTAGGATAAAGAAGAATTTGAGCCCATCTTCTTCAAGAAATCAGAGACATAAAATTCATCTGTATTGGGTAGTTGACAGGTAAAATGCTTGAAGAAGAGTAATAGAATCAGTACAAAACCATATAAACCAAAATCCATTTTGAGCCAAAAGTTCAAAATTTAAGAAACAAGAAGAAAGAAGCAAACTTTGAAGGCACCACCTTTAACCAACTCTAGCTTCTATCGCTAAACTTCAACTCACCAGTAACATATAATAACTAGTTCTTAGTCAACCCAAGACAAGACTTTTCCAAGTTCTGCAAAGTCCATTAAAGCTACAATACAGCCAATAAGAACAACTGTTAAGCAGTTTTCTGGGGTTTCAAATACAAGGTGACTATTTATTTGGCTATAAATGCCGCAGACTTGTTAGGGGCACTCGTGATCACCAGAAAATCCCAAAAAAAGTACCTGTAACAAATCAACAAAATGAGTAGTGCTCTTGGAGAATGAATGGTAATTTTCAAAAAAAAAAAAGGGAATTTTTTTTGAAACTTTGGGTTTGTTAGGAGAGAATGTGAGCTTACCTTGTCTTGTTTTGCAACTCTTTCAAAGCCAACAAAACAAACAACAACCACAGTGAACCACTGTTGTCTCTGTTAGAGCATAAACAGCTCTATTCCCTTTCCAAACATAATTGTTCTTTATCAGAACAAACCTTTTTTTCTTTTTGGCCCTCAAAATCAAGAACAGGGTTGTGAAAGGGGTGAGAAGCAGAGAAAGGTATATTGGAAAGGGAAAAATGGCAGCTTGGAACTGTGACAACTTGAGCCTCATAAATGAAAGAAGAACTTGATATAATATACATTTACAAAGTATAATTGAAAGTTGGTGAATTTATCAGAGACTGTTGGTGGGTATTCAATGATTCTTCATTGAGTGTTAGATAATCATTTCTTTTCGTTCCCCTTTTTTTTTCGCAGCTAATTGAAGAGAAATTTTGGTCTCTTTTCCTTTGTTGTTTAAAAAGAATATTTACCTTTCAAAAAAGAACAATGGATTTTTCCTGGGTCATGTTTTATGTTTCCTTTTAAAAATCGAGGCTCGTTATGATTTTCCTTTTCTCTTTTCCCTCTGGTCAACTTCTCCAGTAGTTTGATTATGTTAATGATCAGATCAGCCGTGCGTTCTGGCGAATTCATGGGAAATTTAACAGTAAACTCAATGGCAGTCTTCAAGCTCTTTTTTCTTCTAAAGTTTGGTAAATCGTAGACTTTTATTCAAAGAATGTAACTAATAATAATGTAGTTATTGAATTTCATTATTTTATCTAGTTTTAGACACTTACTAAATATAAAATATTTTTTAATTTATATCTTAATAAGTTTATAAATTTTCAGCATAAATCAATATTTTATTTAAAATAAAAATTTATTTGAATACAAATTAAAAATAAAAATTTATTTATGTACAATAAATTATAATAATTTAATTAAAAATTAAAAATTCAAAAAAATTTAATATTTAATCCGAGTTTAACATGTTAAAATTGGGTAATAAACCCCTAAAGAAAATGACTTAATTAAAAGACTAAACCGGTTCTTTTAGCCCCCAAAACAGTGTTTTATTTCAATGGAACCTCGGATGTAGCCGGTAGGCAGTTGCTAGTTGGATTTGTTGACACTAAACCCTTGAAAAGCAAAACATAAAAAACACCTTCATCCAATCATCTATTCTAGGCCATGGTGAGCCATTTCCCCTTTAAAAAAAACATTTTAAACACATTTTAAATATCATAAATATAATAATTATATTTAAAATATTATATATTTATATAAAAATTTTAAAATATTTTTTATTTTTATTGTGTTATATTTGGTCTAGTGTTCATATGGTATGCATTGTAATATAACTAAAATGGACATATTTACACTTATCAAGACAAATTAAGAACCTAAAAACAGTTTAACCAATTTACAAGAGAGTTCAATTGAGTCCACCATGTAGTTGTTCTTATCATGATTTTGCAATTTGGGGGCTGCTCCAATATGGGTTTTGATCATTCACTCACTCGATTTTTGGACCCCACTCTCCTAATTATTATTTTTTTTCCAACTTGCTTTATGTACTTTTTGAGTGCTTGTGGATTTATTATGATGGTTACTACCACGTTATAATCACAATCATTATATTTTCCTATTACTATTTGGTACTAAAATAAAAACCCATTTTTAGAGGGCTTTTTTTTTCCATTCCAATGTTATAAATAAAATATTAAATCAAAATAATAATTATACGTCATGTTTAAAAATTAAAGAAAAAAGATTGAAAGAAATAGGAATTTTTCATGAGTGAGATTGTGAACTACTATACAAAACCAATCCTTTTTAATTTATTCTTACACTTTAGATTATAAAAATTTAAAGTATTCAAAGGCATTTTAGGTTGAGGGACAATTGGCCAATTAATCAAGTGATAATTGTTTTTTTTTTTTTAAATTAGATGTCAGCCTTAATAAAGAAAAATGTCAAACTATAAAGGGCTAGTAATAATAGATTTTGCACATGCCCTCTTTTTTAAAAGAAAATTAAAAAAAAAAAAGAAGCAATCTTAATTATTTGCATTGATTGAGGGAGTTGAGTAATGAGAAATCAACCAAAATTTATTTATTTATTTTATTATAGAATAAAATATTGCCTATGCATTAATGTTTTGGAGCTTATTCTTCAAACAATGTTCCTCCAAAACTGCCATAATTTTTCTAATAAAAAAAATTAATTATTCTATCAAACTTTAGTTCAATTAAGGTAACTTAAGACCATCAAATATATATATAAAAAGAATATTGTTAAAATTTTTTTAAGATAAATTAAGTTAATATTTATAGTAATATTACTGGTTTAAATAAAATAGTTGATATTTAATATGATGAATTTCTATAACAAATTTAAAAAATGTGCTTAAAATGTTTTTTTAGGAAACTCATAAGAATTCAACTCAAAATTAAATAATAATAATAATTTTAATTCTAATAGTACTACTTTAAAAAAAAAAAAGAAAAGAAAACGAAAATGAAAATGAAAAACACTGGCTTTTACCATTTTCTAGGATCGTGAGAGAGGCATTTTTCTAAAAATAAATAGAGAGAAATCCATCAATTAGGAGGCTACATCCATTAATATTTTCTTTCTTTAACTCTAGTAAATTACACTCGAACATTTAATTCCGTGATAGATTTATAATCTCATTTAAAAGGTAAGCTTTAAATTTTTAATTTTGATTAAAAATAAAATTCTCTAAAATAAAAAAAATAAAAATCTGAATATTTAATTTAATGTTAAATGCATATATCATAAGCCACCTTTTTTCTTAAAATAAAAAGTAGCTTTGAATTTCCTTCAAAAAAAAAAAGAAAAAAAGAAAAACGCCACACTAGAAGGTTCGAATGGCACGTGAAGATTAGAGTATAAAAACAGATCGATGTGGCAATTACGTTCTAACTTGTATTTATTAGGCTGCGCCTTTCTCGAGAACTAGCATGTATCCTTGAATTGGGTCAGTCTAACAACTAATGAAAGGAATTCTTTTTCCGGGTTGGATAATCACCCTATCCTGGATCAAAACTGAAAACCCGATTAAACCCAGGGTCTAGAGCCAGCCTTAAATCCACCTGGTTGATCAAAAATCCATCAAGTGCATGAAAATGTGATACATTTGCAGATTTTAGGAAATGAAGATACGTTAATCTTCTGTGCGTGGCTAAGATATTTGCAGACTAACCTCCCACAGTGCAATACCCTTTATTTCAAATGGCATTGCAAATTAAAATTACAATGAAAGAACAACAATTCTCAACACCAAAATGTCCAAAACTCAGTTAATACATTGATATTCATGTCTCTCTTTTCACTAATGAATAAATATCAGAAATGACAAACATAGAAGAGAGTTTCTAAATTGTTTGAATGTTTTTTTCTTTTTGTTCTTTTCCACTTTAAACCCTCTCTCCTGATTACAAAATACAATTTAAGCTCATTTCAAGAAGACGGCAACAATTACTCTATAAAATATAACAGCTGACAAATAGGTCAAAAATTGCTCCAAATTGATATGGATATTATTAGTATTTCATATCCTGAATGGTCTGTTTCCGGAGTTGGAATGGTCCAATTTGGCCTTCTTTAACTGTGTTTTCCTGGTGGCAATTTGTTGGAATGGATTTGGACCACCAAAGTGGTGCTTATTTTGCCTTACCTTCTTCCTCTTACCACGGTCATATTCTTCGTCCCTGTAAAAATTAAACCACCAAGCATTATGAGATTAAAATCTATAAAACAGTCAAAGCTATTGATCCACACACATTTTGCAAGGAAATCAAAAGCACATCCTCCTTTTTTCCCCCCCAAAAAGAAAATTAACACAAGCAGCAGCTAAAGATGTTGTGGCAACCTAAGGATTCTAAGAAAGAATGCATCTATGTTCACTCACCATTCATCCAGAATGTATCCGATTTTGAGACTATCCATATCATTTGGTTCTACGGTCTGCGTGGGTGAGTTGATGTCTATATCATCCCATCTTGGAACTGCAGCAAGCGAAACAAGCCAAAGAATGACATAGCAAGTTAGAGAAAAATTCAGCAGAACTACTGCAGGAGTTCCCCCACCCCAACCCAAAAAAAAGAACCAAATGAAATGCAAAACAAAACAAAGGGGCAACAAAAGATTTAGACGCAAATGAAGTACATGTTAATGTGAGAGATGAAATTCAAAAGCATGATGCAGAAGAGGAGCTGGAATAGATAATTTAGACAAGCACGCACCAGTTGTCTTCCCTAGAACTTGAGTAAGCAAATGCCTACGTGTAGATGCGCCCGTTTTTCTATGTTCCAACGGATTAGTTTCCCTTGAGTTATGTCCGTTTGCTTCTAAGACTGTGCCAGAACTTCTATCTACATGTTGATCAGTTGCAAGAACAGTACCATTCTCATAAATCCTCTCTTTAAATGCTCCATCAATGGTATTTATCAAAGAACTGGCACCATTGTTAACATTTTTCAGAGTACTATCATTGCTTGCCTTTTTTCTCCCATGAATCAAACCTAAAGTGATTGTGCTGGAATTCTCAGATGTAGATGGCCCCATATCTAACGTGTCCTTGTCCAACATTATTCCTTTACAAAGAACATGGGGATTTAATGTTCGTTTCTTGCTCCTTTTATGTTTCTTCTTGCTGCGCATGTGTAAAGATGCCATGAAAATTTTTGATTTTAACCCAACATGGATGTTTTTAAGCTGAAGCTTGAGATGCTTCTTCTTTGATTTTCTACAGGGTGCACATTCAGAAGCTTCAGTCTCCAGAGATCCATTTTGCATGCTTAATGGCAATTTGGAAATTTGGCTACTATCATCTCCCTTCTGATTCAGTGACTTTTCAGTGGTATGGTGGTAGGTAACATCTCCAATCTGAAAATAAAAAGGGAAACAAATCATAATCCAGCATAGAAGTACAAAAATTATTAAGTGTTAGATATGGAATATGATACATACACACACACACAGAGACACACACACACACACACAATCACCTCATTATTGTCACAGTTTGGTTTATTTGGAGACCTAATGGCATGAACATTCTTATTAGATGTTTCATCAGTAGCACTCATAGATGGAACTTCACCAGGAACTTTCTTCACTGCTTTATCGATCAAATCTTCTAATGCAACATTTCTTGAAACCTCAATGTTTGAAGCAAGATTAATCTGGAGGCATAAACAGATTAACAAATTAAAAACAGGCACAAATACCACCCATGTAGGGAGACAGAAGCCTGTATAAGGAATAAAACATGCATATACCTTTGGTAAGGCCTCTTTAGTCGTAATCTTATCAGTGCCTGAGTTCTGAAGACCACAATTGGGTGATATCATCACAGGGACTCCAATTTCCCTTTTACGGTCACTATCTTTGGCACCAGTAGCAACAGTTGAATTTTCAATATTAGAACTCCCAACGTTGCTGACCACAGAACCAGCGGACGGTTGCACGTTTTCACCATGAACAAGATTTGAAGCAGATGCACCTGATGAGTCTTTCAATAATGGCACATTGGAAGAGGGGAAAATGGATTCCTTTTTAAGTGCTAAGCTTTCTGCCATTAGCTGCACGGTATTTTGCTGAGATGGTACTTCCTTCTTGACTGTCTCATTTGATAAGCCACCATTAATGGTATCCTTTTGAGGCATAGCAGCAGAAGTGCCTAAAGCACATAATTTATTCTGAACTGGACCAGTTCGCACAATTTCCTTACGATTTTGATTAAAAATAGAATTTCCATTCACATTTGCTTTTAAGTTCTCTCTCTGAAGAATTTCAACAGCTTTTCTTGGAGCAGTATTTCTTCTGTCACGAACATAAAACAACATGTATGCCTTCTGCTCCAAAACAGTCCTCTCACTGACCTGGAGAACCTGTTGCATTATGTTTGGAAACATATAGGAAGGTTCATTCCCAAGATCCATAACAACGCATCTTGTCAGGGATCTAAATAATAGAAGAAGAAAGAAAAACAGTTCCTCATCCCTGTCCTTAATCTCTCTTCATTCCATTACACGTGATGGAATGAATATATTGTATGAGTCATGTTTGCATATGATAAAGTAGTCCTCAAGTTCCAATACTGAATATCTCTTATGGCTTGGAAACATAGCACAGTAAGCCACATGTTTCAAAGATAACAATGAGATTCTAAATCTTGCAAAAATAACAGGGTTAAAATAGGTTCAGAATCTTTATTCTTTCCCCATTTCTAGTGGAAATTGAAGAAATAGAAGTAGGGAATAATATCCTCTCACTGATTAACCCTACTAGCATTCTAATAGCTAGGAAATATCTAAAGGACAAAGTTGTTTCAAGTACCCTGTTGTCATCAAGGGAGTACCACATGCCACTTGATGTGCGAACAAAACAGTAATAGT
Organism: Adansonia gregorii; assembly: GCA_038382025.1. NCBI lineage: Eukaryota > Viridiplantae > Streptophyta > Magnoliopsida > Malvales > Malvaceae > Adansonia > Adansonia gregorii. The sequence continues at coordinate 4,892,885 of JBBYHO010000015.1, read as the reverse complement.
GCCCAGAATGAGTGCTCCATCCATAATGAACCAGAACACCATAAAGAGTGTACTTCAAATCTCCTTCCTGGAAGTCCAACAAACTTAACTTTTCAATTTGTTATATAAAGCATAATGTCAAAGATATAGGCAAGATGAACACAAACAAAGTTCCCCCATAGCAGAATGCTGTACATATTCAGGATGAAGGGGGAAAAAAGAATAAACAGTAAAAGAACAGTAAAACTCTTCCTAAAATCATTGCCCTTAACAGTCATATGAGAAAGACACTTATATGGCATTGCATTATTCTCTTGACACTACCTCTTTGTTTCTGAAAGAATGGCTTAATAACCTATAAACTCACTGACTTCATACAAGTTACAGCCTGCATGAGAAGTTTACTCACATTGGAACCACTGACAAAAGGCTTCATGTCTAAGGTCGGACCAAATTCAATTTTCCTGTCGATCTTTTGCCCAAGATCATGTGCTCGAAATCTCTTAAGATGGATTGTAAGTACGTGAGGCGCGTTGTAAACTGTGAGCTGTTTGATTGCCCTTACTTTCTGCTTGCAGCGTTGGCACTGGTATTGCTTCTCTCCTCCATCTAAAAGCTCCGCAGTAGTGAAATTTTTAAGTGCTTTATGCAAGGAATCTGCCTTAACTATTTCAAGACTTAAATCAAGGAAGGGATCAAATGTATTGGAGCAATAAGAACACTGCATGCATTTCACCTGAAGATGTAACAAGAAACCATTGGATAATGTACAGGATCATCATTTTATAATAAGTTTAAACATCTTGAACATATATATATATATATATATATATATACAAGTACATGAATTTTCATTCTTAATTGCAACTCATTCAGAAACTGTCAAAATCTAGCAAAAACTGTATAAAATTTGGTCATATCATAATCCAGCAAGAAAAACTATACCTGACTACGAAGGCGACCACCAAAGATCTTGTGCACCAAACTCTTCTCATAAGCACTAGGAGATTCACTTGGTACTCCTGAAGGTAAGCAGCACTTGTGCATGGATTCCAGAAGGTTTACCATGTACTCATGTGCATCCTCCTGTCGAGAATTTCGGAAGTTTCTAGATATGCCTAAGCATGAAGTCAAGAATCGCAAGTCCTTGAAAATAGAGAGTAGAATGCCTTAATCAACAGAACATCAATAATTAGCCATCAATATTAATATCAATTTAGGTCAAATTGGTGGCATTAATACAACAAATAATTCCCTCAAATGAATCTTAAGAAACATATGATAAGGATTGCCTTGACTAATCTCCATATGATGAGGTAATATCTAGTTTGCCTCAGCTGAATATCCTGATATTCAATGACATGATACACAAAAAGGATACATCGTAGGTTTGAGACCAGATCATTCGGTGCCAATATTCTCCCAGTTGATTGTAGAGCACGGCTAACATGTTTCTGGATAGCACATAAGGCACAAAATCCAGCGATATGGCCTTCACAAACCAATTGAAATTTGGCCATTAGAAATGAGATATACAAACATAACATGTGAAGCCAGACTAACACTAATAGCAAAATGTAATAGGTAACTTTATGCATACATATTGATGCACATAATTGAATAAAACATCCATCAAATGTTATATTGCGCAAGAATAGAGACAAAAAGCGGACAACTTCACTCACAAGAATTTTGATGCTTGCCACTTTGTAGGTAAGCTACTAGAGGCTCTGTGTATGTCAGGCATTGTAATACTGAATTAAGAAAACAAGTGTTTCCGAGATTCTCCAAACCAGCACCCTGTAAATTATTCATGCAATGATAGTGTCTGAGTTAACTGTAAAATCCATCAATCTTAGCATTTGCCAATAATAACAAATAAAACAAATCCGACATTTAAGACCAAGTTCATTGGAAACAATCAACAATTGGATTGAAGACAACTTTATATTTTTGTCAGACAACCAACTAAGCTCAAATAATAGAGAAGAGCCAGAGATATCTTCAAAAATTGCATTCGACAAACAACTCCACATAAATAAAAAATATATAAAAGCAAGCTCAATTAAGTAACGCAGTTTAATCATTCATGGAAACATCCAAGACAAATTTAGAAACCTAAAACACGCCAAGACAAAGGATAGAAATTCACATAAAGTCATAAAATTAAGCAAATACTAAACGACACTAGGCTTAAACTCAACAAAACACACAATTTGAGAGAAAAGATACATATAGGAAAAAGAACCCATAAAAAATAACTACAAACATCAAAAGAAAAGCTTACAATTTTACGAAAAGTAGTCCTCAAACTGAGAACTGGATCCAACCCATTCTCCCACATATCAGACCCATCAACCTTCCATCCTGTAACAGCCACTTGACGCGACCCCACCCCGTTTACCTGCTTCGGATCCGGCTCAGGGTTTAGAGTCTCCAATTTAAAATTCCCATCCGCACAACTTTTAAACCCATTAAAGGGCTTCCTTGCTGGATGGAACACGATCCTTCTCTTAGACATGTCAACACTAGGAGAACCTGACGCCGATAACCCGTTTCCAAGATCCGAGCACTCCTCTGTTGGCGCTTCGATTCTCAATTCCGAGCTTCTAATCACCGTTGCTTCCATGTTTACCAAAAAAAAAATCGAGTCGGTTTATAAATTCCTTCTCGTTTTAATCTGTAGAGAGGTTTTTCGATGGAAAAAAAAAATTAAAGCAGAGAGCTTTTTTCGGCTTCTGCGAAAGAGGAAGAGAAAAGAAACGAACCTTACTATTACTATTAAACCCTACTACAAACACCCAGAAAATAAAATGAATTTTTTTAATTGCACATTGGCTTGACTAGCGTGGGGTGCAATGCATCTGATTAGCAACTCTTTATGTCGAAAGTGTTGCAAGACACCAATGGTAAAACGCCACGACAGGGTAAATGCACGTTTCATAGTATATTCCAAATTTTGCTGTGCCGTGGGGAGTTACGGATTGGCCTCTCCGAACCTTAAAATAACCATACACGCGTCTTTCTTTGGTTTGGTAGGAGAAGAATGGGCCTACTTTTGGTAATGGGCTGGTGAAATGTGAACCGAAGAAGATGGTTTCCAATCCATTCATTTCAAAGCCCAAAGAAACGCTTCTCCCTTCTCCTCTTTTCGGCATTTGTGTCGGCTAAATTAAAACCATTATAGTTAATTCCAATGGCCTCTTATGTTCGGTGTCGTCAATGAATGTTTTGGGTTTTCTCTTTAAAAAAAAAATAGTTAATGTGTAGAGTTAATTATTATTTATAATTGATTTTTTAAAAAATAATTAATTATGTATTTTTTTTAAACATCATGTTAACTGGTTAATATTTTCTCTTAATTAATATATTGTTTATATGAATTTTTCTAACAAATATTTTAAGATCGTTTTTTAAAATTATTATATATAGTAAAAAAAATTTTGTCAAAAGTACTGCAAATCATTAAAAAAATTATCAATTATTGTATTTAATACAAAATTATTACTGTAAATAATATATTAATTAATTATAACAAATATCTCAAAAATGTAAGTAAAATTTTATTTATAGTAAAAACTATTGTATTGAACACAATAATTAATAATTTTATCCATATTTATAATGTATTAGATAAAAATATTATTATCGACCATAAAGAGTGACTAAATTCTTTTAAATTTTCCCTAATGAAATTAATTGGAAGATGAAAAAGAATAAAATGAAAATATAATAGGATCCACGGGTAATGATCACATTGATTATTTAAAGAACTCCTTTTTAAATAAAAGATTTTAAATCGGACAGCGTTGGGCACTTCGTGGGGCGGGGAGTTGGTTAAGGTGGTGCACCGCGGCCACCACGCAGCGCCACTCGTGAGCCGGCTGACACAATCCAACGTGTCTCGCATGTTTCCCCTTTTTTGTCAATATTTTTTTAAATATTTTAAGAGAATACTTACATAAAACTAAAATTTAATTTTTTTTAATAAACATAAATGTATTTTACTCTTTTATATCAAAAAAAAAATAAATATTGAGCCAAACTGAACAAAAAGGTAAATATTTCTCAGACTTAAAAGCATTAAAAGCCAGAAGAATTTGTCCATGGCCTAGGCCCATATAAAATAAATTTAACCTCCCTTTCCGCCCAATACATTCTTTTGGGTGAAACATATTCTGCATCTACTTTGGAGGCTAAACGAATCAGCAGATTGCTCGAGAAATGGAAGGCGTGTTTGGTCTAGGATCTTTGGTAAATAAAGTAAATTCCTTTTTACATACACCATCTAGAGTTTTTATATATTGGTTGTAAATTTCTTTTAAATCTATAAGTATGATTAAGAGATTATTACATTAGTTAAAGATATAATGTAATTTATGATTCAATAGTTCGTTTGTTTACATTGTTAGAGTGTCAAAATGTGCTTCGATATATTAATTCCAACGACCCTGACCATCTTTATTTTGCCGGTTTTCTCGTTAAAGACCGCGATCAATTTGAAGTTTTTCTTAGCATGAAAGGTTATTCCTATAATTTCTGCTTTGAGATTATGTGTGGCATTCTTTAGCTATGGATCAGATCAATGAATTACTATGGCGTCTAACAAAAAGGAAGATCTAAATGGGTAGAAAAAAAAAAGTAGTTGAAACAATATTTTTCCAATTATGAACTTTTCTAGGTGCTTGATACTTGATAGTTAGATTGAAGTCGTTAATGTTCTGTTCCGGTGAACCCCCCCCCCCTCTCCCAACTCGAACAGCCCAGTATTGAAAGCTGCGCTTCACTGAATGGGGCTACTGGTTTCTGCATGTGAGTTAGCGCTTTGACCCTATAAGGCCTGCACAATTATTATTGCTAACCACAATATTCAGTAATATATAATTTAATTTTTATATTGTAATTAAATTTATAATTAGATATTAAAAAAATTATAATTTAATATTTAAATTATA
>JBBYHO010000015.1:4824889-4841016 GCA_038382025.1 Adansonia gregorii | reverse complement strand
TATATATATATATATATATATATATTCAATATCAACATGCTCCTCTTGCAAACCCAGAAATAGAATAGGTGTATTATGGTATTATCTTCCAACCGCATTTTTCATGGACATGGACATCTATTGCCTTTGCCGACTTCGGTTTGTTTAACTTGTTCTGAAAAAATAGCTTTTACCCACAGTAATATGATTAAACATCCAACCTAATAAGGTGGACAGATCCAACTTGAATATAAGATCAAAAGCAATTCAAAACTTATAGCAAATGTGGGATAGCACTAATTTAATGGGTTTTTTTCTTTTTCAGTAGTGAAAATAGTGCATGCAAACTCTGCTACCTTCGAATTTCAAGAATGAATGACTTAGATGCTTCCATGCGAACTGCAAGTTACTTCAATTCGCAGTGAATATTTCCTTCTTCAATTATGATCCTAAGTAACACAACTTTATAATTAGAAATATGCAAAAATTATCATGAAGAGACATAGATAGCAGAATGAAACTGATTAATGATGTCAAGGAAAAAAAAAAGGTAACATATATCAAATAGAACACAGAACAGACAGTTTTGAGAACCACTGGCAAACCAAATGGGAACACAATCTACCCAAAAAGGAAAAAAAAATGTTGAAATTAACCTTAAAAACCTTGCAAATTTTAACGAGTCCAGTTCTTTATTGCGGTATACCACTAAATGAACCTAACAGACTCCTGAAAAGACACAGACTGAAAGGCTGTAAACTTGCATATGAAACATTGGAAAAAGGCATAGATAAAGCCCTCAGAAATTAACACCATGTCACTTACAATGTCCACTAAATAGAATGAGGAATAACTTGAGATTACAAGCAATGATGCAAGCATGAAAACCACTGAGTTTTCCATGTTTCCAACTCTAGTGAATAATGCCAACGTTACGACCACATAGTTTACTGCCAAAAAAAAAAAAAAAAGGAAAATTGGCTGCAAGCAATAGCCTCACACACCGCTATGAAAGGCAAAAGATGTTCATGTAAACAATGGTAGACTGAAATCCTCGACGCAGGACACGTTAATGAGTATGCTTAGAACTAAATTTAAGGATCACTGCATGCACAAATTCACGATTTTAAATAACAATAAAAGTTTCTCACACGAACATTAGCAACACATGAAATTTCCCGAAAATCATTCTCTTATAGCCATAGCAAAACCATGACTTTGAAATAAACATTTGGCATCATATCAAGCAGATCCATACTGCATATCTATGTTTTCAAGGGTACAAGACGCACTCAAGGTGTTACAACTGGTATATTGTTTGCAACACAAGGTGCAATAAAGCTTACTGGAGTGGTGTAAGACTTGATGTACGTGTGTGTGTGTGTGTGTGTGTGTGTGTACGTGCACATGCAAAATAAATTTAAGATATGCTATAATTCTGTCTATTAACTCTAAAGAGTAATCAACTATTATCTTACAAAATATGCAAGATTTTCTTTTTCTCTTCAGTTAATATGCACGATTTGGCTGTGGTCCCAAATTCGTTGTTATAAACTAAAATATTGAGAACTTCCATATTTTACAAGAGAACATGTCTAGTACTTCAGGCACCCGACAAAGCTTTCATATGCTTATGATTCCAAACCTTAAGTCACTGGTGCTTATGATTCCAAACTTTCATATGCTTAGAAGTACAAAAGCTTTTTGGCATCTTCTTTTTCCCACCTTTGAAATCAAAGAGAACAACAAAACTAAAAGAAACAGCAAATTGTATTACTGGAAACCAAGTATTTTTTGGTAGCATATAGATTACATCAGCATTAAAAGAAACAGCAAATTAAGAACGCAATTTGAGTCTAGTTTTTGTCACAAAAGCCCCAAGCATATAGTTAAGATGTATTGGACATTCAAAGCGGTGGCTTCTATATTGATTGTAATAGCTGAATTTCAGATATATTGATTGTAAAATGCTGTCATGATTTTTATACTTAATATTAAAAGAAACAGCAAGAGTTCAGTTTTCACCAAATATAATGAGATCAGAAAGTATTTTTACCTCATTTGCATAAGTAACAGTCCTTAGCATCTTCATATAAATCAAGTAGCTTTTAATTTATTAAACCAGCAAACTGAATAACTGATAAATCCATAACAGACTAATCTAGTTCTAGGAAAGTCAAAGTCTTTCTTTTTTTGAAGCTTGAAGCACCACATTTCTCCAAAATGATATCGAAAGGAAAAAAAAAAAAAAAAAAACTCTTTGTATGATTGCTTGATGTAGAGCTTTGATCATCATACACTCAGCCTTTTGCTGTGCATGTATCTTAATTGTCCTTTACTAAGGTAAAATATTAAGCTACGTTCCTGTTTACTTCATTTCAATTTTAACTAATTGAGTACTCAAGCAATGTACTCATTTAACAAGGAGAAAAAAAAGCATTTTATTTAATACTTAACAGTAAATGAAAGAGTCCAAGCTTTATAATCTGTATCTCTCCATGTAAGTCATTTAATAATACCCTAACCTTTAAAAGGAAAATTCATGGAATATTTAACTATGTTGATAAAAATGCAAATTCACGGCCTGGACTTTACTACACTAATTAATGTAAACATCAAAGAATATATGTACATACCAGCAAGCTGTGAGAAAAACTGGTTATCTGGAGCAACAAATGAACAAGGGAGGCAATGATGGCTTTTTAAAACTTACAAGAAAAGTTGAAAACGTGACTTGAGAAAGTTAAAGATGATGATTGTCATATAATAGGTTTTCACTATTTCACAACTTTTTAAAAATAATTCAGCATCCTAATTTCTATTTTAGGTAATGTCAGTGTCTTTCCCTTTCTTACCATATTAATTACTCACACTTAATTTTATGCTAAATCAAACCATTATTGTAGCTGAAACTTGATTAAATATTCAAGTATAGCCTCACAATCTCAATTCCAACACAAACAAATGAGTTCTTGTCTGGATTGAAAAGCAATCCATCAACTGATCACATAAAATTTTGAACAAAAGGGTTCCAGTGAAAACAACATCAACATCTACAATCCCTTTGCCAATAGCAAAAGGCTTGTAATAGTATGAGAGCTTGGGTTTAAGCCTTAGAATCCCCAATCCCCATATTATATTTAAGGGGGAAAAAAAAAAAAAAGCTTGAAGGAAAGTGAGAACAATTTCCTGGATAATTAAACTGTTGAAAAACAGGAAAAATTTGCTGCCAAACTGTAAGTGCTGTTTAAAAAAAATTGCACATAAATTGACTACCAAAATACTTAAAAGACCAACTTGAAAAAGGAAAAATAAAAGAAAGCTCTTCGGGTAAGAAAGCAAAAACAAAGTGAAATTAGAACAAAAGCCATTGACTGAATCCATTACTTACCTGCACTAGGAAATTTCCTGCTATTAAAACTCTCAATAATAAAAAGGAAATAGTGCATATTTTAGCAGAGAAGAGGAAACAGATGACTTCTTATATGAATATCCACCACAAGGAGCAGTGGCCCATAAATTTTTTTCAGTAACTTCAACAAAATCGGCCAATAATACAGATGCAAAACCCTGGACAAGCCCAAATATGGTTAAAAGCTTCAGTGGTTAGACAATCAAACCAAAAAAGGAACCAAATATCAGAATCAAGGGCACCAACAATCATCACCTTTCAGTGTTTTCTTGGACTCTCATTCTGGGGTCAAAACTCAGCAACACCGTAAGGAATCAAGAAAACCCCCAAATCAGAGCCACATTGGGGTTAAGGATAGGAGTAAGAACACAAGCCGAAGACAGCATCCACCAGTCTACCTCGCATGGTCTCCAAGAAAACAGGAAGATGAAGAAGGAAGAAAGAGGATTTTTTAACAAAGAGAAAAAGGAAAAAAAAGGAAGCTTGATAACGTGAATGAACATGAAAAATTCCAAGGTACAAATACGATCCGTTAAAATGAGAACAGTTGCTAGGCGTACCTTGAAAGAAACCACTTCGTCTCCTTGAAAGAGAGGACCATCAAAAGTCACGCTTTTCTATCAGAGCGCCATCATATAATGCAATTCTTAGTTACTTTAATACTATAAAATATTAACAAAAAATAGCAGCAAAATTTGTCAATTAATAACGCAACTTGGAATACTAAAAGGACTACTAGTAGTTGATAAATGGTAAACCCCAAAAATTAATAACGAGCTCATATATTAACGCTTACTGAGCTCATATATCTTTGCCAAAAACTCTCATAATTATGACTTATCCCACACGCATAAAAAAATGGGGATTTCAATCTCTGTCTAATCATGCCATTGACGAATGGGCGACAGAGGGCTTGTGGATGAAAAAACAAAGAAGGGGGTCTGCGATGAAGTGTTTTAACTACAAAGAAGAAAAGGCTGCGTTTTTGATGTGTCATCTCTCAACTCTGCCTAATATTTCTTGTGTACTTGTTATTGAGCAGTGACACTTTCGTTCTTATATCAGAAGAGCAAAGAGAGATCCGGAGGGAACGACAAGTGGATGGATTTAGACCAAAACATCTGGAAAAATAGATACTTTGAGCTGTCATCTGCAGATTGAGAGAGAGAAAGGAAAACGGTGCAAAGCTGAAAACTTTGCTGACAGAAGAGAAGGGAGCACACACCTGCAAAGGTATGCCTTTCATACAAATTGCCTGCGTGTGCTCACTCTCTTCTGTCAGTCTCGCTTTGTGCCCCTTCTTCTTTCTCAATTACTATTTTCCAATTCCCATAGAATAATAATCTTACCATCATTAGCTAAACACTGACCGGAACTGGAATGGGCCAAAAATACAAAACAAAAAGTGGAATCGTAGCAACCATTTTCCCTGGAAGAACAAACCCTTACAGAGATGAGATCACTCCTTTGAGAGAGATCTGAAAAACATATTTCAACTCTTTTCTGGAATATCCATTTTAGATGTGAGTGTGAATAGGAGAAAGAGTTAGGGTTTTCACCATAAATCACTCCGTAAAGATCCAAAAGCCTTACATAATTTCCTATCCAAAACCAACCCCACCCTAAAAACAAAAGCCTTCCTGATCTTATAATTCTCTTCGCTAGTTTAGCTTTTTCTTTATCTTTTTTTTTTTTTTTTAGCTTTTCCCAAACTGCTGCAGCCATAATCTCAATTTGCCACTCGCTTCTTGTCTTTCTTAAAAAAGAAAAACTATTTCAAAAGCTGAAGCTTTAGAACCAAATTTGGACAAAAAAAAGAAGAAATTACTACTACTATGATGATGATGATGGGGGTTGCAGATAAGAACAGAAAGATCAAACAAAAACTTGTACAAAAAAAGGTTATTATTTATTTATGTTTATTTGTTTGTCGTGGCTTGGCTTTTGTCTGGTTACGGGGGATAAAATAAATGCAGAGAACAGAACGGAATACGCGGGGAGAAACAAGTTTTGATTACATGTCGCGTTCTGATTGGTTGACAAGGAAATGTGGACACTTGGAGGACAATAAATGGAATACGGTTAAGGACAGATAAAGGCGTGATGGGGGCCGTGCGTTTAATCATCATACGGATTGGTGGGTCCCTTTTGTTGGTGACTTATGTCGTGGGTTGGTTAGGAAATTGCGAGGGTTTTTTTTTTTTTTTTGTTTACCATTAATTGTGTGGGGTTTTTGAGTGGACAAATTTAATTAGATCTTGACCACGTAATTAAATTAATGTATAATTATTAAAATTTTAAATTTATGATTTGTATATTAATATTTTTTAATTATTGTTAAATTTAAGAAAAGGCATACAAATGGGAAAATTAAAATAATAGAATAAATTATGCTAAGTCCATCAACATTTTAGTATTATTTGAGTAGAATTAATTAATTAATTAATAATTATATGAATATGGTTACAATTTAATTATAAGGATTGTGTTAAATGATTTGAAATTTAATCTTAAAAATCAAGGTTAAATACATATTTAGTTCTTATAGTTTGGTTTCGCTTTCAATTGAGTACTTGAATTTTTTTGGTTAATTTGGGATATCAACTTTTATTTTGTAATGCATATTAATTTTTTAAACAACATCATTAGTTTACTATTAATTTTATAATCAAACAGCTAATAAAATCCTGACATACGATAAAATACTATATCATTAATATCATATCATCATACAAATTTTTCAAAAACTAAACTAAAAATTATAAAAGTTTTATGCTCATGTAGCATTTTATCACATGTTAAACTTTCATTAGCTGTTTGAGTATCACAACAATGATTAACTAATACTGTTAGTCCAGAGGATCAACATGTATTACAGGATAAAAATTCAAATATCAAATTAACCAAAAAAAATTTAAGTGTCAAACTGAGAATTAAACTAAAATATAGGGATCAAATTAATATTTAACTTGAAAAGCAATGACAATGTATAAGTGGTAAAATTTTGAAAATTTTTGAAGGAAATATTAACGAGTGATTAGTATCATTGATTAAGATAATATTAAAAAGTAATTTTATTAAATTTTAGTACAAATAATTCATTGAAAATTAAATAATCTTAAATCAGGGTAAAATTATTGCAAGCACTACCATTAGCTTACATGCAATTCAATTTCAAAGGCAAGGGACATGCAAAAGGAAAATGCAAGTTTAATTTCAAAAAAAAAAATATTAAAAGAAAAGAATAACTATAGTTCTTAATTCACAATATTATAAAATTCATTTTAAAGTTTGATTGAATAGTTACTCTTTGCATGCGGAGAAGGGTTAGGATTGTTTTAGGGGATTTGCCTTACTATTTGCATGTAATCAAAATACGTAAACAGTCAGTGATTAGCTCCTCTGGTTCTGAACCAAACAATCAGAAGAAAAGTAAAAACAAAAAACAACTAGTAATTTGCCTAATCAGAATAAGTGTGAAACTTCCAAATTACTTCCAGTTGATATGAACAAATGATGGATACATTTCAGTTTCAGATTTTCCATCTCAAAGATCATACAACCTGCCTGTGCCCTAGTTATTTATATATGTAGCTTTGTTCACTTACTAACTCCAAGTCTCTTTGCAATGGCTAGCTGCCTTACTGTTTGTCTAGAGTAAGATTCTCCATAATCTAAATGGGCAAATTTTCGAGCCATGACCAGTCGAAATGTCGATAAGACAAAGCAATGCAAGAAGATACTGCTAGGCTCGCTACCATATACACTGTACATATATTAATATATCATGCTAGCTGCTACCCTCGTTCTGTACTGTACCGCATGGACAGTACTGCTACAGCTGCTGGCCACCTCTCTAGCCATTTTGATTGCACTGCTGGTTTGGCCCAACTAGCTAGGTCAAGAAGGCAAGCTCTTCTAACAACCACAAATACTCATCACCAATGCTTCTTGTTCACTAATTTATAGGACAACTTTACTTTATATATTTATTTTTCTTGCGGACAAACTTCTTTACTGTCAGAAATTGGCTAACACCAAAAAAAAAAAAAAATCGAAGCCATTTTCTTTAAGTATCTTTTCTTCTGTAACTTTTCCCAGCAGAAATGTTCCTGCAACCTTCATTGCAAGTGGGGTGGCTTCATGTTTTGCAACTTGCAACTTAATGGTAGACGTCGGCTAAGCTAGAGTGACCAATTAAGTGCAGTACTGCATGCTTTCGCTACAAAATCAGCACAATATATATTATAAGCAGTGTCTGGCTAGCTATTTTTTAATTATCTCTTAAATGCATGCATGTCTTCAGCAAGAAGAGCTTAGCCCCTATTGTCCTTCACTTCCCAAGTTTAACGGAGCCACAAACCTCCTTAAGGGTACATTATTATCATTTTCATGATTTATCTTACCCTTTATTTTATATATAAAATTTATTGTAAGTATGCCGTATTTTTTCATTTAAACAAGAATATGAAAATAGTTTTAAAGGGTAGCAGTGGTTCATCTTTATTTGATGCGTTTCTCGAACTTCAAACACCAACTGCCATCTGCAGCTTCAGAAAAACCTGTCTCTTTTCTTTGAGTTACAGTTAATTAATGATTTTAATGGGATGAACAGTTAATTAATGACCACCTGCAACGTCTGATTTATTATTTTCTTTGTTAAATCCTTTAATTTTATATCTTACATTTATCCTAATTTTATTATTTTTTCGAAATTGTAATTATATTAATCTATCAAATTTATGTATACTATATATAATCACTACAAGGTTGTTGAAGCTAGAAGCTAGTGAATCCAAATTTCATATTTGTTTTTAGACTAGATAGGTCCCTAGTTAAACAGATTTGAGATATATAGGTTAGATATGGCTTTTATTTCTATACTCTGATGGCATTCAACCAAAGCAACTTTTTTTGTGTTCTTTCTCCAACCAAAGCAATTTCCTCAATTATAAAAGTACTAATGAAACTGAAAGTGTGAAAAACTAAATCAAATGCCATAAAGTTGTTGAATTGGGTACCCAAAAAAATGATGAAAGAAATCATGAGCCAAACCAAATTATTAAAGCATACTGTGAAGCCAAGGAGAGGGTCAAGTTAAAATTACTAATTAGTAGTGCCTTTTATGCATACTGTGAACCTACGTCCTTGTAGCCGTAGACATATAAATGGCACGGTGATGATGCAAGTAAGTAGTCACTATCAATTATAAATGTTTGGTTTTATTCATTGATACCGGGTATTCGTAAAATTAGTCATCTGAATAGTTTATTTCATACAACAGGTAGGCAGTAAGTCTTTTAAAGAGTGGGGGCGTTGTCATTGCATTAGAAGTGATCAAGTACTCACTAGGTTAAGTATAATATTTATCTTCGGCGGGGTTGTAAGGCAGGTTTGGGTTGAGCCTCCGTTGAAGATTGGAGACCCATCATCATGGTCCATCAGTAGCTGAATCTTGCATCTCCTATTCGATCCAGTTGAAGGTCCTTTTAAAATGGGCCTAGGACCTGCTGGACCATTGGGAATATGTTGATTTCTTGTATTCTATCTGTTTGTTGGATTCAGACATAGCTGAGAAGATATGGCGAGATTTTGTCCAACATCATTAATTCTATTAAAATAAACTAAAAATTGAATATTTTTGCCTTTAATAGCTTTAACTCTCTACTTAAGAGAGGCGTGAGGCATATCATAAGCCTGAGTAGTTTATTGCATGCAAGCAATTGGACTCGATAAGCTTGACGTCGCTCTGCCGCTGCCAAGCATACGACTTTTCTTTCACTGTGCAACTAGAAGTGAAGCTGCAATTTGGCTTTAAAAAGGCAATGATTTATTGCTCAAATATGGTTTAATGGTTAATGTGAGCTGGTAATGACCATTGCATGTCCTTGTGGAAGAACACATGTAAGTCTGAAATCTGAACTACCAGCTTGTATAATGGGTTTTTTTCTTTTTCTCTCGAATGGATGGGCAAAAATAATATTTAACTTGCTTAAAGCGTTAATACTTCGTATAAATGTCTAATATCTTGACATGAAGTAGTGGACTTCATGTCTCTTAGCACTCCCACGTGCCTGATGTGGATGTATAACTTCGTTAGATAAATGTCATTGAAATCTGTTGAAATTGAGCCTAAGCTTTGAGCTTAGTCACCAAAAACGAGAGATTTACAGGTGATAAAGTCAATGTGGAGAAGCTGTAGGTGAGCAGTGTAGTCTGAATTCCACCAATCATTAATCCAAATTATTCTAGAATATTTGAGGGAAGGTTTCAAGTTGTTTCAAACTGGGTTACCTACCATTTTCTTTGAAGTTGAGCGTTGCTCTTATTTGTTTGTAATTCTTGCGATTCTGGTTCCCCAATTTGACCTGAGAAACATCGATTGTTATAGTAGTTTTTTATAATCAGCTACACATTCTCAATTTGTTTTTTTAATAATGAATATTTGTTTATCATGGCTTTACAAAATTTTCATATAGCTAATAGACCAACTTAGCTGATCATATTATTAGTATATGATAATCTAAAGAAATGAAAATGGGCTAGCAAAGAAGTGGGAAGCTGTTGTGTTGTGTTGGGGACCGCCAATCTCTGGTTATAGGACCGTGAAATGCACACGCTTTGATTCAGTCGTTTGAGGCCTACCCACGAAGAACCCAAGCCAAGCACTTTCTTTGTGGCCCTCGTGGCGCTTGGCCTAACAAATCCTGTTGTTTTTGCGTTGTTTTATTGCGCCCGACAACAGAAAACAGTGTCTCACCCTCGGATTATTTTAGCCCAAACGTAACCCCAACTTATACTAATTTTTTTTTAAATTATTGATATTTAAAATTTTAATTTATTTAATATTAATTAATTATATAAATTAATTAAATTAACTTTTAGATTGGATCCAACTTGTTCTATTTGTTAATGAAGATTATTAAGATGATGCATTAGACAGCCAAAGCCCCCAAAATAGTCAACGCATTTACCTCTATCAAAGACTCCAGGAACAAGCAAAAAAGTCAACACAATCTGGGATTGATTTATTTTGGGTTTCAAGGATCTTATTTTGCTTTTTTTCCTTTTGGTTTTAAAAGAAAAAGGGTTCCAATTCTGCTACAACCAAACGAAATCAGATCAGCATCCCTCTTGTTCATTAATTTTTTTAATCTACCTTTAGAAAATTCAATTAATTTAATTCCACACACATACAAAAAGCAACACGGCGTTGACTTTTAAGCCAATCAACATTCCTGAAACTTGTTAGTTTTCTCTTAAGTTTCGTTAATGTTATGTTACAAATATGAAATAAAATAAAAGGAATGAGGTAGAAAAAATGGACTGAAAAGTAATCAAAGTTGCCTGCCCCTTCTTTAAGATAGTAATAATTCCATAATTATTTAAAGTAGTTAATCCACTACTAATTTAATCAATTTACCAACAACATCACCACAGCCCTTATAAACAAAATTAAATAACCTTTATTTTCATACTACAACTGGATAGGAATTAGATAGCCCAAATTGATATTTAATATATATATATATATAAAATAAAGACTAAAAGCCAACCAAAACCAAGAAAAAGATTGAAATATAAAGAAGCGAAACCCAATAATAATAATAATAATAATAATAATAATAATAATAATAGAAGTTTTTCTGTTCTGGGGATTGGCTTGATCCTCCTCTTGTTTGTTGTCTTTTTCGAAGGAGGAGCTTGCCTAAGTATAAGTAAATACGGCGTTGTTATACACTAAGGAAATGAAAACCACCTTATTGTCATAGACTTAAAGCCCCCTTTTTAATTCCCTCCACAAGTCATCCTTTCCTTTTGATTGTCCTTTGTTTTTTTTTTTTTAAAGAAAAAGGAGATAAGAGTCAGTCAACGTCGTTATCACGGCTTGGAAACGGAGGCAGCGTCTTTGATGGAGCCGTCAATACAGCCGTTACCCATTGTGGCTGACTGAACAGTCAACACGGACACGCTAGGCGAGGAAGGCACTTCGCCGCTTGATTGAAGTAACGGGTGGTTGCTGATGCTGCTCCCGTTATTTGGGTTTGCATGGTTGATCATGGGAGTCCTGGAATGGATTGTGGCGGTTGAGATGGCAGTAGCGAGCGCGATTGGCATGAGGCACAGACCCTTCCCTTGCAGGTACTGCATGGCGGACCCCATGTCCTCTTCCAAAAGCTTGGCCACTTGGTGCTCCGTCACCGTTAGGCTGTCATTAGCTGACGACGTTTGATTGCAGTTAGAATTTCGTGGTAGGGACCCACCGTCAGCACTCGCTTGAATACAATCACCACCTCCCTTCAAAGGACAAGAAATCAGTGTACCTTTATTACTGTCTTCCCCCCCATCCCGGAAGAGACACTACTACAGAATATTTTTAAAATTACAAAACAAAAAAACAAAAGTAGGAATCTATCAAAGTGAGGGCACGCGTGCTACTTTTGTTTTGTCGTTTTTAAGAAATAGGTCGGATTTGATAGACAGAATGATTTTAACAATAACAAGACAAGACGCCTTTTTTATACTCACATTTTTCATCAAATTATCAAATTACAGGTAGAATTTTGTAATTCCATTCTTTTGGGGGCGAAATTAATCAAATCCAATTTTTATTGAAAATTATATTAAATTGCCATAAATTTGTGTAATTAAATGTTAATTGCAAGGTCAAAAGTCTAGTAAAACTCAAAAAGTGATGTTTAATTAAGTTTTACCTCAGAAGGCATATCAGTAACAAGGGAAGCAACAGTAGGAGCACCGCCCAATCTGCTCATACTCAGAACCTGTATTTCCAGGAAACAACGGAAGCAAAGGAATTTTAATTTCGGAGGCCCATACAACAACTAAATTAAAAAAAAAAAACTGATATTAATGTATTAATTTAAGTACATAAATCATCTTTAAAACAATGTCAACCAGGTCGACAGACTGACAGGGAATCCTTAGTAATATAATTAATGATTTTTTAATTAAATACTAAAAACAGAATAGAATGGGAGAGAAAAAAAATGGAGATTGAGGAAAAGGGGAAACCTTGACTTGGAGCCGGAGGAATTTGACATAGTCGATGATCTCATCAAGCATTGTAGCTTTATCTGTCTATCATTCCAAATCACCGCGCAGATCACGATATTAATTAATAAAATTAGTTTAAATAATCAAAACATAAACATATAGAGTAATACGAGTTAATTATTATTTTCAAACCAATTTAAATTATCCTAAATTTTTAAATTAAATTAAATAATTTAATATTAAAAATATGATGTAGTTTGATAAAAATCCCGATACATTCGGCTCCTCCTAACTTTTTCCAGTTTCCAAAACGGATAGTTAAAATTATTAAAGTTGGAGTCAAAGCAACATTAAAGATACTGACTGTAAAGATTAATTTATCCTACTATCGACACCTGTCCGAATGTTGGTGACCACGGGTATCCTAACGGTCATCGGGGTTTACGGAGTTAGCGGCCGGAGGCCGGAGCTTGTCAAGTCAGATAAAAATGGTGAATAATTGCTAAAGCTAAACAATCGGGAATTAAGTTTAATTATTAACTTTATTTTTGGGCAAAAAAAAAGGGATTTACCTTGTTGGCATTGGGAACCAGCTCCTGAAGAGCTTTCATTCTCTCTGCAATTCTCACTCTGCGTAACTGCCAAACACATCATTTCAGAATACGGATTTAAAGTCGAATGAAATCGTTCCCCACTCAAAACCCAAAAAAAGAAAAAGACAAATCTTAATGAAATCCCATCCCATGGCAAGCATAAACAAGGAGGGGAAAAAATTTGATTAAGATGATTCTTTTACCCTTTCAGCGATACTGTGCGGGTCAGTAGCTTGACCCCTCCTAGCCCTAACTCTTTGTTTAGGTTGAGCCGGTGCCTCCCCGGTCGTCGTCGAACCACTTGCCTGATTTTGGTTCATCGCTGTTCCTGCAGTAGCTCCAAAGTTTTGTGACTGCATAGTCCCTCCCTGAACAAGAAAGCACTGATGAGTATTGTTCCATTAATATTTTTGTAAATTCTAAACTCGAAATCAGTAGCATCCTACTGTTTCTTTCTTTAAATAAATAAATTAAGAGTAAACATGGCGTGCCTGTGGATGATGGAAATGCTGAGGCTGGTTAGATCCAGCACCAAAACTATTATATAAAGCTTGCACGGAACTCTCTCCACCCTGAAAAAACAACAATTTACTGACTCATTGTTACATCTATGTAGCAATTATGCTACCCAAACAAGAATCGAAGAGAACTAAAAACTGACGTGAACTTGATGATCGGTGGATTTAAACGAAGAACCATCAACTATTTCGTTGTGATGAGACCCATCAGCACCAGTAACCAAAGAGAAGGGCATAGTCAACCCTTCTCCTCCACCAGCGGCGACGTCGGCTCTTCCCGCTAACATCATCTGCTGTTGCATCATCATCTTCATAGCTGCAGTAGTCGGAAAAGAACCTCCTCTGCTGTTGATATGATGTTGTCTAAGCTTGGAAGCTAGAATCTCATCGTAGTGGAACCCAGCATTGTTGTCTGGATTAGACGAACCCGTTTCATCGGATATTTTAGGTGGGTCCCAAGGTGACTTGAGGTCGGACCAGGAAGAAGGAGGGAACGTCGGGAACATCTGTTCTAAGAAGTCATCGTGAGACGATGTGGGATCGAACTGTGGGGTATGGATCTGTTGATGACCGTTGCTGTTCCCATTGCTTTGAAGGTCTTGGGAAGGGATTTCCTGAGTTGGATTTAAGAGAGAGTTCATTGCTCGCATTTCACGGCTACAAGGCTGCATAATTCTCAAGGACAACACTCTTCTCCCCCCCCCCCCAACAAAAAAAAGGCTAAAAAGAGTTAAACAAGATAGGATTTGCGGAAGCGTTTATGAGTTTGATTAGGGATTTTTAGAGAAATGAAAACTGAGAGAGAAACCCAAAAGAAAACATCAGGATTTTTGCAGTTTTGCTTTGTTTTTGTTATCGAAGAGTGAAGATGAAGGATCGAGTCTCTTCTTTCTCTTTCTTTTTCTTTGGGTTTCGATAATTAAATACAAGGGAAAGAGATAGTAGCTTTGTTTGGGTGTAGTTTTGAGTTTCGCTTCAATATTTCTTCCATCATTATCATCATCCCTATCTGTGTGACGTTTAAAGTAATTAGCAAAATACGCTGATCTTTGTCCAACAACCCACTGTCAGCGCGTGGACCCACTTTCATGTACTTAGAACTTAAGTATCTATTTATTTATTTTGAGAATGGAATGATTATGATTTAAAGAGTAAATAAATCATCCAATCAAATATTTTAGTGCTTTTTTCATTTTAATTTCAAACACGTTGAAAGTAAATTATTCTTTCATAGATTTATTTTTTATAATTTGATTTTAATAATGCTATATCATTATTACTTTTATCCATTAATAGAAATTTTTAAAATCATTAGAGAAAATAAGTAAGTCAAAAACAAAATTTGAAAAACACTTCTAACTATATTAAATACATATATTGTTATTTAATCTTTATAATCACCTAACATTAAAATAAGAAACTGAAAATTTTCTTTACTAAGTAATGGATTATCAAATCAAATATTAATAAAAAAAAAAATCTTTCAAGGATCCTTAATTCCTTTATAAGCTTGTATATAGGTGTAGTCTATCTATATTTTGAAAGTTTTTTAGATATCTTGCTTAAATTTGGTTAAGTTTGACGGTTCAAATTACTGTTAAAAAAAGTAATAAAATTATTTATACATTAATATTATATATTTTATAATTATATTTAAATAAAAAAATTTTATTTTATATTCATTAATTCAAGTTGAATCAAATCAATTAGAATGGTAAAAATTCAAACTCATATCCGATCCAATAAAAGATTAAAAATCAAATTTCTCGAGCTGGGAGAACTAGTTAGCCCTTAAACAAATCTAGTTCTTTGTTTTTTATTTTTATATACATAATATAAATATATATTGATGGATTAAAGATATCTTTAATTTTTTATTATTATTTTAAAAATTAATATTTGATATACTGATAATATAAATTTTTAATTTTATAAATATCTTAAGAGTTTGTTGCATGTCTTACTATAATATTTAATTAATTATTTTATTATATTTAAAAAATATGTACTATCATACTAATGTAAATACTACTTATAAAATTTAAAATCTAGTTGGAAAAAATTTTCCGGTTTTAATGTTGGTCAAACATTCAAAGGAGTAGAGAACAAAACATATAACTAATAGAAGAAAAAAAATAAACAAATGAAAAGGACTCGGGAGACTGTGAGTTGAGAGCACGGTCAATGCGATTGTGTCACGGTTTTGAAACTTTAGCGAACCGTGCGATGATAGGCAGCTATAATCACCTCCGAGTGGACGGCTAGTGTTTCACTATGACTAGGGTTAGCTATCAACGGGAAGCGAGTTCTCGAAAAGTAGGCTTAGTTAATAATCTAATCCCACGCGCGGCTAATTCATCCCCCTAAACAACATTCTGGTTAGCAAACAAAAACAACTCACGATTACCAACTCTTCTCTAATCATTTATAATTTATACGCATTTATATATAAATGCGATCAAATTTTAAAAAATTAATCAATATTATAAATTAAATATAGATTTGAGATTTAATTTAATTAATTAAAATAATAATTCTTGAGAAAATAGCATTTAATTAATATTTGGTTCGAGGTTTAGTTAAAAATTTAATTCTGCAAGCTGTTTTTCT
>JBBYHO010000015.1:4764435-4775103 GCA_038382025.1 Adansonia gregorii | reverse complement strand
AATTTTATATTCGAATTCCAACATTTGCAGTCCTTCCCTTATCCGATTACCTTTACAAAAAAATATTACATTAACCAGAACTCTACATTTCACGTTAACAATTGTTCACCAGTTGAGATAAAAGTGATATTCTTGCTACATACTGATGAGTAAGCAAGATTCAAGAGTATTATTTAGCAAACTAATTCTGTTGCTAGTGTCATAATAAGAGTGTAAGTAGTTAAACTTAAGTACTTAACTCCAATCAGGGAGAAGACTGCCCATTTGATTTGTATAGTATGTGCTCCTCTTCCAATGTCGTCTCATTTCCGGCAACAGACACCCAACTTTCTGAAATTTTATCCACTTGTCCATTCAATATCTCAACTAAAGTGAAGGCTCTCTTGGTGCCATCGGAATTGGATGCTTGCAGTGAGGTCTCATTATCTACAGAGCATCTGTTCGCTGTTTGTTGTTCATTTGTAGGTCTTTTAACCCTGGGAACTATGGCCCCATTCAGGTATATAATGTTGTCAGTCCCGACTACAATCATTTTCCGAAGACCATTCCCATATGCCAATTCCTTATGCATGTGACCAAACACGACAAGTGGAATAGGGAAGGTAGTAGTCTCTTTCAAGTGGGAGATGGCTTGAGCTAGATCTGTACCAGAGAATATTTTTGTTAGCATGACAAAAAAAGGCAAATCTATCTCAGCATAGACATATATTGCATGAGGAAAGACATTCGATGTATTAGTTCTCGCCCACCTACATCTGGCCATTAGGTTCAGATTATTCCATCAATCTTGTCAAGTATATGACAGAGTGAAATAACAACATAATTTAAAGGAAAGTTAGAAAATTGTGTTGAAAGGAGTCAAACCCTGATAAATTACCTGGATCGCCATGATCACCACCTCCAAACACCCAATCTTTTCCACAAATGTCATTCAATTCACTGCCAAGACCTGCAAAAATTAACGCCTAATACTCTTATAGGAAATACCAATTGGTCTAAATAAAGGTTGAATTGGCAAGCTCATACACCTGTGGGCCCATTATGTGCAAGAAGTATAACTAGATGATCTTCTGGTGTCCGGAGCGCAGCTTCATAGATTCTCTTGGCACTTCCATCCATATCTTGAATTCCATACCTAAAGGACACTCCAATTTGGTAAATTGTAATACATACAAAGATTGTATTCCCATTAACAGTGCCTGCTTAATTTATCAGCTCTTTAGATTACAGAATAATTTAAACTAATAAAGTCAATTCTTGTGTTTTGCAAAATTACCAGACAAGCCAAAAAAGATTTAACTATCAAAGGAAATAGTAGATAAAGGTTCAAATACATACGTGCAAAAAAGCCAGTCATTAAGGGTAAAGAATGAAAGGACTCAAACATTCAGAACAAGAAAAGCATAAAAGATCAACGAAACAGATAAAAAATTAACCAATAGCTGCAATTATGCAGGACTACCTAGCAGACAGAAGCCTTTTCCGAAATATTTGTTGACCACCACATGAAAATGGCCGTGCACCGACAACGCTGAGCTTTAGTGATGGAAAGTCCAAACGTTTATAACCTACATGATCCTGTCCAAGACTATAGCATGAAAGTAATGTTATTATCAACTGATGCTGTACGAACTCTACAATAACGTGCCAAAAGGCCATATGATTCTCCTCTGTCATGATGATGCATATCATTAACCATGTCTGTAGCCAAAGTCCCTCTATCCACATGGTCTACTTTTTTATTTAACTTTTGGCAACATAATATCATTATTACCAAGCATTATGTTGAGATCTGAAACAAATTTACCTAGCTAAGCCAAGCCACAAATTTTCACAGTTAGCATCTAATAAGGAAAAAGAGATGGAATAGAGGAAATTACAGAAGCATGCATTCTCAAAATTCCTTTTCATAGGTCAGCGATGCTTACCATTCTAGCTGAAGTTGAACTCGATCCTTCTTCCTAACCATGAAAAGATGTGCTGGATTAGAAATCATTAGATTGTCTAATGCATAGCTGGTCACTTTGGACATGCACAAAAACCACCACATCCAAATCCAAACACACTTAACAGGCATATTAGTAAACACATTGGGCATGAGTAACTTACTTAGAAGAAAACTGCTGGGTGCTCCAAGAATCATGATTTCCCAAAATAACTGCTTTTGGAAAGTTGAGAGCAGCAACATTTTGAACTAGTTCGACGTTCTCGTTACCAAAATCACCTGAATAAAGCAAAAGTAGGTGAACGGGAAAAAAAAAAAAAAAAAACGAGACAAACAATTTACAGCCTACTGGCTTAGTCTTGGGGAATAAATCTAACGAGTTGGTTGTGTAGAGCTAGAGCTAGAGCTAGACATTGGCTACATGATGTAAGCACATAAGCTACAGTTATCTAATTTCTTTTAAGTGAATGAACAATTCTAGTGTCTCGGACATATCTGAGAGTGTCAAATGGCAATGGAGTCCAGCCTCGACATGATTACAATACATGTCCCCTTTCTACTGGACTCACCAATTGGAGCCGACAAAACATTAGAAGGAATAGTCCAAAAAAGAATAATCATAGCACACATTGGATGGATAGAAACTGAGGAATCGGAAACCTGCCTGTGAAGAGCACCAAATCCGGCTGCATTTTCACAAAATATCTTATCAGATAGGTATCCGAGATCCATATGCAAACTTTCAAACTACAAAAGAAAGTTCATGTAAAGCCAAAAAGAAACAATAAAAAACAAGTCTTTAATTTAATGGCAATTTCCAAACAATCAATCGAATATATGAAAAATTTTACCTAATTAGCCGCCCGCATCCCCCCACCAACAAAGAAAGCCAAACCCAAGGTTATACACTTTTCATTTAACACATGTAATCAGGCAATTTGAAAATAAAATTCCCAAAACTGGAATACCTAGTTACTTATAAGCACCCAAAATAAAAATGACCTTAAGAAATTGAAGTGCCTTTGTGTCTTCTTCGATGTCCCAATCATCGTGCTTCAATAAAAACCCAAATTTAAAAGAAAAAATTCGAACGGGAATTTTCAATATAATACACATGATTAACTAATGAAAACGTAAGCCAAGAAGAGAGAAAAAAATAGGTGAACTCACGACGTCTCCGACGACGGCGATTCGAACCAGAGAAGAGGAAGCCATGGAAGGAGGACAAGGGCGGGGCTTTGGCCGAGGGGACGATGAAGAGCGAAGTAGGAAACTAGGAGTGGGCGCGTAGGGTACCGCGCTTAACATTTGTTTTATATGGTACTCCTGTTTCCCGCTAGTAATAACTGGCAATCGTTGATAAGGCTGACCGAAGAACTATTATTGCTTAAAAAGAGTCAACCCATTTTATCCTTCTATAAGTAAGGAGGTCTTTTTGGCCGTCGGATTTCCGTCATTTTGTTTAAGGAGGTCAAATGAATAATCCCAATTTAGACGTTCATAATTATTTGATTTATTTTTTATAAATTTATATAATATTTAAATTTAAATATTATAAGTATTATTAATAATAAATTTAGAGTGAATATAAATATAAATTTTTATATATTTATTATCTAAATTTACATCATATTTAATTTTATTATTCATTTTAAAGAAGGGATTTGATTTTTGATTTGATGAAAAATTTTAATTATTTCAACATTTTATTTAATGGATTCAAATTTAATTTTTTAGAGGTAATCAACCCTCTGTATACTATTATTATGATTTACAATAACGTCTAACATTTAAAAATTTTTAAATTATATGTTTTATTATATTTTTCAAGCATTTTTTTTCTAACACTTATTTTTCTAGGGGAAAATGCTAATTGGCACTAAATAAATGGCTCAAAATTTATAATTCCATGGAGTCAGTAGACAGGCAATTTAGGCCTACTCCAGTTTGAGAGAACTCAGGCAGAATATGCCTATTTTTACACATACAGGGCTTAGACAGCGCCCAGTCCACGGGCCTCTTCAAATTACTGATTTCATGATATTGTTTTTTGGTTTAATCATTAATCACCCATTTTGTAGGTAAATAATATATATATATATATATATAGAGAGAGAGAGAGAGAGATTTTAAAAAGATATTAAGTTGAAAATAAGCTTACGCGAAGCCTTACATATCTATAAAATAAACTCAAAATTTCCAAGGATAGACACTCAACGTATTAGTCTGCCGCTGCATTATGTAAGGAAATAACAACAAATGCGAGAAGCTACCTGTGTCGCATTGCTCCTGAGTTGTAACTTCAAAAAGGACTTTGACCGGTCCCAAAGATGTATCTTACGTATACGACAGGTGCGTTGAGATTTTATTAATTAGAAGCTGGGAAAAAAAAAAAAAAAGAGGTAAATTTGTATCTTTGCATAAAGAAGGGTGCGGCTGCTCCGCATGCCTGTGAATGTGAAGGGACGTTAAAGCAGCCGCTTGCTATGTTAAGCTGAATTTTTATTATTCAAAAAATTATTCATATTACATATTTATATTTAATTTATATTTAAATAAAAATAAAAATATTAATTTTTTAAAATATATAAAAAATTAAATATATTTCTTCTCAATGCTTGTCTCGAAATCCAAAGGCTTTAGAGCCAAGGCTTTGGAAAATTTCATCTCAAAGTTATTGTAATTTATAAATAATGAAAGTTTTTAGGCTCGTTTGGATCACACTGTACCCATGGTACGATTGGATCCAAGGGATACATTCCCTCCAATTGCGCCGTGGTGTACCTCACAGTGTGATTATCGCTAATCGTTCTTTCAGTTTGCAATGAAAGAACAACAGTTCAATTGAAGCAATTGGATCTCGAAGTGAGAAATAATTACTACGTCACTCCTATATTTTTTTTTTGTCATTTTAATAATTTTTTTGTTGCCCGGCATTTAAGATAAAAATTAATTATCCACCTTGCACGGCATGTAAGAGTTGTCTAATATTTTGAAATTTATAAATTATTTATTTTTTGTAATTTTATATTTTTACTAGTTTATTTTTATTTTAAGATTTTTATTTTTTATTGATTTAATATAATAAATGAAATTTATATAATAATTAATTAAAATATTTAGTTAAATAATAACTTATTAAAATTTTAAATAAATATAATTAATATATATAAAAATAATTTAACAATATACTTTTATATAAATATATTCAATAATTATATTTTATCTTCATCTTATCACCAACATTATTTTATTATCTAAAGATATATTTTATTATCATAATAAATAATTTTATTACTATAATTATTTTAAATTTCACTGTCCAATAACCCTTGCCGTAGAGTTTGGTCGATAATGTACGAAACTCACAACAATTTTAGCACAAACGGCAGCTATCATCTGAGTTGAAACGTCTTTTTGCCCTTTTTCTTGTCTCTTTTGTCTTCGCGCAAGTGTCCACTGGCAACAGAGACGTTAATGAGCATGACGTCAAACACGAAACCCCAAAGTCTTGTTCAAAGGTAATTCGTTAATTATTACACCTAATGTTAATTGAAGCTGACCCTGTTTTCTCCTTAGAATGTTTACCTAATAGTACGTCTTCGTTACTTACCGGCCGGGAATGTCCTTGTGGAGCCCATTTAATTGCTCCATAGTAGCCTCCAGTGACGATCCAATTCATATTTCATACGGTAAGGTGTAAAAAAGAGAGTTCTGGAGCAGTGCTTTCATTCAAGTAAAGGGTGGGGTTACCATTAATCTACGGAGAAGTACTTGGAAGTTCCCGCTCGGGGACGAGAACTCTGCAACTGGAAGATTTATTGTTAATACGTGATGATGTAGTGATTTTGAAATATCAACTGGTTGAACAGAAGATCCGGATATCTGCCGTCCCCAGTTTCCATGGCATACAAAACTATCTTCTTCTTGCTTTTCATCTTGTTCCTTTCTTCTCAATTCTACTTCTCAGCAGCTCAAACTTGGGTTAAAGCTGGTTACTGGTATGCTAGTGGTGAATTTCCCATACAAGACATAAATTCTGCCTTGTTCACTCATCTTTCATGTGCTTTTGCTGAAGTGAATGCTTCAACTTATCAGCTCCTTATCCCTTCCGCCTCTGAACAATATTTCTCAACCTTTGCAAGTATAGTCAAGCGTAAAAATCCGTCTGTTAAAGCACTAATGTCCATCTGGAATGGGATATCTGCAACAGGAAAATCTATGTCTGGTGAAAAAGTTAATGACTCAGTTTTATCCTCAATGGTCTCAGCATCTTCTAAAAGGAAGTCCTTCATTGATTCCTCAATGAAAACAGCTAGGCGTTATGGTTTTCAAGGAATAGACTTGTTCTGGGTTTGGCCCAACAGCACAGACTTGCCAAATATTGGTGTTTTATTGGACGAGTGGCGAGCTGCCATCAATTCAGAGCCAAGAAAATCAGGTGAGTCACAACTGATCTTGACAATGGCCATTCGTTACTTGCCAACAATTGACATGGTGACTTATCCAATTGAATCGATAAGCAGAAATGTTGATTGGGCGCATGTTGTGGCATATGACTACCATTTGCCAACAAGGGAGAATTTTACAGGCCTCCATGCTGCTTTGTACAATCCATCTAGTCATGTTAATACAGATTTTGGCATCAGGGAATGGTTAAATAAAGGATTCCCACCAAGCAAGCTGGTTTTGGGTTTACCATATCATGGATGGGCATGGAAATTGATGAGCAGCCAAGATAATGGTATTGGTGCACCAGCTTCAGGTCCAGCCGTCAATATCGATGGTTCCATGGGCTACAAAGCTATCAAATCATATATTCGAGACTATGGTTATGGAGCTGCTTCTGTATACAATGCAACTTATGTAGTGAACTTGTTGACCACCCCAACAATTTGGATCAATTTTGATGGTGTGGAGGCCGTCAAAGCAAAAATTTCCTATGCAAAGGAGAAAGGGCTTATTGGTTTCAAAGCGTTTCAGCTTTCCAATGATGAGAATTGGGCACTATCACAGGCAGGTAGGATCAAAATCTCTTTCAAGTTTTCAAACATGTAATAGTTTCGATTTGGCCGCCGTCTAATCCCCTTAAAGGCGTAAGGCTGATTCAATAGGATTACAGTCTTAAGATGCTTTTTCAATAATCTCAGAAGATTTTTTAAGACCTCTGCATCAGAGAGTTAGGATTTCGATCATATTTGCTTGTTTTATGACGCTTAACATCTTTTATAACTTTCAGCAAAATCAATCTTACAGAAACCAAACAAAAATAGGTACCAAAATGTTCAACAATTTTGATGAGAGATTTTCTAATGGAATATGCTAAACTACATTACATCGGCAGCTCAAGAGGGGGAAAATCAAGAAAACAAGCAGCGGCTGTTGCTTAAAATCATCCTTCCAGTCACTCTAGTTGTTATCCTTGCGGTTGCTGTTCTGTATTATTTGTGGAGAAGAAAGGTTACATCAAAAGGTAATTACTGGCTTCAACTATGAGGATTGGAATTGGAGCAAATATTTAAATTGTTACCAAGGCATAAAAAGGAAAGATCTTTTTCTGGTTTTTCCTCGTACGTTTCTTTTTTTTACAGGGGAAATGGTTTTAAGAAGCATTCCTAGCCTAATTAATACATCAGGTGCTGAAAATTTTGGCAGTGATGCTTCTCATTTACAAGTGTTCAAGTTTGCCAGCATCAAAGCGGCTACAAATAATTTTTCAAGTGCAAATAAGCTTGGAGAAGGTGGCTTTGGTCCTGTGTACAAGGTATAAACAATATACGGTCAAAAAGTGCTTATTTACTTGTGGAACTATTTCTGGAAGTTTTGTGTTCACGCAATTCGAGTTTCAACTCAGTTGATTCATCCAACATCCTTAAAAGTGTCATTCAATAGGTTTTGGGTTCAAATCCTAGTATCTGCAACCTTTCCTGTATCTCAAACTCCTGGCCTCCTACGTATATAGCTCATAAATGGATAAAAAGGGCTTATAATAATTGCTAATGTTGCATGTAGCAGATTGCATACAATTATATAAGCTTTGTTAAGTAGTTGGCGTTTTACTCTTTAATGCATTTGCATTCAGCAGTCAAGCAGCCTAGGTAGCAGAACCGGCAAATGATGAGTATCCCCTTTTGAATTTTGGCAGGGCAAACTACCAGGAGGCCAGGAAATAGCAGTGAAGAGACTTTCCAGAACTTCAACTCAAGGGCTTGAGGAGTTCCGAAATGAGGTTACATTGACAGCCAGACTTCAACATGTAAATCTAGTAAGGGTGTTGGGATACTGCTCTGAGAAGGATGAAAAGATGCTGATATATGAATATATGCCAAATAAAAGCTTAGATTTCTACTTCTTTGGTAAGCTAAGTTGATTTTGAGTCTTTAAATTACAGTTTAGAGCACATATTGGACACAATTCAGTACGTAACAATATGATCAAAAGTGGGATTTTTCTACTTTGTTGTCTTTTGGCTTCTGAATTTTTTTTCAAATCATCTTCCATAATCTTTTGCAGACCCGATAAGGCGGTATGTTTTAGATTGGGCAAAGCGTGTGCATATCATTGAAGGGGTTACTCAAGGGCTGTTGTATCTCCAAGAATATTCAAATATTACAGTGATTCATCGGGATTTAAAAGCTAGTAACATTTTATTGGATGAAGATATGAACCCCAAGATATCAGACTTTGGAATTGCTAGACTTTTCAAGAAGGATGTAAATGAAGCAAACACCGGTAGAATTGTTGGAACATAGTAAGTGAAACCACCTTCAAAAAACAGAGTTTCCTTTTCTTTCTTGTAATGCTTTGTTTGCTTAGCATTTTGAATGATTAACAATAAATGCAGTGGCTATGTTCCTCCTGAATATGTAAAAAAAGGTATATACTCCATGAAGTATGATGTTTACAGCTTTGGAGTGCTTCTTCTGCAAATCATAAGTGGCAAGAGGAATACATGTTATTATGGCCCTCATGAGAACTTAAACCTTCTTGAATATGTAAGTTAATTACCATGAATTCATTATTGTTTAAGGGTTTCCATGATTATATTCGCAAAAACCTCTGTAGGGTGATCATTCAGCAGGTCCATCAACGACAATATTGGGTTTTGAATGATCGTTGATGATTTGCAGGCATATGATTTGTGGATTGATGATAGAGGCACAGAGTTCATCGATAAATCACTCGATGATTCATCTTCCCCTTGCAAAATCATGAGATGCATGCAAATCGCATTGCTTTGTGTCCAAGAAAATCCAGAGGATAGACCATCCATGTTACTGGTGTTCAGCATGCTCCAAAGTGATTCAATGGCGGTGACTGCTCCTAAAAGGCCAGCTTTCTCAGTGAAAGCAGATAAAAAAACAGGAAGTACCTCCGCATCGCAACAAGAAATATGCTCATTTAATGATCCACAAATTTCCGAATTGGAGCCCCGATGAGAGTGCTTGTTTTTTGGAAGATAGCTTAGCTTAGGTTAGATATTTAATATTGAAAAGGGTTTTCTTTTTTCTCTCATGACAGCAACAAAATTGTTGAATTGTTATAATTAGTTGTGAAGTTTTTTTTTCCCCTACAATTTTCATAATAATTTTAAAGTCAATGCTTTGCTTAACCTAATCCAAGTTAAGAAAAACAATTATGCTTATACATAATTGTATATAAATAGAAAATGAGAAAAATATCTTAATTATGTATGTGTGTATAATATATATATATATATATATTTATATGTATATACCTGCCACATATAATGCTTTTAGGATCTTCAAAACTAAAACGTTAACCCTTAACCATCGTATTGAAGCTTGTTCATTGAAAAATTATATATATATATATATATATATATATAACTGCATTAACAAATGACAAATCATCGAAAGAGATTTTGAAATATATTATTTGTATATATACAAACACTTTTCCACTTGCCCCCGTCGTCAAACTTTCGCATTCATGTGATCTCCACAAGCAAACGCTAGTGCCAGACAAACATAAAAGGCCATATATACAAGGTTCAAACATCGCTGACTACAAAAAATTTGGTTCTGTTTTTTATATTTTGGTTTGTTTTGAACAGTGACCTAATGCATTCATTTTTTGACCTTTGATTTCAATCGGGATTGGACAATCCTAATGATTGCTATATGTATGTATGTATGTATGTATATTCTTCGATGCTCTTAAAATCAATATCATTTATGACAAGACCCTTGGAATAATGGTAGTCTTCATCACGTATTTTCAGCTCTTTTCCATTGTTATTATTGTTTTCTTAAACATGCCTACAAGATCAGCTGTTATGGCGTCGCCACCGGCTGTCAAAGCAGCTTATTGGCCTTCAGACACGACAAGTTTCCCACCATCAGCCATAGATACTTCCTTGTTTACTCATATTTACTATGCTTTTCTCATGCCAAGTAACGTCATCTATAAGCTCGAAATATCGAATTGGACAGCTCTACTGCTGTCAAATTTTACTACCACCTTGCATCACAACAACCCTCCGGCTAAAACCCTTTTTTCTATTCGTGGCGGTGGTTCTGATTCTCTTCTGTTTTCTCGGATGGCTTCAGAGCCTAAGTAACGTAAAGCTTTTATAACTTCAGCTATGGAGGTCGCCCGAAAATTTGGTTTTGATGGGATGGACCAGGACTGGGAACACCCCACCAACCCGTAAGATATGCAAGACTTAGGCCTTTTGTTTATGGAATGGCGGCGAGCTA
>JBBYHO010000015.1:4752453-4764335 GCA_038382025.1 Adansonia gregorii | reverse complement strand
CGTCGACTTTTTCTTGGATGAAGTCTACCGAAAATACCCAATGAGCTCCATTAATCAAAATTTGGATTGGTTAGTGTAATGTGTTACGATTATCGTGGTGGATGGGACAATTCAAAGACAGGAGCCCCTGCAGCTCTTTATGATCCAACCAGTAATGTGAGTACGAGTTATGGACTTAGATCATGGATCAAAGCTGGGGTGCCTAGGAGCAAATTGGTTATGGGACTGCCACTTGATGGGAGGACTCGGCAGTTAAAGGACCCAAATTTTCATATCGGATCAGCTGCAGTTGCAGTAGGCCCAGGAGACCAGGGGGTGATAAAATTTTTCGAGGTAGAGGAGTTCAACAAGAAGAAAGGTGCCAAGGTCGAACATGCAATGGATACAGTGTCAACATATTCTTACGCTGGTTTGACCTGGGTTGGGTACGATGATGATATATCAGCAACATTGAAGATTGGGTTTTCACAGGCACTTGGAATTCGTGGCTATTTCTTTTGGGCTCTTGGCTCCGATAGCGACTGGAAAATCTCTAAACAAGGTACCAAGTAACATTTGTACTCATTTTTATTATAATTTAGTTAATTAACATTTAACTTGTCGTGCTTGATCGATGTTTTCACAGCTTCAACAGCGTGGATTCTTGGTGAATAAAGATTGAAGCTTCCTTGATCTCTACAGTACTACCAGGTAAATAGATTGATTTGAGTTATTGCCTATTGAAGATATGCTTTGATTTACGCTGATTAAAAAGGAAATTCTTCTTTTTTTTTTCTTTTTTTTTTGCCTTTCAAAAAAAAAAGATATTTTGAAGATGGCTTGAAGCTACATTTATAGAATTATCCTTCATCGAGTAACAATTCTTTTTTTTTCCTGCTTAAAATAGCTTTAACAAGGAAAAACAAAAAGAAATATTAATGAATGCAGAATGTATAAAACCATCTCCAGACAACAAAATTGTAGTTTTAGCCTGAGAAAAAGGTTCAGAAAAATCAGTTTAATCAGCTATGATATGAGCCAGCTCCATTGTTACGGTGGTTAGGTTTTCCGCAAGGCCCTGTCCTGTAGACGGATGAGTAAAATGAAATTTGAAATTTCTTTTAATGCTTTCAAGGGAATAAAACCTGACTACATACACACAGAGAAAGAAAGCATTTACCTTATGAGATCAGCAACCTGGAAGACATACAAAAGATGCCAACACTAGCTACGCTTTTCTCTCATCCATTCGACAAAATTATCCAGGATCAAGGGCCAAGCTTGGGTTGCATCATAGTTTTCAAGATCTGGAAAGCTAATCTGAGAGCAAGGATTCCAAGTTATATAGATGCCTCAGACTGGTTGAGGGAAGGGGGAAAAAAAAAACTAATGCGTTTTCATCAAATACCATACATAGTTCAGCTGTATCAGTGCAACATAAATAAGTACATATGTCAACCCTCAGAATATGAGTATAGGATGCAATATTTATCCTTTTACACGTCAATTTTTTTCTTATTTTTTCTTCTTTCTTCCTTTTGGCAGCTAACACTGACTTTCAATCCAAAGGGAAAGAAAATTTTATGCCAATGAGTTTTGGGGGAAAATGGGAAAATAATAATAGCAAACTTGGACATTTTCAAAGGTTTACCTCTTTGCAAAAACGTAGAAAATTTATCCACTGGTCCAAATTTACTACCTTATAATCACCCTGGACCTGCCAGAAAATCAAGTCCAAGCATTATAAACATGCATGGAACACATGTTCTGATAATAAACAGTGCATCCAATTAGCATTTCTTTTGCCAAAGATTAAAGAATAACAGCCTAATAAACAAAACAGGCTTCTTACCTTCAGATACTCGATTAGTAAATCAACCTGAGGACGAAATTGGGTCCCTAGAACAAGATTCAACAATTCACAGATGCTTTCAATGTCCACGCTCTTTTGCTTCTCCTCTGGGGCAGTGGATCAGTGTTAGCTTTTTTTTTTGTTAAAAAGCATACCTATAAAACTGAAGCTGAGCACTGAGAAACAAAAAAAAGAAAGCTGTTTTCATTCAATTAAATGGGAACCTGTGAGGCAGTATCGGAATGCATAGGTATAGAAATCCTCATAATTCAATGGCTTCCCCACCTGTTTTTCAGATAAATAAAAGATAAAATCAGTACTATCCCACCTGATTGCTTACTTTCTGACCAAAGATAGAGATACCCCAGTGAGGAGATTAAGTTATCTAGGGCTCTAGTTTATATTGATGAGTTTGATTGTAATCTTCAGGTTACTTAGATTTTATCTTTAGCCAGCAATTTACTCTACTTCTACAAGTTGAAGGCTTTTAGTGTCATAATTGCTATTTTATATGTTATTAGGGTTTAGATTTAGTTACAAATACCTAAGTTGTATTAGTTTCAGGGGTCTTTGATCAATTGAATGATTGAGATTTCTGAATAATTTGAGTTGTCGGCTACTTGTCCTACATCAACTTGTCAATCAGTAAATGACTTTCCAGCAGATGCAAATACCTCATTCTCCAGTTCAGAAAGAGCTTTTTTTAGTTTGCTAAGTGAATCAACTCCCAATGCTTTTAGACCAGTTCGCCACTCATCCTGATGTAGTGCAAGAGAAGAACCAAAAAAAAAAAAAAGAGGTCATTCATGTAATGTCAGTTCACTTTTTGTATTATGGCATCCATTGATTGCAGCATGTCATACAGGTAGTGCTTCTGCTTACCTGGGTAAAATATCCTTGCTTTTGGGCTTTTAATTTCCTGAGATATGCAGAACACATATTGTTAAAAGAATCTCGCAACAAAAATGGGCCCAGTCATATGTTCACAGAATATAACGTACCAAGCAAGCATCAATATCCTTACATCAGTGTAGTCCACTCCTAGATCAGAACAGAGTGCTTCAATACCATCTGGACTGCTCAAGCAAATTTAGGGTATTAAAAAAGGATAAGCGTACAATCCTCTGAAGAAAATCTCCCCCTATGCATTCAGTTGGGGCTTATGTTAAAAAATTTTCAGACCAAATAGGTTTGTGACAGTGTGTGTCCTCACATCAAAATGATCAGAATTTCTTTAAAATTCAGATAAGGATTTAAAAAAAAAAAATTCATAGCTCTTTTTTCCCAAGTGAACTCATCACTTTTTGACCCAATGGAAATTCAGGTAAAAATCCTTCTAACTGAAAGTTGTTCTTAGTGGAAACACTTATCAGTAACTACCTTGATATGAAATTTATTTCTACATATATAACAATAAAATGCCGGGATATTATGTTCAAACAACAATTTTAAGAAGGTTCATGAGCTTTTCATCGACATGATGTTCAAACCACAATTTAAAACAGATAAGATAAATGTAACACCTTTAAGAATCAATTTATAAATGATGTTACCAATCACCAGTCAACAGCCAGACCAAAAAGTTGATACTACCATATCAATATGTAGACAGAATGTACTTACTCAATCATGCCTAAGGAACTATTCGCATATGAATTGAACAAGCGATCTATTTTTTCCATCCCCTTTGTTTTAGCTTTACTCAAGACTGAAACAAAGAGTAGCATTATCTAATTAGAACAACAAGCACTTCACCCAAAAAAAATGCTTGGTCGATTAGCTATAACAAGCGTATTTGAAAAAAGAAAAAAAAAAAAAAAACTTCTACAGCTTAATCATCTGAGGACAACCATCAGTATCATTATTTTATCTATTTAACAAACATTCAAGTCAGAGAGCAGTACGAATTCCGATTCCAATCGTTTTCAGGAATAAGCATCAAGCAGTCAGTTCTCTACCAAAATTACCAATATTCTACAATCAACCTTTTCAGAATGCTACTTTACTGAGACCGTATAAGGCTATCCACAACACCAATTAGGGAAAGAAGTAAAAAACAATTCCTAAAGAATTAAGTTGGGTTCATTACGTGGAAAATATAGCATACGTGGTTATTATACTATATTTAGAACTATCATTATCATAGATAAAAAGCAAGGTCCTTTTCAATAGTTTGAACCAATGATTTCCTCTTTGCATAACTTTCAGGTATAATGCTAACATACCCTTTCTTGAAGTAAGAGTCTCCTAAATCCTATTTTCCCTAACTTAGTGAAAAATTAAACCTCGACTATCAATTCTAAACTTCATTAAACGAATACGACTAAATTTCAATTGAGATGTAGAAATAAGTTGCAATTACAAAACCCAGCAACTATGTTCAATAATGCCGAGAATTAAAGAAGAGACGAACGAGATTTAATGGGTCATTGATCGATTTAGACTATATTCTAGGAAGCTTCTTGGCCGAACAAAGAAAAAGAGAAAAGAGTTAATCCAAGATCGTTACAAAATATAGTTACCGTACGAAGTTTCAATTTAGTGTATTCTTTATTCCCCCGGTTTCTGAGAAACCAATCAGAATTGAATAAATCGGCATCCACACTCCAAAAAACGCCCCCCCCAAAAAAGATTAACGATAATGATTGTGAAGAACTTTCCATCAGAACTAAATTATTCGGTGCTTGTACAATTCTGGCTTAAATTCCTGGACTTTCTTTGATCCTTTTTTTCCGCGCTCTCTGGGGTACCAAACATAGCCAAAAAAAAGAAAGAAAAGAAAATAAGAAAGGGAGAGAATGGGTACCAGAACGACCGTCAGATGATGTGACGGATGAGGAATTGGGCGGTGCAGATTTTCGCTTAGATGCGCGAGGAGGCATTGTCGTTAAAAGAGATTTGCAGTTGTAGCGAAGGATGGAGCAACAACAACCGCTTGATTTGATGACCGAATTGACTGAAGTGGAAAAACCCAGAACCCTAGATCCAATAATATTTAGAGAGGGAGAACGATGGAGACATTGTACTTGCCAAAGGAGAGAGAGAAAGAGAGAGAGAGAGTGAGAGTGAGAAAGGTAGTTAGCAAAGCAGAGTAGTATTTAAAGATCGAAAGGAAGAGGATCTTGGACGCGACGCGAGCATCTGCTGCGCGTGGAGGCGTTGCGTGGTAGGATTTGCAGCTCGGAGGAAACGATATTACGAATTACGACGGGCTGTAATCTTTTTAATCCACGTTGGACCCTATTAATGACTGCTATGGGCCCATTCTTTACCATCTTCATAAATCCTATGTTTATTTTCATCATAAAACTAAATTTAATTTTAAATTTAAACTTAATAATATTATATATAATATGAAAATAATAAAATATAAAAAGATTAATGTTTGAAAATATGTATAATAAAAATTATTAATACATGAAAATTTCTATAAAGATACAATTCTTTTACCTCTGTCAACGTGGATGGCAAAGCCCAGCATTTATTGGGCTGAAAACCACAGCAAAAAGTCAACATTTCCTAATTCCTAGTCGACGAAAGGCCCAACAAGATAAACCCCAAAAATCCCAGCTTCAGCACAAGTTTGTTGGGTTTCAACGCTTCGTAATTTTAAAGTTCCCAGTCCGCAGCTTCAAGACCCTAGCGCCGCTTCCTCTATCAACAGCCAAACATGGTAATCATCGCGCTCCTCCTTTTCATTTCTTCTTCCTTACCTTGGATAATTGTTGAGGCATTCAATTTTTTAAGCTTGAATTGCTATAATTCTTGTTTTCATTGCCCTTTTTGCAAAAATGGTTGGTTATCTGTGTGTATATATATTTAAAGAAAGTTGAGTCTTAAAAGATAGGTCTCTGATATTTTTGAATGGTTGATTTTGACATGGCAGCCTTCACACAAGACCTTCAGGATCAAGAAGAAGCTGGCCAAGAAGATGAGGCAGAACAGGCCCATCCCTTACTGGATCCGCATGCGCACCGACAATACCATCAGGTCAATATATTTTTTTCTTTTTTTTCTTGCTTAAATATGTTTGCAAGGTTTTGTTTTTGTTTCATTTTTTGAGGGGGTCTTTTCATCTTTTTTTTTTGGATTGAAGGTACAATGCGAAGCGTAGGCACTGGCGCCGCACCAAGCTAGGGTTCTAAGCTCGATGGGCTTATTTGGATTCAAGTTTTTTTTTTTTTGTCAAAGTTTATTTTCAGACGTTTTGATGTGGAACTTAATATTGGTAACAACCCAGGGGTTCTTTTATTTGAGATTTTCATGAGACTGAGAGCAATATTTAAAGTCATAGAATGTTTAATTTTACATTTAACTTTGGTTCCTCATTATCTCATCTTCATTTGAGTGCATGGTATTGAACTTGGCTATGCTGCTGGTTGCTTTAACTTACCTTTATATGTTAAACTCTTCTGACCTGGATGTTTTCTATGTCCTTGAGAGTGGCTTTGTTGAGTTTATTTAAAGCTGAACCATTGCCGTATTATGAGTAAATGAACTTCAAATTGTTAGGTAATTTTGATATTCTTTAAGCCAGAATTTTGAGTGAGAGGCCTTGATGCATTAGGTTCTAGAGAGCAGTGTTGCTTGTATCATATGCCAATGAAAAAAACTTTGTGGGTAAGATTGACTATTAGAGACAATGTAAAGCGTAGGAATTTTAGCTTAGAATAGGCGGAGAACGGTGATATGTAACTTGAATTACTGTAATTAAGATTGTCATGAAGTTTGTTTGAAAGGGCAAATGCTTTGTTGTTTCTAGACAAGGAGAGCATTTAGGTAGTTTGAACTGGAAAATAATTTTGATGGAACTATTTAAATAGGGAGGTTTACAGTTAAAATTGGTTGCAGGACATGAGTCCGTTATCTCTCTTAGAAGTAAGTTGTGCAAATGAATAATCCTCATTGAGTGAGCTTAGGTAGGTCGATGATGGTGTATTCGCGGCATTACATTTGCTTGGGGAATGGAGACTTTGTGAACTTGTGTAAAAGTAAGGAATTGGAACTGGTGCGGTGGGTGGTAATGCCCTTGGTTGCATGATCGAGTATATGTGGATATCCAAATCCACACTATTTACATAATGTTTTAGGGGAACAGGGTGAACTTGTAGAACGAAAAGTAAATTTTATTGATATTTTTTGAATTTGAGATATGATGTGGGCTTAAGCCCCTAGGCACCAATGTAATTACTTGAATTACAGGTTTGACATTTGGATGTAACATACATACATCACGTGTGGGCTGATATTTAGCCATTGTAGCGCGTTCATCATTTGCTTAAATGGGAAAGATGGGTCCAGTTATTTTGCTTCTGTTCTCTGTGCTACATGTCTCAGCCTATCAGCGTGTGCCCTTGTTGATGACGATTACAACGCTTCTTTATATTTTCTG
Source organism: Adansonia gregorii (assembly GCA_038382025.1). Classification (NCBI taxonomy): domain Eukaryota; kingdom Viridiplantae; phylum Streptophyta; class Magnoliopsida; order Malvales; family Malvaceae; genus Adansonia; species Adansonia gregorii. Next base: position 4,757,112 of record JBBYHO010000015.1, on the reverse strand, counting down.
AAGCCTTAGCTTCTATGTTATGAAGGATTAGTGTTATATGGTGGTCATTATACAAATTAAATGAATAAAACTATTGAACTTGGAAAATCAATTGAACCAATTGAATTCGGCTGGTTACGTGAGTTTGTGTTTTGACTTAAAATAGGGTATGTTTAACATAAATGCAAATACATAATTTATTTATATTTTGAATACATTTGGATTTATTCGGTTGGTTTGTTTTGACTGGTTTTATTTAAAAAATAAAAAATTATAAATCAATTGAATAAATTTATTTAACTTAATTTATTTAATCAAATTTTATTAAAAATGATTAGACAGGATTGAGTGTACTGATTAAGGTCAATATCGATCAGTTTAGGTGATTCAATGTACTACTACTGCTCACTGTCCGCAGAGGGCCCTAGCTGTCAGGGTTGTAATGTTCTCAACTATCAAATATCAATGAGTAAGATTTGAAATTTACTCCAGAAAATGACTGAAAAATTTAACATTTGTCGTTCGTATTGTCCAAACTAGCAATTTTCGTATTGTCTGGTGTTTATCTAGAGACAACATGCATGCATGAAACCGCTTTCAGTTCTGGCAATAATATTACTACTAAAATTTCTGTAGAATTTTCCCTTTATTAACAATTTTTGGGTTGTCAGTAGATTCCTACAAAAAGCAAGGATTAGTTTCTAACTTCTCGGCTTGTGCTGACTTCTGAGTGGCCGATGTTTTGAGGCTCGAAAATCAGATGTCACATCCCCTCAAAGGGGAAAAAGGAAAAAAAAAAAAGTAAGGCAATTTGAGCGGGTGGCACTTGTTTTTGATACAAACCGTGAAAAACCTTGTTCAAAACTGCTTGGACAAGTCAGTTCTTTAATGGAAAACGCTGTCAGATGACCTAATGAAACAGTTAATCGTTAACGAAGAAAGGACCGAAACTCATGGCAAGCCACAGAGCCCCGAAGAAACCAGCCCCGAAATCAATGTCGTTACTATTATTTCCCTCTCGTTTTGCTTCGAAAGTTGGTTATAAAAACAGTATTGATCCGAGTCAAAAGAACTGCTCTCATTCAACAAAAACTAATCTCATCTTCTCATTTTTTTTTGTCCTTTCTCTGTCTCGGCACCGATCCATCCTGGTATTATGGAGGACGGAAGAGCCTGAGGTAGAGAGAGCACAAAATTCTGAAAGAAAGCAGGAGATTCAAAGATCGGCTTCTGTTGATCAAGAACTTCGTCTTTCTTACCTTAAATAAAGTCCTGGTTTGGCTTTTTTTTTTTCCTTTAATTTGGATTGTCCGTTACCATGGCTTCCGACAGTGACATATCTTTGGAGCAGATCAAGAACGAGACCATTGATCTTGTAAGCATTTGAAACCGCTCTTTTTTTTTTGTTCCTGTTAGCTTCCGTTTGTTTTGGTTTCTTGTTGCTTTTTGTAATGAAAACTAAATTAACGTGCTCCGTGTTTGTTTTTTTGCAGGAGCGAATCCCAGTGGAGGAGGTTTTCCAGCAGCTGAAATGTACGAGAGAAGGTTTGACATCGGCAGAAGGTGAGAAAAGGCTCCAAATCTTTGGCCCAAACAAACTTGAAGAGAAAAAGGAGAGCAAATTTCTTAAGTTCTTGGGATTTATGTGGAATCCTCTGTCGTGGGTTATGGAGGCTGCTGCTATCATGGCCATTGTTTTGGCCAATGGAGGAGGCGAGCCCCCAGATTGGCAAGACTTTGTCGGTATTGTTTCATTGCTTATTATCAACTCAACCATCAGTTTCATTGAGGAAAACAACGCTGGCAACGCAGCAGCTGCTTTGATGGCTGGCCTTGCACCCAAAACTAAGGTTTATTTGTTTGTTCATTTTCACGCATGTTGTCTCATTGCTTGTTTGAAGTCCCTTTTTCCAGGTTGCATCAACATCTGATCATGTTTCATTTTTTAGGTGTTGAGAGACGGCAAATGGGGTGAGCAAGATGCAGCAATTCTGGTACCAGGAGATGTTATTAGTGTTAAACTGGGAGACATTATCCCGGCAGATGCTCGTCTCTTGGAGGGTGATGCACTCAAGATTGATCAATCTGCCCTCACCGGCGAGTCCCTACCCGTTACCAAGAATCCAGGTGATGAGGTATTCTCTGGGTCCACCTGCAAGCAAGGTGAGATTGAGGCCGTTGTCATTGCCACTGGTGTCCATACCTTCTTTGGCAAGGCAGCTCACCTCGTTGACAGCACCAACAATGTTGGTCACTTCCAAAAGGTACTGTTAATCGTGTTTGTTTCGTTATGATGATGCAAATTGGTCATGTTTAGATTATGTAATGAGCCACTGCTTCTTGTTGCATAATGGCACAGGTGCTGACAGCCATTGGTAACTTCTGTATCTGCTCGATTGCAATTGGAATGCTTATTGAGATTATAGTGATGTACCCAATCCAGCACAGGAGGTACAGAGACGGTATTGACAACCTGTTGGTGCTTCTCATCGGAGGAATCCCAATCGCCATGCCTACAGTATTGTCCGTGACAATGGCTATTGGGTCTCACCGCCTGTCGCAACAAGGAGCCATCACCAAGAGGATGACTGCCATTGAAGAAATGGCAGGGATGGATGTCCTGTGCAGCGATAAGACCGGGACTCTTACGCTTAACAAGCTAACAGTAGACAAGAATCTTATCGAGGTTGGTTATGAGCACTTTTCCTATGTTTTCTAACATGGTTTCACAAGCATGAAAGTTGGTATTTATCTATGACTACATTTTTATCGCGGCAGGTGTTCGTAAATGGTATGGAGAAGGACACCCTTTTGCTGATTGCTGCAAGGGCTTCCAGGGTTGAAAACCAGGATGCCATTGATGCTTCAATTGTAGGGATGTTGGGTGACCCCAAAGAGGTATCTGATACAGTGCATCTACTATTGCATGTGCTATTTATTCCCCAAGAAAAGAGTTGCTGACTTTGCTGCTTATGAATCTATAGGCAAGGGCTGGAATCACTGAGGTACACTTCTTACCCTTCAACCCTGTGGATAAGCGCACTGCTATCACCTACATTGACAGCAATGGCGAGTGGCATCGTTGTAGCAAGGGTGCTCCTGAGCAGGTAAGATGATACTACATCAACTGAACTGCCATTGTAGTTCATTTCTCATATTCAAGTAATCACTGGTTACACAAGTGTTGGCTTCTGAATTCAAAATCTAATGTTGTTTGGTACCAGATCATTGACCTTTGTGGGCTCAGTGGAGACTTGAGGCAAAAGGCGCATGATGTCATTAGCAGCTTTGCTGACCGTGGCCTTCGGTCCTTGGGAGTTGCTAGACAGGTGGATGACCCTAATGCTAATATACCTGACACAATTTCATAGGAGTGTCCATTAAGATTCACCACTTCTCTAACCAATTTTATTCTGTCTTCTGCACAGACAATTCCAGGGAAGACAAAGGAGAGCGCCGGAGGACCTTGGGAGTTTGTGGGTCTCTTGCCTCTCTTTGATCCTCCAAGGCACGATAGTGCTGAGACTATACGACGGGCCCTTGAGCTTGGTGTCAATGTTAAGATGATCACTGGTGACCAGCTTGCCATTGGAAAAGAGACTGGTCGCAGACTTGGCATGGGCACTAACATGTATCCTTCTTCCTCCCTCCTTGGCCAGAGTAAGGATGAGGCTATTGCAGCCATTCCTGTTGATGAGCTCATTGAGAAGGCTGATGGATTTGCCGGAGTCTTCCCTGGTAATTGGATAATCATCTCAAGTCTCAAATTTACTGAAAACACCAACAATATTCATAGTAGATTTATTGTGTCAGGAGGGTCTATTACTTAATTACTTAAAATTTGTTGTATGCAGAGCACAAGTACGAGATTGTTAAAAGGCTCCAAGATTTGAAGCACATCTGTGGCATGACAGGAGATGGTGTGAACGATGCCCCGGCACTTAAGAAGGCAGATATCGGTATTGCAGTGGCCGATGCAACTGATGCTGCCAGGAGCGCCTCAGACATAGTCTTGACTGAGCCAGGATTGAGTGTGATTGTGAGCGCAGTGTTGACAAGCCGCGCCATCTTCCAGAGGATGAAGAACTACACAATCTATGCTGTTTCCATCACAATTCGTATTGTGCTGGGATTCATGCTGGTTGCTCTCATCTGGGAGTTCGACTTCTCACCATTCATGGTCTTGATCATTGCCATCCTCAACGATGGAACCATCATGACTATCTCCAAGGACAGGGTCAAACCATCTCCTATGCCCGATTCATGGAAGCTTAAGGAAATCTTCGCCACTGGCATTGTCCTCGGGGCCTACATGGCCATCATTACCGTGCTATTTTTCTGGCTTGTTCACGACACCGACTTCTTCACTGTGAGAAGATCACAACGACCAGATATCAACCAAGTTACTAATTCTATGTAGAAAGTGGAAAATTTTAACATTGTCTTCCATTTTTGCAGGAGAAGTTTGGCGTGAAGCCAATCAACGATAATATAAATGAGCTTACTTCAGCTCTCTACCTTCAAGTGAGTATCATCAGTCAAGCACTCATCTTTGTGACGAGGTCAAGGGGCTGGTCCTATGTTGAGTGCCCTGGTCTCTTGCTTCTTGGAGCCTTCATTGCAGCGCAGCTGGTCAGTATACATACAGACGTACATATATACATATATATATATATATAT
>JBBYHO010000015.1:4723386-4744862 GCA_038382025.1 Adansonia gregorii | reverse complement strand
AATAATAATAATAATAATAATAATAATATATTTTTAGAATTTTTTGGGGGCCTAGATTCTTATTTGGGAATACAGAGAGCCAATTTAAAGAATTATGTAAAATTGTTCTGATTTATTTTGGATTGGGCTTTTATGATTTTCGGGTTGTGGATTAATCTTTGATAATCTACAAAATTTTGAACAAGATACATAAAAGATGCATATAACCATGCTAAAGATATGATTAATTTTTTCTTTTTTTTACGTTATAAGCTTTTAACCTAGTTTTTGTATATGCTTCATGCATAGGATGTGCTGACCAAAACTATACATTTATTAGGAACTATGCATATAATTGTCATTTATATGTGCTATTTTATATTACTTTGATATATTATAGTATTTATATTAGTTCCTATAATATTTTTTTTTTAATGTGTGATTGTTTAGGGCAATACCTTGTAATTTGAATCAATGAAATTTATCTCTTTTGCCTTCTACAATTTAGTAAGAGATGTCCTTAGAGATCTTTTACCCCGGGTCAAGTAAACAAAAAAAAAAAAAATCTTATTACAAAAGATAGTATAAGATTATACAGACCAAACCCCACCTAAAAGGGGACCATCAAAATTGGATTTTTGGTCTAAGGTCTAAACAATATTTGAGTTCGAAGTAAAAATTCAATCTTTTTACTATCTCAATTTAATAGTTTTAATTCTCTATCTCAATTTTAATAAATTTAATCTTTACACTTCTATTAAAAGTCTATTTAAAGATAACCGATATAAATGATTTTTTTTTATTGATGACATGGCATAGCACCAGAAGTTTTTTTGCCACGACGGATACCAAAAATGCCATGTCATCAAAGTTAAAAGCAAAATTTTTAACATTGTTATCGATCATCTTTTAACTCAACTTTTAATGAAAGTGCAGGCATTAAATTTATTAAAATTGGAATAGAAAGAGTAAAACAATTCAACTGAGATAGTAAAATGACTAAATTCAAACCTTGATCCAAAATTTGATGTCTGACAATGAAGTTAAGTTAGTCAGGTTGATCTATTGTAAGTACCCTGCATGTTTCAAGTACCAGAGTGCACCTTCCGCTGCATGTTCGGCCGCTGCCTTCTTCGTAGTCCGAACGCTGCCAAAGCACTCCAAGATCATATCTGGCGCTTCTTCTATTTCAAGAATTACCCTGTAAATAAATCTGCAAAAGATTTTGAAAATAGGGTTTGAGTAAAAATTGTTCAGCAAGGAAGAGGGAAGCGATTTGAAGTTCCCAGCTTTTGTTCTATCCAAAACGAGACTTTTGAGCTATAAAAATCATTTCTTGTCGCATATCATATAGGTCGTGTACTTACGATCTCAAATGGCTCGGTCCTTCCTCCTTGCAACATTCGAAAAAAGGGGGTTTCCAGCAATTGACAGCACAGATTTCATATAACTGTGATCTAGCAGTCTGGTTAGGTGATTCACCTGAAAATATAAGAGACGCATAAGATAATTGCTCCCCACTGACTATGCACAAAAAGTGTAACTATCAATAGACCTTTGGATCGCAAGTCAATCACACAGTTAGGATTTGCATTGGAGCATTTGGGGAGCACTCCATTGACTTCAATACGCAATGCTGACCATCCTGCTTTGGCTTCAAAAGAATGCGGAGGTCTACTGACAGGCAAGATGCAAGGTTGACCGTTAGTAGTTGTCCTATTAATGGAATAGGTTTTGAGGCTGAAATCATTCACAAGAGATTCTTGCAATTTCATGTTTTCAAATCCAATAGTGTCAGGACAAGCAACATCAATCGGTTTTTCATCAAATCCAATCAGCTTGGCTTCCATCTTGCAGCTTCTCTTTAAAACTTCCTCTAAGGACTTTGACTTGGGTGCATATCCTTGGTCCTGTACATTCAAAGACAAAAAAGGCCCCCGGATTAAGTTGCATTCTATGTTACTCGTACTCAGGCGAGAATGTCAGACACAGATATGTGCCCAACACGGATATATTCAATTTTTTCCGAGATGTCCATGTATTTGAAGAGTCCTTGCAGAATCATATCCCATATCCATATCCAGATATGTGTTAGACAAGGGTGTCAGATATGGATACTTCAAAAAAAATGAAAAGTCGGAGCAACATAGGTTGCATATTCACAATCATTCTGTCAACGAACAATAAAAGGGAAGCTTCACAAGTCCAGAGCATACCTCCACTAAGATTGGGCCATAAACAATATTAACTTCTAAAATGAATCAAAACACAAGTAACAATCCAAGAGATTATATTTTAGTGGTGTCAAGAAGAGGGTATAGGAAAGTATGCAGCGCACTGTTTACCTTTAACTTCACATATATTTGGTGCGCGGCAGTTCTGATAGCATCTTTTTTGTTAATGTTGATTGCAGAAACAGCTACAGGAACATCTCCTACATTTACTTTTACATCCACTGAAAAATTTCTGCCACTTTTTGATATTTGAAAGTTCAAATCCCAGTTATGAGACTGGCAAAGTTCCTGTAATTCCCTTACGGGACTGAGCTGCACACTTGAAAGGCTCTTGATCGGATCCAAAAGGGATATCATTATCTTCCAAACATGGTTCAAGTTGAACCCAGTATCAAGGAGAATAGCACCAAAACAAGACTCTACCAAGTCACCGAGAGCCTGGATCAATACGTTAAAGCTATTAAATTAAGAACCCTTCTTGAAAATAAGATGCAGCAGTATTGTGTCCCTATATAGATTTGCTTCTATCACAAATCAGTTCCACCTAACCCTCATAAGTGAAATCAAAAGGGGAAAAATCCACCAACCATATCTTCATCCTCAAATGGGAGAATAGCATAAAATAAATCAGCTCTAAAGAAGGAGATTTACTTCAATCAGAATAATGAACCCTCATGATTTGAAGTTAAAAAAATAAAATTATCAAAATCCAACACATACATATCTTCTTTAACAAATAAGCATGAATTTAAATCAGTTGCGTGCTTTGTCAGAATATCAAGCTCCACCTAAACCTCCTAACTTGAATTAAAAGAAAAAAAGAAAATCCAGCAATCATATATCTTCTTCAACAAATGAAACGATAGATGCAAAAATAAATCAATTTCAAAGAAGCATAAGATAATAGGGAAGCATACGATCTTTAAAAAAATAAATCACAAAATTGTATCTTTTAGTCTTTATGCGAGGAATGGAGCTTTGCATTTGTAAAATCCATTTATATAAAGGGTGGCTAAATTCATTATATCTAACATGTTATAAAGGGGAAAAAGAGAAAAACATGCATTAGGGCAAAAGATAACAGCTAATGATTACTACCTTTGGACATTTTGGCCCTTCAAACAATCCCCTGTCAGGTGATGATGTAATGAAGTGAACATATTTTTCTATGGCCTCGTTGAGGGGACTAGAGTCATAGATGAGATATTTGTGTAAGGATCTCTCCACTGCAACATTGGCAAAGGACTTGTTGTTCACCGACACCGATCTCAAATCAGTCAACTGACCAGGTTTCAACTTTGGATAGAGCGTAAACAGATATGATGTGATTAAATAATCCAAAACAGCATCTCCAAGAAACTCCAATCTCTGGAAAATTATCAAAATATTAATAACCGTAGCATCAGAAAATAGAATGTTATAAAACTGACAAGTCAGCTGAAACATATAAAACATTAAGTCTAACTCCATTAAGGAGAAAAGCAGACGTAGTGCGTACCTGGTAGCAGCCTCCTCCATTTGAATTATAAGAAGGATGCACAAATGCCTGAAGGAGCAGACCCTTATGAAGAAACTGATAACCCAACAAATTTTCAAGAGCTCCAGTATCCACTTGAGAAGAAAGTGGCATGAAATTCTTGCTTGCAGCACAAATATTATTAACTTGAGAACCTTGGAAGTCCACTCGTATGCCAATCCATCTAAGAAATGCAGTTGCAGCTTGGAAGCCACTGTCAGATATAAATGCTCCTACAAGAGCCTCAACCACATCAGCAATTGTTTTCTTATGTAGCCAGTGGTGATTTCTACTGCATCTGACTTCAGTATTTGCATTATCTTGATATTTATTTTGCAAGTGAACAGTTCCTTTAGTTTCTTCGGTACAAAGTATTGGGCAGGGATGGCCCAAAGCAAAGAACTGGCAAGGATCAAAAGGTTGATCTCGTATGTAAACCTGAAAATTAGTGGAAATACTGCAACATAAATATTTATTATTTATATTAAAACACCAAATATTTTAGACATATAAAATCATCCTGGGTTTGAATCATTAAATCCAAACAGCATTAACTTAAAGCATTTGAGTATGCATAAAACTCCTCAAACAGCAGAGGCTAACAATTCCAAAATGGTGAAGCATCTTAGCAAAAATCAGCAGGGAGGGAAGAAGGGAGACGAGGGGTCTAACCAAACACACTGTCTTGTAGTTTAATCAGTTCTATAAAAACCACATTTTTCTACTATTTTTTATGTCTACAGGTAGAAGATCATTTATCAATGTTGGACAAGTGACAAATAAACGTGCACCTTAGCATTTAATGCAACTAGTTCATATTCATTAGCAGTGAATCAGACTGCAATCATAAAATTTTCTATCTTTGAAATAGTATGCGGACCAACAAGTAAAATTTGTCAAAAATATAACAATTACACTAACCAGAACAAAAGTCAAAACTTTTGTATAATGAAGATCACATTCTAAAACACAATCAAACCTGTAAATTCCTCCTTGTTGCTAGCTTGAACAAATTAACATTATTTACAGCTTTAGACCTTCTCCTAGTCAATTGCCCTTCATCAAGTGCATCATGCAAAAGAAAAAGATGGCGACCTACAGCAAACTTGAGGAAGGCATCACCAAGTGATTCAAGCCTTTCAAGAGAAAAACGCTCTTGGCACTTCTCTGTAGTGAGCGCTTCTAACACCTAACAAAATTCCAAAGTGTTAGTAATAGATAAGATTCATGCATATGATGGCATATCATGATTGAACGATTAGACTAGCACATAACTAACCTAATGGATGCTTCACCAAAAGCACAATTTATACTATCATATGCAGTTAGGTCTTACCTTACTGGCTGTAATTTGATTTCCCTCAGGAAATGAATCAGAAAAAACACACTTCAGCTCAATAGCAACAAGCAAGTTCTCCAGGTGGTGCATAATTGATGGTAACAAAGAAAGTGAGCTCCCAATATCTTTGGAGAAGCCTATTATTTTCAACTGACAAAGCTCAGGAGGCAAATCAATGAAGTACTCTTCCTGTTCATGATATTCTGTTTATAACAAAGAAACAGAAATGAGAGCAACAGCTAGAAAACCTTTTTCTTTATTTGTTTAATTTGGTGATAAAGAAAAGGAGAGAGGATTTTTTTGGGGGGGAGGGGGGTTCCAGATTGTCCATCAGCAACCAAACTGTAGTTTTCTAGATTATAGAGTGCCTCAATCTTTTTAAGCCCTCACTCTAACTGCCCTCTTTTCTTGAGCAATATGCCAATTGATACTAAAAGAGTTGCAGATATTACAGATAACATTTTAACATTAGTTATACTAGTATATTTCAGGGACTATTCTGACCAACTTAAATCAATAACTCCATCAGTCCAAGTGCTGAAGCAGATTATCGAATGGCCAGCAAAGCCGCTTGTAAAATGTTTTATTGTTGCAATAGCCTGATTTTACTTGCTATCTAGTAACCTGAAGTCCTGGATAAGAAAAGAAAGATTACAGCTTTATTTTCATCACCATATGAGAACTCATAGTCTCATTCCATTGATCCAACTTGAGCATTTCTCATTTCCAAAAGAAAACAGTTCAAGATATCTCTTTTACATCAAATAAGCTACATGGATGTTAAGCTAGTTCAAATCTAGTAGATTTCATGTTTTTTAGTGTTTTCTCAATTAGGATGATGACAGATCATCAAAAAAGAAAAGGACAATCATTAGGACCAAAAAAACCTTGGCTCCCAAAAACAAATGATCAACTATAAGTCAGGCTTTACACTTCAATACAGGGAATTTAGCATTAATCAAATCATAACGAACCAAAAACCTGTCAACCCTGTCATGAAATAAATAATGCAATCTAACAAAATAAATAGCAATATACCCATAAAGATAGTAGTAATCCCTGGAACCTCATATTTTGAACACAGATAATCCAGTACAACAAGCAACATACTTAGGAAAAAGGGGAACCATAACAAGAAATGAAATCAAAGCAAACAAAAAAGCTACCTGAATCGTCCGGCTTTCGGTTGTGTAGCAAATTGCGCAATTTAAAAAGTGGTTTTGCTTGCAGAAGAGGTTGTTCAGGATACTTAAGATCAATGTCAGACCTGATTGACAACACTGATGTTAAAACTCCATCAATTGAACACTAGATAAAAACCTAATCTAGAACAACTTGGTGAGCATGACCATCTCATTAGAAATCAAACTAATTTCTGAGAATGCTAATAACAGTAGAGAATCAAGAGTTGAGCTACCAACATTTTTAAATGCTCCACATGGTTTAAAGTGTCTGAATCTCTATATGGGCTGTAACCATTTTTTTCACCAACAACTTTAGTAATAAAGTAAAAGTTCTTCTTGTGTGGAGCATACACCAAACTATTTTCAACATCTCTTATACTCTGACAACCATTTAAGAGTTGCAAGCAAAAATCTGAAGGGAAATTTTCACTCTTTGCAGCTTCTACAGGAGTCTTAAAGAGTGGAGACGACAAACATCTTCGCAAAATCCTCCAGTCCACTGTCACTTTATTCTTGCGATTGTGCAAAACAACAGGGAGCAACAAATAGAATGTTGAGGAGCTTGATGAAAGAAATTCCTTGTTTCCCAAAGGAACAAATTCAGAAAGGAGTTCTGATCTATCAAGGATGACCTTGAAGAACATTTCCTGAAAACGCTCTGCCTGCATGATCTGCATATGAAGGTATAGACAGACAATTTTAATAAGGAAGTTAATTAGAACAAATTTGACCAAAAAAAATACTCTTACCTCTTCTCTTGTAAAGCCTGCAACTCCTGATGGGACAAGCTTTGTCATCACTGACCTACGGCGAGCTAGGTGAAGATCCAGCTCCATTCTCTCAGCCTCTTTAGGAAGAGAAGACTTGACAAAGAGAGCAAACTCTTTATAGCTCCTATCCTCAGGATCCGGAATAAATTTTATATAGTAAGAATGAAGGAGCACATAGTTTTCCAAGTTGCTCCATGGCTCTTTAAGTACAGCAGGAACAAACATCTCATGTAGTTCACCTCGTGAATCCTCGTCTGCAAATAAACAAAATCAAATTTTGTTGAGACTAAAGACAAACAAAAGTGATTAATCTTATACCGATCACCTCACCCCACTCCCCCACCCCCGCCAACCAAAAAGAAGAAAAGAAAAAAATAACTAAGTTGCTTTGCGTCAACCTTCGGAGCTCCCAGAATCAAAAGACACCAGCACTGTTTCCTCCTCAAGAACACTGTTTTGCAATGGCAAGAGATGGTCACTCAAGGCTCCCAATTTATGCAATTCTTCAATTGCTTTTAGACAAGCATCTCTTTTGGCAGCATTAACTGAAGATTGAGGTGTACTGGCAATTTGGTTTATTGGAGCATTGGAAGGTAAAATTATGTTGCAGATTGTTCCTCCAATATCATCAAAATAATAAAAGCTTGGCTTGGGGTCAAGGTACCTGAAAAATAGATTCATGTGGATAATCTAAATGAGTAAAAGAATTTCCACAGAGAAACATATGTAGTGCACTTCATATATTTAAAAGCACATAAGAATGAAAAAGAAGACAAACTCATCATGTGGTAGTTTTGCGCAGTAATGATGAAGTAGAGAGATACTATATCCTGAACTGATGGAAGCACCGGATGAATCAACTTTATACATTCTTTCCTCGGGAGCAATAGAAACCTCAGTAGATGTTCTGAAAGAAATTTCCATATTCATACGATCTTCATCTTTCTTAAAATTTTTAATCAAATTTAGTTCTCTCTCATCCCCACTGCAAAGTTAAGAGAAAGAAAACTTATTTTTTCCCAATAACAGAAAGAGAACCATATGAAAGACCTTCAAATAGCATATACTTTTATGAAAAGCACCTGTTCACCAGAAATGCATACTCAGACAGAGGCATTCTTGCACGACCTCTTGATTGGATAAAACTTGCAACAGTTTCTGGAAGGTCAAAACGTATCACAAGGCAGCATGTTTGGATGTCAAGTCCTTCTTCACCAACTTTAGTTGCAATCAAAAGATTCAACTGTCAAATCATCACCCGAGGAATCAAGAATAAATAACTGGCCTCAACCTGCTTAGAAACACTAGCAATAGTTGCACTACGTTTTCTTATGCAGATGTCATACATATTCTCTATACTACTACAAGGCAACTTAATGTGCAAACAGATTTTAGGTGTCAGCTGTTTGATGCACCACATCAGTATGAAGATGCTTTGCAATGGTTGTAATCCAAGTTCAAAATGCATCTTTTTGAATGTTCTTGTGAATTATGGCCAATACCAGGTATATAAGCAGTGATTTCAAACCCAGAGGTTAATCGTATTCTGGATATAGTTCAGCTTGCTTCCATAGGCTACAGTTGCTATAAACTGCTAAGGCATGTTGATGATCACTTTGCAAGATATGAAAGGAAAAGCTTTCAGGTTATTATCAAATGCTATGGATGATTTTATTACTTTACGGTCCTATATATTTGTACAATAAGAACAGATGGAGCAGTCCTAGATAAAAGAGGAGACGAACAGGCAACAGAAGTTACCAGACGTCCATCCATCTACTGGCTGTAAGAATAGATCCATGTGGAAAGAAAAGAAGTCAAATCCATAAACAGTATTTACCTAACTAGTAGCTACAATCAGTTTTCTATTTCAAAAGTTTCCCTGATCAATTCAGTTTATGCAATAGAAAAGTAGCCATTTCTGTAGGCCACCAGCAGTTCACTTACTTCTGTTGTTTATTCCCTAATTGTTACTTTTATCCTCCAAATGTCCCATAAACTACAACCAATTACAACCACAGGTTCAAGTTAAAAGAATAAAGACCAAATGAAAGAGCTTCTGTCTCATAACAACTTTGAGAAATTAGGAAATTAGCTCCCTTTAGCAAACATTCACAGCAATGATATGAAAATGTCTAAAAACACCAAATCTGCCCTACATTGTGCCCAAAGCATAAACCGAGCCAGTCAGCTAAGAAACAAAGATAAAATTAACAATCCCATGGCATGAAAGGGGGCAGGGTGGAGGGAGGAATATTAAAACTAGCAGAAAAGGGTTACCTCTCCAGTTCTGAACTTCTCTAGAATGTTTTTCATTGTATTCCTTGACATACTTTTAAGTCCAGAGTGGACTCCCACAAGAAAATGGCACTTCCAAAATGATAGGAACTTAAGGCTTTGCAGTATGTATGACAAGGATCTTGCAGTAACAATCCTATTCACAAAAATTATACATTTCATATTTGGCTGTAACCTGCAAAAGGAATTGTGAAATTTTGTGAGAGAAATATGTATATAATACATGAAAATACAGTGATAGAGTTTGTTTGTAAGTAAACAGACAGAAAGAGATGGGACATCGTGTGAACACATAGTTAATATAATGAACGATCATTGCATTTAGGTTGTCCACAAATGGCTGCTGCCCTCAAAATCTAGATCAATTACCAACAGACATCATGCATTAAGTCCCATCTCTTGCCTCCTAGCGTTGCAAGAACTTCAGACGTCATAACGTGGAAATAAAAAGTTCTATTTACTAAGTACTTTAACTATTGAAATAGTCTGACAGAGTTTCCATGCAATATATCTAACAAATATCCAAAACCACCATACATGCTTGAATACAAACCTGAAGGTGGCAAGAATTCCAATAAGGCGCAACAGCTTTTTCGAGAAAAACGGTTCCTTCAAAACCTCTACATCAGATAAATCATGTGCAGCCCCACCTACAATATTAGCAACAAAGACTAATAGCTAAGATTCTTACTCAAGTTGACTGAAACAATTAGCAGAGCATAAAAGTTCAAAAATCTAAGAATCGCCATTTACCGACAAAACTAATGCACAAATTATTAGAAGTTTAATGCATGCAATGAAGTAGTAAATAGTGTGCAAACATCAATAAACCGAGACAGTAGGTAGAATTAAGTTGAAGCTGCTACCAGAAAGTGCCTAAATTGATTACCATATCTCCACTGCATAACCGAAATTTGATGAACACAACATAATTGAGTATACAACAAGCAAGAAACTAGACAACAGCTAGAATGAAACTGGGGCTACAATTTAAAATACCTGAACAGATTATGTACTGTGAGAAACTGTGTACAGCTATGTGACTATTTTAGGAAGTTACTTAGGAGTTTTGACTACAAGACAGGATAGGATAGGAGATTTGAAGATAAGATAGAATTCCCATAAATAATGGGATTAGATTCAGTATTTGATTTTTCTAATACATCCCATATATCATGGGATTTTGATTATGGTTGAATTTAGGTACTAGATGAGTGCTAGGGCCATAATATAAATATGTGTACTGTAATACTCTAAAATATATAACAGCAAACTTCTTTTTACCAGCTTTCAACATATACCTCTGCCACAATCAGGAGCAAAAACATCAGCAGCCTGAGCAAGATATCGATCATATACAGAGTCGTCACTTAAAAATCCTTCATCTTCTACCAATTCATTCCTCTCAGTGGTATTAACAGTCAAAAGAAGTCGGCAAGCCTACAAAATGCAGAGGAAATAAGAATAAACCAAAATTTCGTTGGCTATTTTAACCAGCAAGCAACTGGAAGTCTACAACAAGCTAGAACTAATAAAAATTGAATAAAAATTGCCCTAAAAACAAAATATTTCCACTTTCCCATCTCAAACCGATAAGGTAATAAGCCTAAAATATAAGTAATCACTGCTTAGTGCCACTGCACAAAAAATGCAAGTAACAAGTATGACCTACGAATAAAATACACCTTATAAAAACAAAACTCTAGTGAATAGCATGAGAACTGAATCTTATATTCTATACAGTATTTTCCAACATGAATTTGCTGGAGTACGGACTTGGTGAATATTGCTCAGAATAAGTAGCAGTACATGAAATGACAGCCAAAGTAACATTAGCAGTAGATCGCAGAATATTTTAGGCAGATGAAAGGCTTCAGACAGCCAATTAACAGTAACATGAGATTCAATTGTTTTTGCAGGATCTTACTTGTAACGCTCCCCAAAAGCCAAGATTTTCCAGGCAAAAGATTATATTATCATGCATTCTATTGAGCAACTTTTTTGTGTTCCTGGCAGATTGAAGATCACCATTCTTCCTGCCAAGTGTTGATATGCACTGCTCTTGCCACAAAACAGCAAAAATTAAAGCTTCTTTCAAGAGAATGAAGTTCAAGAAAGGGGAATGTATCACTGCAACATACCTGGCGCCTAATCTCCTCAAGTTTACTGCAAAAAATCATGTAGGAACTAGAAGAACCAAAACTTACAGGACCGTAATCATACACTTTAACAACAGGAGATGCTGTGAAGCTTTCTAATTCCTCCTTATCTCCAACTGAATAGACCTACAACTTATGGCACGAGAAATATTAGAAAATTGACGACCCCGAGCATCTAGATCAGTACAAAAATGGCATTTAAAAAAAATCTCTCCTCCCCTCTACATTTTGATTATAACCAAAAAGTCTTTTTTTCAAAAACATTCCTAATTGAAAAGGCAACCACTGCCGTCTACATTTCCAAAGATCTATGGCAGCACAGTCATACAGAGCAAGGGGCACAGGATGAGAATGATGATTAGGACAATGACAATGATATAACATTGCTCGCCTTAACCAAAATTACGGCAGTTGCTTGAATCCTTAAAACAGTCATAGTAGCACTACAAACCACAATGAATCAAGGTAATATATTTCTGTACTTATTCATCTCACAGTAAATCAATCCATATGCAGCAGAAAATAGTCATATGAAACATAAAAAATTAAACCTTCTTCATTTACTTAGCTCACAGTAAATTAGGATTGCTGCATCTACCTAACTGCACATGGTTGCAGCAAAAATATTAGTTCAGGCAAACTAAGTTCGTCAGTACTTGAAAATATCCTTTATTCACTACACAATGAACTAAGAACTTATGCCATTCAACCTAAGCAGTTCTACTAGGAGACAGAATAAACTCAATTGCAAAGAGGACCAAATACAAGTTTCATCCACCAAATAGAGGAAACAGATGGTTCTTCTATAACTAGATATACATAAGTCCAGATCAAGCACATAGGGATTGGTTAGACTCAAGTTGAGAAAGCAGAAAGCCAAATAGATCTTCTGGTGCTCGTCAACTCACTAGCTAAAGATGGACTATGACCTGCCACTACCATTACTCCAGCTTATGATAGGTAGGAAAGGTTTGACTAAAGTAAAGTCCTCAGTTTAGGCTAACAGGATTATCTCTTCACAAGTTAAGTAGGCCACAGCATATAAAATTAGCATTACAAAGGCCTAACCATAAAAATAAGAATAGTATCTTCATAAGCTCCATGTATGCTAACGTAACAAGGTAACTTTTAGTCCTCAAACAACTCCCTATGACATATATAAACTATTATTTAGGAGTTTCATTCATCATGTAAGAATTACAGTTGAACTTGGGAATAGCTAGTTAGATCCTAATCTTTATCGACAATTAGCTTTTAGAAGGGGGGAAAAAAGACTGCATAAAGGTACATTATATCAACAAGTGAAAGTTTCCAAGACTCACCTTTGCATCAAGCAAGTTTTCAAGACTGTTGATGCTTTTTGGTAAATTTACTCGACTAGAAGCATCTGAAAGAATAAGATAATGCTATACTATAATTAACCATTAACATATTAGATATCAACTAATGACTAGTGGAAAACGATATTATTGAAGAGCACTACAAGATGCAATATTATCCAAAATATTTGTATCATATAAAGTAAAACGTGTTTCATAATTGAAAATGAAAACTAGATTTTAGAAAACAAAAATGAAAATGGGTTAACGGGTTCAAATATGAGAACAAACAACACAAAAAAAAGGCATTTCCAATTTTGAAAACATGGAATGTCGATTACTTTTGTGTTTGTTGACTCGCAATTTAAAGAGGCCACCCATAATCGAACAATATTTGAAGCCATTAATTAATAAATATTTATTAATATTTATAATCAGAACCCATTCCCATAATCATTGTTTTATCTTTCTTTCATTTTTTCTTTTTTGTCTCTAGTACTTGGTGTCTTGAATTATTTATAATCTTTTTGGTCTCTTTCCACTCAAATCCCTTCAACAACAGCTTACAAAATTGCTAAAAAAATGTTGAGAAATTAGAAAGCGCGAATAAGATCACTGGATGTTTTATTTATTTCATTTCTTTTAACAAAATAGATATAGTGATATCAAACATATTGCACTATTTTGCACTTTTAGAAAACAACATTTGTTTTCGCTCACCAAACACATTTTCTTATTAAAAAATTCCTATAAATGAAAATAAAAATAAAAACGAAAAAAATTTCCCAAACCAAACAAAGCCCTATTTTTTCAAATTCATCTTCCACCTTTACACACCACATTCTCAGAACACCTTCAATAGTTCATATTTCCCATGGGAATCAAAATAGTTTACAGGAAAAAAAAAAAGAATTGAAAAAAGTCATTGTTGATCCACGTAAGAACTCAAATTTTGATTCAAAAGAAATGCAATTTTTCATTACCTTTACCGACAACAGGAGATGCTGTCATGCCAAATATACGAGGAAGCATTTTCGCAGTAGCTTTATCGTAAAAAACCTACAAGATTGCCAAGATAATCTACAGAAATCAAACTACATCAACTGATAGAAATTAATGTATACTTTTCATTAAGAGTACAAATATGTATTTGTGTTTCACTTTACTTTCATGATTTCTGCATAAGGATGATTGCTTTTAATTTGAGCATGATGACATTCATCAAATATCAGAAGAGCAATTGATTCCATCCTGATGAAGCAGTGATGTAAGCAACGAAGTAGTATTTGAGGAGTCATAACAAAAACCTGTAAAAAAACAATCAGCACACCTAGACATATAAGCCAAGGATGATGCAGCCTCAATGATTCATAATCCTAAGTAAAACATAACATCCTCTACAAGGGGAAAAAAAGGAAAGAAGAACAAACACCGTGAACATATTTAGTCAAGCATAATAATTTTAAATTGGTAAACTTCATAAGACATGTCTCTTTATAGTTAAGCTTTCTACATATGAATCTTTGATCTCATGTCATGGCACTATAAACAGGAAACAGGAATGGTAATAATGATGAATAAATTTTCATTTAATGAAAATATTTTGACCTTTCTATATGTTAAAGAGTCTATAATAGGATGTTGAACAAAACGCATATAAATATTAACATTGCGTCAAGCAAAGAACGTAATCACCTCAAATTGTTCAATCTCTTTTTCCCAGTCATGATGGTTCCTCAAGTGCGTGCACTTGCCACAATAAGTCCCAACCTTGAAATCAAGAGAATCTTCTATAACACGGCCTTGCTACAAAACAATAACAGATTTGATTCAAAACAGTGCATGGTCCACTGCTGAATAGAATCTATAATCGACAATCCTTGTTGATTCTTAAATCCCAACCTTACAAACCCAATCGTCCCCAAAGATTGAGTATAAATCAGAAAATCATGGACAGTAGCCCACCTGCTGAACAAGAGCCACTGTGGGAGCAAGAAAAATGCATATCCTTTTCTGAGGCTTCCGTATCAAATGACCAAGCTCATAGATAAGCAGAACTGCGATATGGGTCTTGCCGCAACCAGTCTCCAAATATACAATTATGTTCTCTTCCAAGGCTTTCTTGCACAACTCCAATTGATACCTTAAAAAAAAGCATATAACCTAATGTAATTTTTAAATAAATAAAACCAAATTAAATAACAAGGCAGAGCTTCCAACAGCTTGCCTGAAACTGCACCTCAGGTCCTCGATAAACAGTTAAAAAGGCCGTTATTTGAATCTTTTACTGGTTTTTCAATTGTTTTAAGACAGAAACAACTAACAACGTTTTCTATTTTTCATGTTGTCCCTCCAACCCTCCGCCCCCTCCCCTCAAGCAAAACAAACAGCTCTGTTTTCGTTTAACTTGACTCATGCAAAGCAATCAAATACAGAGGAACCAAGGCAAACCGACATTGAAAAAAGAAAAGGAAATAAATAAACATAAATATGTACAGGAAAGTGAAAAAAGAACTTACCTTCTAGCAATCTTTCGTGGGTCTTTGTCTTTCTTTTCCACTTTTGCTCCATCTTCTTCGATCATTTCAACGATTGGCGAGGGGTTAGAAGAGGCTTTAACTTTAGAGGCAATGGACATCTCGGCCACGTCGGTGGACAACTCACCATCCGGCATCCGTTGGGGGAATTATTGCCCCACCGGTGAGAACACTGATAAAAACTACTTATTCTCCAAGTCCCAAAAAAAAAGTAAATAAATAAAATAAATACCTTAGTTGCTTTGATTACTGAACACTGGATGACAAAATTCTTTTTTCGGTTTCAATAAGGTGAGCGGGATTATTGGATTTGCTTTCATGAATGTTGGTGCGAGTCAATTAAAAGTCGAATCTCTCAACTCTCTTGGTCAAATTGAAAGTAGAGCTGCTCTCACCGACCCGAACAAGAGAAAATTCGAATAAACTCTAATCTCTTTTTATTTTTATTATTTCCATCCATAAACTCTTATATTGATTTATTTTAATGACTTATATGGAAATAATTTATTAATTGAAAGTATTTTAGCTATATTGAAGTTTTTTTTTTTTTTTGGTTTTATTTCATGTACTAGATTTGCACAGATCCAGTAAGTAAATACTAAATACCTAAACTTAAAATAATAAGTAGCTTTTTTTACGATTGACTATTTTAAAAAATATTTAATTTTATATTAAATAATATTTTATCTCTTATTTTTTAAAATTATTATAATTTAATTTAAATTTTTATATTATTTTATTAATTGACTTGATGCACTTGATTTAGTGACATAAAACTTTAAAACATTTATGTTTTTGCCGTGATTAAGTTTGTAACAGAATCAGTAAATTATCGATTACTCGTGGCCGTATTAGAGTATATTCATGTAATTGAACAAAATTTTAGGAAAAAAATTAACTAGTCGAGTTTATGCATAAAATTATTTATAAAACATTTAAATATTTATTTAAAGAAATTTTGATTGTTCGAATAAAATATATATAATTTTATTTCTTTAATGACTTATTTATTATTATTATTTATTTTCAAAATTGTTTAGTAGTTGACTTTGTTCTATAGATAAATATCATTAATTATTTACAAATTTACTTTTTTAAATAAAGGAATTGACTTTTGCTTAGATCTGAAATTCAAACCAAACTTTAATTTGAATTTCAACTTTTTTCCTCCTTTTGAAGATATATTGCAATTTTGCTGTTTTTTTTCCCTTTTGATACATATAATTGCTACGTATTTTTTGAAAAAAAAAATAATTTTCAAGTCACAAATTAGTACAAGAGGAAATATCTATGTGCATATCTTAGTCAGACATGAGATTTAATTTCATCGATGTTTTAAAAGTATAATTAAATTTGTAAAAATTTAAAAATATTTGTTTATGTTGTAATATATTAATGATTACAATTTTTTAGATTTGTTGTAAACTTATAATAACTTTTATATTTACAGATAATTTATTAGTTGAATATCGAATTTTTTAAAGTATCTTTAAGACATAACGTTTCTTATAAAATTAATATTTAAAAAATAAAAAAATTCAAACTTGAACTAACAAATTGATCGTTAAAAACAATCAATTATTATGATAGATAGTTATAACTGTTAGTAATATATAATTATATCAAAATTTTTAAAAGGTATAATGTAATGTTCACAATTATGAATTACATATTTTCTACTCATTTCATTATTGCTCGTGATTAAATATCTATTTATTTAATCACCAAAATATATCTCGAAATTTTAATTTTTATATTCGTTTGATTAGTGCCTTTCTCCGATAAGTTTAACGTGAAACAAACTTTGAGTTTGCTTCTTTTCCAACCCTCCAAACTAAAAATACATCAACAATACTAAACTCCTAGTTCCGATCATCTCAGAGTCCAACATCTAACAGTCTCAAATACTTCGAGAGAAAATTGTCAATATATTAATAATTGCTTCCGATTACTTGCCTTTTGAAGTAACGATTAGTTGTATTTACGTTATAGATTTTGCTATCTTTATTTTTTTTTCCTTTTTTAATAAATTAGTGTACATAACAACCAAAATATCATTAAAGATAAAGGTAACACCAAATATATGATAATATGAGATGAAAATACCAAAATTAAGAACATTATTAAAGATGAATTAGAATTAAATGTATCCCCCAAACTCTACATAAGATGAAAACAGTGAAGTGTCAGCAGGGATTTGAGTTTTGGGCTGGGCCTGTCGTTAAATCAGAATTGAAACATTAAAACATTAAAACAAAAGGACAAGATCCATAATTAAAACAAAATAAAATATTATATTTGGGCCTTTGCCGAGGGCCAACCTTCGAGCAGGTTATGTAAAATTTGCAAAAAGCGCCGTTGCCGGGGATCGAACCCGGGTCACCCGCGTGACAGGCGGGAATACTTACCACTATACTACAACGACTTTGTGCTGTGAAAAGTTTAAAAATTATTATACTAAGTATTCTATAAGTTAAAAAACTATTATAATAAAAAGTTATATTAATTAGTAATAAAAAAAAATTGTTCTTGAATGGTGTGTCAAATATGAACCCCGTTCTTTATATGTATAGATTGCGAGACAGCAGTTGCTTCTGTATATGATAAGCTTTCTAGGAAGGAAATTAAATAACTATAGATATTCATTGATATGAACAAGGTGATCAACCAAATCAAAATACAAATATTTTCCATATAATTGGCAAAAATAGAAACAATTTACTACACTATATATGTATCCGTTAAGGTCCTTCCAGTTTCCACCATAATGTGAAGCAAATATTTGCAATAACTATTGTTTACTTTGCCCCTTCGTCCCAGACAGAAGCTTCAAAACATCTTCCATGGATGGCCGATCAGCTGATCTGCTTATGGTGCAAAGCAGAGCGACGTCAACAACCAGTTTTATTTCATCTTGCAATGAGTTGGTAGAACCAGCAGCTTCGTTTTCATTGTATATTTCTGTCAAAAGAACATCCTTTGGTTTGCTTTGTATGGTTGCTCCACCATTTGTCAGCCTACCATTGGTCAGTATTTCCAGAATTATCTCCCCAAACTTGTATATATCCATGCATAGTTCCTCTTTGATGGCATCATTGAATTGACCTGTTTCAATTTTCATATAAGAATTCAAGAACTGATTCTAGAAAAAAAGAAAAAGAGAGTGTTAAAGAGAAAAGAACTAGCAGAAATCAAGCCGCTCTATCGGCTTGTTTGTGACATGGGTATATTAAAATATTTTCCAAGACTTTTGAGGGCCTTGAAGGATCATAACCATACGGATATATGCTGACAAAGTTGTTGGATACGGTTCTTCAAGAAAAATGAAGAGTTGTAACAAGAGCCATTGCAGAATTAACTGTCAATAGTCTAGCGAGGTGTACTTTGAAAGCAAGATTTGTTAAGACATTGTCTCAGCTTCGAATATCTTAGGACTTCCAAGTTAGAAGTTAATTTTGGTTGTTTGAAATGGCAAGATTTTGAATAAAGGAATCCATGGAAAGTAAATAGATTATAGTACCTGTTCCAAATCTGGAAGTTGCTGCTGGACCTGGAACCGTACCTTTGATCAACTCTGTCAGATACTTGAACCCGAAATCAGCTAGACAGGGTTCGAAATTGTCATCAAAGACTACGTTACTTGACTTTAAATCTCCATGAGAAATTGCAGGATTGCAGTCATGGTGAAGGAAACAAAGTCCCTTTGCAATTCCAAGTATAATTCTGTACTTGGCTGCCCAAGCTCTCGGCATTCTTACCTTCTCAGCCAAATTTCCATTAGGCAAGTAATCATACAACATATAAACCAAATGCTTGTTGTAGCAGAAACCAAGTAATCTGATCAAATTCTTGTGCCTTGCATTTCCCATTTGTGTTACAAATTCTGAGGCAACCTTCATTCGCTTTGGCTCCCATTCTATCTTTTTCACCAAAACTGTTATTCCAGTGGGTAACACTGCTTTGCAAACTGCAGCTGATAGCGGTGGCAGTTCTTCCATGGAGTTGGTCCAATCGAAACTCCTCAAAACGTCATTTTCTGTAAATTGTGGGAGTCCAATAAAAGAGTCCATTTTCCATTGGCCTTGGCTTCCTTTGCGGAGATAAACTAGCCAGAAAATTGATGCCGCAATGAGAATGAAGACTCCTACGCAGAGCAACATAACTAACCTGGGTTTTGCAGTGCCTTTGCTTCCCAAGATCGCCACTGAAGCTGAACATGATCTAAGAGGTGCTCCACATAGCTGTGGATTTCCAATATATGAACCTCTACCCATAGATTGAAGCACCTTTGCTGAGGGAATGGTACCAGAGATATCATTGAATGATACATTTAGAAGTAATAAGTTTGAAGATTTTCCAAACTCTGCAGGTATTGAACCGGTGAAATTATTACGTGACAAATCGATAACACTTAGAGCAGGTAGACGGGCAAGCTCCTCAGGTATATGACCAATTAACTGATTCCTAGCTAAATTAATCATCTCAAGTGCCTGGCAATTGGAAATACTCTTTGGGACAACTCCTGAAATACTGTTCATCTGCAGTTCAACAACAACAATGGACTTGCAGGATCTGAAAGGAGGTAGGTTCCCTGAGATGTTACAAGATGATGCAGAGAAATTTTGAAGAAGCGGCGAAGACCATGTTTCTTTTGGGATCATTCCTCCCAGTTCTGGATTATTAGAGACATTGAAATACTGAAGCTTTGAAGCTTGGGAAATATCTGAGGGAATTCCGCCGATAAACCTGTTCCTGGACAGGTCTATGTATGTAACATCAGGAAGGTGGCTGAATATCAAAGGAATTTCACCTGAGAATGAATTGTCCTCGAGTCGAAGACGAACAAGCGAAGAACAATTCGATAACGGTGAAAGATTACCAGTAAACTTGTTCGAAAACAGGATTAATTTAAATAGCCCACCACCTGCACAAATACCGGGTGGAATGCTGCCAATGAAACTGTTGGTTGAAACATCCAACCATCTAAGTTTTGAGTTCCTGCCCAAGTTTCTTGGAAGTGACCCAGTGAAGAAATTGTTCCATATAAACAGAGTATCCAGTGATGAAAGTTCAGCTATACCTTCTGGGATAGTGCCATTCATTTCATTATACATAAGACTCAGCAGTCTTAGATTCTTCAATTCTGCAAAGCTCTCAGGAATAGGCCCAGAAATCAGGTTATCTGAGAGGTCCAAGTTGGTGAGAGGCAAGATTCTGCTAAACTCCCATGGAATCAATCCGGTGAGCTGGTTTCTGAAGAGAAACAGTGACTGAAGCTTGGTGAGGTTGGAGAGCTGACGGGGTATTGAGCCAGAGAGATTTGAACCGGCAATATCAAGATACTGAAGCTCACTCATGTTGCTCAATTGCCATGGGATGTTCCCTTCATAAGAGTTGTACCCAATCTCCATGTGTGTCACTGTTTTGAGATTACCCAACTCCGGTGGTAAGTTTCCAGAGAGGAAATTCCCTGCCAAATGAAGAAATTCCAGGCTTTTGAAAGATCCATATGCGGATGGGATTGGTCCATTGAAGTAACTACCAGCTAAATTGAGTACTTTCAGAAATTCAAGCTCGGAAAGCTCAGCAGGCACTGGTCCTGAGAAACTATTGCTGAAAGCATCAAGAACAACCAGGCTTCGAAGACCGCTGATTCCTCCTGGGAAGTGGCCTGAGAAATTGTTCCTGCTTAAATCTAAGCTTCTTAGATTTGCGAGGTTGAAGATTTCAACAGGAATTTCTCCAGAGAATGAGTTTTGACTGATGTTGAGATCAACAAGCTCAGTGAAGACACTGAATTGCTTTCCAGGTACGTTACCGGCGAGGTTCTTCTTCGAAAGGTTTAAACCAATAACAACGGTGGAGTTCTTGTTGCATTTGACACCGGACCAAGAACAAGCATGCACTTTCCCTGAATGATTTCCCCCACGGGGTACTAACCAATCATCCAGACTGTTAAAATCATCAGTAATCTCTGATTTTAAGCTCAATAAAGCATCTGAATAAGGATCAACAGCTAAAACCACTGCAATTAACATGGAAGAAAAGAGGAGATTCAAGTGTGGCCACTGGAAAATCACCATTGGAACTCGCAGTGAAGAAGGAAAAGAGAGAGAGAGAGAGAGAGAGAGAGAGAGAGAG
>JBBYHO010000015.1:4678393-4718546 GCA_038382025.1 Adansonia gregorii | reverse complement strand
ATTATTATTTTTACTTTTTGAAATTCTTCCGTTACAAATTCCCAGAACTCAAAGTTTATTGGTTTGTGCTAGGACCCAAAACCATGCAATTTGAAGACCAAAGTTCCCTAGCCCGAAATGGGCTTTATTGCTCAGAGAACAAAATAATTAGACCCCTATAGAAATTAAGAAAACAGATTAATAATGCAATACACTTGTTCAAATATCACATTACTTGCTCGATCTAATATATTTAATTGATATAAGTTAAAATTTTAGATAAAATTTTTATAAATTTATTTTGATTCGAGTTTGATTTGAATTTAAATAATAAATTTAAAAAAATTTAAATTATAACTGATTCAACTTATAAATAAATCTATCATAGAATAAAGCAAACCGTAAGTTCTACCTGTTCATCCCAGACTCGATTTAGCCATCAGCACTGGTTGTCCAGAAGTGCATTATGCCGGGCAAAAAAGCAAACCATCGGATCTCTAGGGACAGACAATGACAGCCCCCATATGGAACACCATTTGGACCTAATCTTCCAAGGGAAAACAAATGTTCTTCCAAATAAATCTCCTTTTGGCAAAACAAATTTAGTTGTACGATCCAAGAAAAATATGACTATCTCTCAACAAATAATTGTAGCGAATGATTTTGGATAAAAGATTACAAAAAAAAAAAAAAACCCAACGGCCCTTGAGAAGGAGTCCCAATGAGACGATTTCCTATTTATTCTGGAAGGTGTTCCAAAATTTTTATGTACAAAATAATATGATCTCGTTCAAGCTTTAAAAAAAAAAAAAAATTGTTTAAGCATAAATACAGGCGGCTTCTTTAGCCACTTAATTTACCAAATATGACAAATCAAATATGAACCCAATGCTAGTCCCGTCAAACCAAGACAACTACATACTGACAAGAATACAAAATTTGGAAGCCAACTCATCAAAATGTCTTTCACTGTACCATAGAAAACGTTTATAAATTGGAGCCTATTCTTAGCAAAAGATGCTTAAAGACAGGCATAGAAAAAGTGGAAAACCTCAAACATCCAGCGGTACAGCGGATTCAAGCCTCACGCGATTCAGTCGAACAGTGCCCAGAATGTACTCAGGCAGTTCTGCCTCTTCGTTTGCCTGCAGATGGACCAAGTATCAGCCTATCAGGTATTTAGGCTTAAGATGTTTATTCTTAAGGGAACGATTACGAACAATTCAACCTTACACAGCAGTTTAAAATATCTAGCATGCATTTGTATAGTACTTTCATTTGATCATTGTGTAACTAAACCTGATTATGAACTCCGAAATCCTAATGGAGGATACTGCTCAAAGAATAATTAGTTGACTATGAAGAAATATGGTGAAATGATGTGAAAAACACAAGATTTTCTATACTTAATCATATTGCTAATCAACAGCCGAGATTCTGGGAGTTTTCTTCTAAACTGGGTGTGTATGAAGATGCTACGGGTAAAAAAGCCAAAAGGAGACTCAAAACTATAGACATTAAAATTGTTCATTTCAGGCATGTTGCAGTTGCAACGAAAAGGGCACAAACCTCTATTAGTATTGCAAGATCCACTACTAAGCTTGTGACATATCCAAGGACAAGGCCAACAACACTTCTCGCTACAGATGATGACCCAATGTCCACGTCAATCTGCATGATAGATGATTGAGCAACAGTATCATAAATTGCAGGAAGACCTCGTCTAATTAGTCAATGAAACTTAATAAACGTCTCGGATTGCACGTCAACTATGGAAATTTCAAGAATAGCTGAATAGGCATTAATTAACAACTCGAAATAGAATCATATTAGAGATCATTGCAGTATATATCGCTGCAGTTGACCTTTCTAACTTCTAAGATTATAGAGCTATTAAAAGATTTTAAATCCTGATACTACCTAGGCTCCAAGATTATAATAATATCTGCCGACTTGGTCTTCCAGTATAAGGCAGAAAATATGAGAATCCAAGCTTCCACTTGATCCATGCAGTTAATGCATGCTTAGTCAAACCATGAAATACTTTCTGAATGAAGTGCATAAATTTCATACCTAAAATAAATTATAGATTCAGCAATACTAGCTTGCCTACTGAGACAAGGAAAATAGAAAAGCTTAGGTTGCATTACCTCCAGAAAATTGTCTTGCCTGAAATATTTGCACGTAACAGCTTTCCCAAGTAAGCAAGCTTTTGTTCCGACGGCACGCTTGACCATCCAATACCCCTGTGTGCGTTTGAAAACAAATGAGCTTTTCAATAGAATTAGAACAAATAGATAAAAACAGCTGAGATGTTTACGGATATAGCATTTCATACCTCAACAATGCTCGGTATCAGTTTAAATCTTGCATCACGAAACGTATCCGTTCCATCCACAAACTTTCCCAGTAAAGAATTTTTATTCACAGGCCTTTCAGCAGCATAGTAGAGGACCAAACTATAGTTTGGTTTTGCAGGAATCTGAAAGTGAGACACTAAAACATATATCCTTTTTGAAAAACCAAAGTGAGACTTGTGGCAACCTAAAAACGAATTCAATAAAATTCTCCCCATGCTACAGTTATTCCGGTTGTTATCCCTCCTAAGTCAGTATGCCTGGGAGACAAGTAAAGCCTAGAAGCGAATCTAAAGGTCAAAGCAAGATCTTCATTGACCATCTACAACTATAAAATTTGTGCAAAACTTTTCTTCATGTCATCCACTGTATACGTGCCTATTTCAGGATTAGCATTTGTTTAAATGAATACGTCATTTTGCGTTCATAAACTATGGCTTAAGCATCATTACCAATAATGATCCTACCAGGTCAGGGTTCTAATGGTCAAAAAACTCGAACCTATATGTCCCAAGCAAACAACTTTCAGCTTTTAATAGTTAGTTTTCTGGAGGAGTGCGCTTTTAAAATAGAAAACAATGTTCATAACCACCTTATGCCATTGTAGAAAAGAGTTTAATAAGAATTTCCAGTATATGACAGGTATCTTGTTCAAAAAATGGGCTCATAAAGGAGGTTGAAATGCATCAACATGCGTACCTCTAGATTAAACACAAGAATAAATGGAAGTCTTTTTGCGGCATCAGACTGAAAATTAAAAACAGGAATTAGGTCATACATCATAAAGCTGTTTTTCAATTAAGCAAAATCATGCATGATGGATCAAATATTCTCGAATTAGCATTTTCCATCTGCAAAAGGACTTTTTCTATCCAGTGTGACAGAGAATATGAATGTGTTTTTTGTCACATTGGGAATACAAAGATGCAAGAATAGGTGGCAGTCCCAAAACAAAATTTACAGTCCCTTACAGATTGTAGGAGTAGCAAACTATTTGCTAATGAATATTATCCTAAGTATAAACATTTCATTCTCAAATAAAAAGTTGCAGACTGAAAGAAAAATCTTACATCTACAAATCTGGTAGACATGTTGATATCTGTTTAGCTTAGTCTCATAATACATAGAAGATGATAAGATAAGACAAGAAACAGATGATTTGGGAAAGATGGGGTCAGTGAAATCATGGACAATATGAGGGAGATACGCTGAAAGTGGGAAAGGGCCTTATTTATTATTATATTAGACAAAGAAATATAAATTGAAGAAACTAAATACTATTTATATTGCCAGACAAAACTGAAGGCTTCAAAGGTTTCCATTGTTAGCTCAATAATTGTTTCATCCAGTCTAAAAGGCGAATCAATTTTGGGTAAAATTAAGAAAACTAGAACTGAAGGCATCTTCTTTTTTATTCTAGCCCAGAACTGTCACGAAGTAAACGTAAAAAAGAGTAATAAGCATACCAAATTGACCGGCTGCTACATGAATCCTGGTTCATTCATTTAATTATCGAACTTAGACAGGGCTAAAGATGATTTCAAGGAACAAGCATATACGTCTTATAAGCAAAATCTACAAAACACATAAGATTTGGCTTGGAGTAAAAAGTATTCTTTTAGCAAAAGAATAGCTTAGCCATAGCATGAAAAATTTTGCAACCCGGAAAGCTACCGGATTTTAGTCAAAATTGAGAATGTAAAATGCACAGATCAAGAAGGATTTCAAAAAATGATATTGGTGTGACTAATCTACACAATGATTGTTGAAAGTAAATGAAAAAAAGAAAAGCCAAAAGATATCAATCGATGCAGCAAATTTGCTAAGAACGAAGCAACTTCACGTGATATTGATACACACGTGACATTCCCAAAGAAAGGGGAACAAAGTATGAAACCTAGTATAATACCTGAACTAGACACCTTGGATGCAATGCAATTTTATCTGTGGCTTTATCGACTTTGAACCAGTCAACACCGATGAGGTTGAGAAGGGGATCTGCACCCATTACCTGTGAAAAGGTTTATGGATTGCTTAATTGATTCTCAGCAGAATCATGATCAACAAGAACAAGGAATAAGAGGCAAACATGACAGATATACTAAAACCACAGGAGGACTGTCAGATATAAAATGACAGGAAAATTGTCATCATAGGAAGCCACACTTTCTCATTTTTTTTGTATTTAAAGCTGTAAATTGTGCAACAGAAAACTCGTTAAGCAAGATAAATAAAGTTTAAAAGCAATCAAAGAACTCGTACCTTAAGAAAGCTAAAATTAATAGATGGATCAAATATAATGATAATTCAAACAAAGCACTTGATGTTGGACTTTATGTGGCCCACATGATAAATAATAGACCAAGATAATTAAAATATGTTTAATTAATGTTGAGATGATAATTATCAAGTAAATCCTAATTGAGAATAACTAGTATAGCGATAAAAGTTAAACCCTATTTCAGCAACTAATTAGAATACAAAATTTTTTATGGTAGGATACAACTTGAATTAGTATTCTAATATAAGTCCCTATTTTAGTCTATATAAATTGCTTGTGCACCATCATAACGTAATTATTCAGAAATAAAGAAATACACTAAAAGGCTTATATGGGATGTTCGTTTTCATATGCTTAGAGCAAGGTCGCATTCTTGATCAACTATGGCTAGAGGTACGTTCCTTAAATTAATTCTTACACTTCAAACTACTGAACTAAAATAAAATGGTTTCAAACTCTCAACTTTGAACCCAAAAAAAGAATACAACAGTAAGACGCAATAACGCTAGTGCACACACAGGTCAATTTCTGTCAATTAATCAATTTTAGAAACCAGACCTGCCAAGATTAGGTAAAAGAAATTGCATCACAACCATCGCTAACAGAATTAATAATATCTAGCCAACAGAAGCATATGTATCAACTCAGAGTGAGAAAATAATGAACAGGGAGCACTACACACCAAGCAGAGATCAACTATCATTCCATTTTGTATCTCATTTTTCCATTATAATATACCAGAAAATCTTTATTTCTTGTTTTGATGATATAAGATGACGATAGGAATGCAAATGATTTTCAAGAAAAGAAAAACCTTACCTTGCCACTATCTTTTAAGTAGGTCTTTCCTCTTATCATAAATCCCCCACCACCAGGAGAAGTCCAACAATTTGTGTCTGCTTCATCCTTTCCATTTTGGAGGGAACCATTGAATTGACTGGCATCAACATGGACAGGAGGTACACTAGGGTCTAATTCCTTATTCGCATCCGGAGCTGCATCAGCAGTGACCTAATACTTAGTATACTTAATAGCTCACCAAGGAATTAAGGACAGGAGATTGTTTAAGCTATAAGCTATCATGATTTGTTAGTGACACACACAAAAATGAAAACAGAAGGCACAAATACTTCTTGGATAGAATCTTCCATTTCAAATAAAAAGTAAAAGCAGATTGATCTTTGCCAATACAAATTTCAGAAACGAAAGAACCTGAAGCTCGCTTCAAACCTGAGCTTGGGATTGCCCAAGATATATTCTTTAGATTAATTTGCTTTTCCTGTTAAAATTGAGAGCAAACTATCAATAATAGAATTTTTCAAGAAAACAATTAATAATTGGGTTACATCAATTCACAAAATAGTACAACAAATTGTAAATCTTCTTTTTGAAGGAGGGGGAAACACTTGTGTTTCTCAATGAGGCAAAGAGGAAAAGGGTTACCGTCATGTCTGCATCGTCCTCACTCTCTTCATCATCTTCTGATGATGAAGATGAATCACCAGCAATCGCATCGTAGAATTCATCCTGCACTTCTACATCCTCAAACTCGCCACTGGAAGTTGAAACATCATAATATTTTGATCGGATGACTATGGAGGAAGATTCACATTTGAGTGATGGATTTGCTCCGATATATTCCTTTAAACCTGAAACAGATTTACAAGGAAATATAACAGATTGCAGTGACTGTGGCATATGTGATATCAGTGACAAAACCCTGCAGATTTTGATTCATCTTCAATGTATCTTGAAAATTTTTCACTTTGTGTTCTCATTGTTACCAGCATCTATGTCTGTGTGAAATGTGAGGCAGGGACAGAACTCTTTTCTAGTCACACTGTCAGAATCATAAGCGTAAAAAGTAGTTTAGACAAAAATCAATCCTGTCCAGTAGAATCTATCACTGCAGAGATAAATGAAAGAGGTCCTTCCTGCCTAGATCATGAAAGTCCTAGGGATAGGAAAGAACAGTAGCGCAAGTTGGAGATCAATGAAGTTAGATCGTCTTAGTTGTTCAAATCTCTAAAATGCACAAAATTTCTCAAACCACACTTGTCTTACAGAGATCCCAGACCTTATTTTCTGGGACAACATAATGCCCGATATCTCTGAGCCATTAATTGCTAGTATCAGATAAAAATCAGATAATAACGGCTTGATTAGATAATTCAACCTGCCACTTGGGATAATAAAGCGTATGGGATGGTCTTTTCAAACTTCGAGCAGCTATTTTTCTTCCATCGACCCCATCCAGCAGTATGAATTTCCAACATCTGTGTTACAAGGCATTTTGCTGTATCTGAACCCATGGGTGCATTTAAACTTCTAATCTCCCAAGTAGATGCTGCCATCCATGAAATATACATACATATTACGAACAGAGGTATATAAAAAAAAGATTTATAACAATAGGTCTCGTATAACCTATGAAAGTGTGATGTCGCAATGCTTCACAGCCATAGTCACTACATTATGAAAAATTGAGTTGCCATAGAATGGAAACTTGACCTTTAAAAGCAGCATTTGCTGCTATTGATAGAAAATCTAAAAATAAATCACATTTTATGGGCTAATTCCCTTCAAAATCAAAAGTATCTAGTAAAAGTACAGAGTCCACAGACGAAAGATAGCAGCATTTCCTCTTATGTTAAAGGCTCAATGCATTCAAACTATACAGATTATAAATGCTTCAGACAGTAAAATATTTTTTCCTACTAAGAATACAGATGCTTACGATTAATTGTTGTGCGTTGATATCCATTTCTTGGAGGCCGCTTCTTATGTACGGCAGGAAAATGCAAAATTGCTGCCAAAATAATATGTGTCATATGTGAGCGAAATGGAGGCAAGAAACATGTTGGTTTCCGTATAAATAAAATAAAAATGTTATTTGCACATCCTCTTACTGTATGCTCCATCCTGCCCTTGAAACCATTGCCTAGAAAAGACAAAATCTCTCTTGGATTGCCATCTAGAAAACATGTAACATTAAAAGTAAATGGAAGCCAATGACAAAAGAGACAAGACATAATCATGCTAATTTGACTAGCTTATAATTAACTGAGGAACCTAAAATCGTTCAATCTCTAATTATCCTTTTAATGAGAAAAATAAATTATGAGGATACATCAAACCAAAGTGCAAACTTTGGAGTGCTTGATGAAAGCTACTTGATATCTTTACTACATATGCACAAAACTTTGCTGGCAAATGGTTCTTCAAAGAGAACAAGTGTATCCCATTCCAAAGCAACTTACCGAGTAAGATATTTAGGATCATAAGTTCCGTAGACAACATCATAGTTTCCATCATAAGAATGTATCAGCTCCAAGTCACCTGTCAACATATCCCACCTGCGAAGATTGTTAGTAGAGAAACTAAACTTGCAGTTCTGGGAAATATGAAATCACGGAACATAGGTGGAACAACTTACTCATATCTCTTATGGCGGTCCAGATTTAAGATAACTTCAAAAACAGTATCTGCGCTTGCATCTACAAGGGCAACAGCCTTCACAAGAGCACCTTTTCCACCCTACAAATAATTCAAAGAACATTTAAGGAAGAGCTTGTGCAATTCATGTGTTGTAGGATAAATTGTAAAACTTTGATACTGTTTAGGAACATAAGAAAATTGTGTTTGATAATAATTTAAGTGAAAGAAAGACGCAGCGACAAACACAGGACTCAGATATTTTAGATCTACAAGTTCAATGAGAAATATGTGCGAACTGGATGCTTGGCATTGGACTAGGTTTTAAACTCCTAAGCTGGTAATCAAAAGTTGCTTTACATGTGATATGTTCCTGCACATATTTTCTCAACAAAGTGAATGAAATAAGGCTAAAGTTTCAATAAGTAAACAAGAAATTCCATCATGATGCTTTTCCTTTATAAAAATAAATAAATAAAAGAAACAACAAGTATGATCGCATAAATACCTTTGAATCAGCCACGTCCTCAAGGATTCTAACACCTGAAACCAAACTGAACTATTAGATGGTTATAGAAGTTTTCTTTTTTTATTAGGACCACTCCATGTTCTTGGCATATTGAGAGCCTCATAATGTATCTTTACAAACAATGAAATCTTTCAGTTACACATCTTGAAGAGAGGGAAATTTCAAATCTTATTTCAACATGCTCAGAAACCGGCCCAATCCCGTGATAAAGCCAGAGAAATTCTAACAAAAGAGAATTGTTTAAGCTTTAAAGGATGATTGATTGCTTTAGACCATTAAAGAATTTCTGTTCAGCATGGATTATTGTCCGTGTTGCTTCTATATATTATTCCTCCAATCTAAAAAGTTCGATTCTGTTCGTATTCTTAACACTTTTTTAGCTTGCCTATTTTTCTTTTGGATTAATGCATTTTGTTTAACCAATAAAAAAAGGCATACCATTGATCGTACGAACACATTTCCATTCATGTGCTTCAATTGCATCTCCAAAATCTCCTTCAAAGTATCCATCTGGCACACCATTAACTCCCAAGGTTGAGGTTTGCCGCAAAAGCATCTCTGGACCTATGAACAGCAAAAATAAAAGAAAAATGAAAGTTTTAATAACAATATAAAAATAATCAGGTTAAGTTGAAAAAAAAAATTAATATATACTATTATAAACTCAAAAAGTTATTGTATTAAAATAAATAGAAAGAACGCCAAGTTGGAAAATGATTTTGGAAGGAAAAGGCCCTTCGTATAAGTTCATTCCCAAAATTAACTTCGAATATCCTAGCACATTTTTTTCCTTGAATATGACAGAATTTCTTTCAGTCTCTCTAAATCATCAATTTCTACAAAGGTTCTTTTCTAGGTTGACATTGTGTTTTGGCATAAAAAAAATGCTCAACATGCCACCTCTGAAAGGCTGAAACTACTACACCAAGGTATCTTCAATTATCCTGGTTTTCGATGTGTCACAATGTTAACTTTCTCAGAGCAGTCTAACCGAACTAGGGATGCACACATAAATTTTTACCACCTTCATTTAAGATGGAAAAGTTTCACCAAGACCCAGCTAAAAAACACCAAACAAAAAACAGAGACGATGAGATACAGCACTCACTTTATCTTAGGACTCAATCATGAAGCATTAGCTTACTACAGTTCAACTGTAATTTTATTGGTAATATCTAAAAGGTGCACAAAATGAATCGCGTTTGAAATGTTTTTACGTAATCATACCACAAAGTGGCCATAAAGAGTCTTCTTTGAACATTAAAAGTTTCCAAAAAATATGACAGACAAACTTCTCTTTTTGAACCTTAAAAGAAGAAATGCCCAAAATCATAACGAAGGCAAATACCAACTCACCTTGGCCAATTCGTATAAGCCTTTTTAATCCATGTGCATACCGCCTTACTCGAGGTCGATGGCCTTCCAAATCAATACTTCAGAATAAAACAGGCAGAGTAATTTATTTTGCGATCAGAAAAATAAAATGTTGGCAAATCAAAGAATAATATGTACAAGCATGTACAGATCAACTTGATTTTGTTACTGATAGCTACAAGCTACAATACCTTCTTGTTCAGTTACAGAATCAAAATAAACATTTATAAATGAAATCAACGGCCAATATACCAAAAACCAAAATCTTTTACTCAAGTTACATCCAAGGATGATGTAGTTTTACTGCGTTTATTCCTCTCATGGATAATTATCCTTCCATTCTTATTCTCCTCTCAACCTATCAATGGAACTTTCCGCTTGATCAATTACCCATAAAATTTGTCTAAAATCAGTCATTGGTGATCAGCAAACTCAAGTAAGACTACTGTGACAAGAGAGTCAAGGAAAATGGCTTACTCAGCCTCCATGCTTAATTTGTTTCTGGTACCACCTGCTCTTGAAAGCTCATATTCAACCTGTCAAAATAGGTAGCAAGTTATAGGAATAAGAAAAAACAATGAGAGCAAAAGAAGTTCTTATCTTCCAAGAAGCAACCACATATATGAATCAAACCATTCAAACTGACTCTTTGTACCTGTTGCTTGGCATGGTCAAATGCTTCCATCCATTTTCGAGCTTCTTCTGCTGTGGAACAAGCAATCTTGAAGCAGAAAAAACTAAGTTAGTCATAAGCCTCATCAACACGCAAGACTATATAACCATTAACAAGATAGAAAAGTGACCCCAAGAGCTAATTGTCTGCTGAGAAAAGTGGAAAGTTGGCGTTTGCCTTATGCTAAGGAGTAGACATCATTGGAGAACCCACAAATTGCATCATCGATTCACTATAGGCATGAAGGATTTACGTCTATTATTTTAACCAAAAAAAGGCTGCGATCACTGAAACAATGGCAATTATGGGAGCAAGGTAACCAGGATTTTAGAGCAAATTAAATTCTCGAAGACAGGTAGAAGAGTTTTTCCTTTTGACCTTTGCAGGAGATTGAGGGCCATTATCTCCTTCTTAGCAGCATGGTTCAAAGAGGTTAATTGCTGCACCCGATGGCAGTTTGAAGTTAAAAAAAAAAAAAAAAGTGGTGCTGCTTGTCAGCTTTAACCGGTAATGAAAAGCTTTTTAAATGATTCAGTCACGCTTTAAAAGGTAAAAATAAAGCCAGCCAAAAAGGTAAAGATAAGTCAATCATGTAAAATTTTATTAGAATGTCCATAGAGACAGTAGGCAAGATAAGTTAATCAGATATTATCTTATCATAATCAAATCTTCCCCTTTCATATTACACACTAGGCCAGAGGAAGTACTAATAAACCCTCACATGCAGTTACTGAAGTCAACGACGGCATTTAATATCTCTTGACATACTTCAAAATTTATAGTGGGGAGGGCTTAAAAAGTGGGGCAACCAGACAGGCTTTGACCCAAATATTTGTAAAACCTGAAAGGCTGTAACGTACATTTTCCAATAAGTCAACAAACCCAAAGATTATACATACCAACAGAATGTCATATGTCATGCACAATAAAAGCCAGTATCTAGCAATCATTATCAGTTCAATTGTGTGAAACAAACTCACTTCTCCTTTCTTGGACTCATCCAATCGATTGTAAAACTGTATAACATAGAGATCCTACAAATGGTTAACAAAAGAAAACCGTCAAGGCCAACATCGAGCTTCATTATTGATTGACCATAAAAACAGTCAAATAACCAATCGAGAAGCAAGTCATGAAGTGATCCAACAAAATCAAACAGTTTATACAAGCAGACACCAGAAAGTGAAAATGGGAAAAAGAAAACTGGAAAATACGAAGGACCAAAATGTAACTATCCGATAGCAATTTTTTTTAATAAAAAAAAGTGAATACTAATTAAAGACAAATAAAATCGGACTTACCTCATTACTGACTTTTCGCGGCCCTAACTCCTCCACCATTAGTGTAGGTCCTATGACACCCTTCCTAATAGGTCTCTGGACAAGGAAACTTATTAGCACCCTAAAATACATACACAATTGAATTGGAAGAGTGGTCTGAGCCACATTAATCAAATAATTGTTCCTTCATGCACATTGGCAAGAGATAGCAATGAGAAACATGCAAAAGAATTAAAATTTTTTTTCCATATATAATATTTTATTTGAAGGTCTCTCACACATCACTCTTATAATAAATAAGGGGTTTCCTTCCGAATGTTGTTAGAAACAAAACAACCTCGAATTTGAACTTTGCAGTTGGAGGCCTACGAAGTTGCAGCATTCTCATAATAGATGACAGTTCTACTGTCAAAGGCCCCAAAAGATGAGTAAGGGTCTCTAGAACACAAATTTCATAATAGCGTAACGGGCAGTTAAATTCTATAAATAACTGCAATCAGAACTTCTAAAGAATACACTAAAGAAGCCATATTAGTTAAAAATTATGTCATCATTGAAAAGGTGACATTAACAAGCACAATAATATATGCAATTTATTTTCCCTTACTCGCTGCATTTTGTTGAATATGATTTTAAGAACTCTTAATCGGGATGCTTTCTAAGAATTGCACTGAAGGATCTAGAACTACCTAAATAATTTTTTCAATTGTCAATGATTAATATACTGCAACCGTGCAATAGTCCGTAAAAAGGAATTAAATCAAAATTTCACCATATTTAAAAAAAAAATCGTCGCATAATCGCAAGCTGCAATAAACTCAAAACAAATAAGAAAAAAGTGACGTTACGTACAATGCCGGGGTTCTCGTGAGGATCTCTTCTATACATCTCAACGTATTTTCCCTTTACGGAGAGGAACCGAAGATGGCAATAATCGTGGCCAATCGAGCTGGCTCCTATATGATACACCCACCCGAAATATACAAAAATTCCCTTCTCCTCGCCGCCATAACTTACGCTTCGGCTGTACCTATGTTTATGACCGCCGCTATTGCTGCTGTTGTTATTGTTATTATCGTTGCTGTTGTCGTTGCTGCTGCTTCCGGTGCCGCCATCCGACACTTCTTTCTCGGATCCTCCCTCGCCTCCTGCCATCTTCAGCGCCGTCGTTGTTTCCATATCCAAATTATCCTTTCCAATATGTAAATTGATCAAAGGCTTTATTCCATAAATTATACAAAAAAATGATCATGATTTGAATTAAGAGCGGATCTAAGGGAGGGAAATATAAGCAGAGAGGGGCCAGGAGGTAAATAAGGAATATTTTTGTTTCTGCCATTTATTTTTTCCATTTATAGACGTTGGCAATGTGAGGTCCAGTTTGCTGAGAAAAAATCGTTAACTGTTTTTTTTTTTTTTTTGTGAACGTTAGAGTTGCCAGTTTAATTGCGATTTTGCCCGTGCTACTTGGGAAGCAAGTAACCGACCTTTACGTAACGGTCGTTTAGTCCTCCAATTATCAACGAGCCATTTCAAGCCCAATTCTTAAGCACTTTTGTAATGGGCATGGGCGTCTTAAGGCCCCAATCAATTTCATTCCTTTCCATGCACCCAAAAGAAACACATATTCATCAAGTTTCACAATAATATTTTCTAGTACCCATGTTTTGGTGGCAATTTTCCATTTTTCGTTCCCCCTACCCTTTTTTTTTTTTTCACTTCGTGAAGCTTGGATTTAAGTTCCAAAATTTTTGAGTTTTTCCTTTCAAAAGAAATTTATATTCAAGTTGTTTTGAATCCAAGATACTATTCGAAGATGGATCAATAATTTTTACAGCAGCTCGTGTATTTTGTAAGTATAGTCATTAATTTTTTTATAATTTTGCTAGATTATATTATACAATACATTATTGAATTAATATCGATTTTGGGTTTATGTTATTTTGAGGGTTTGTTTTCTTTGTTCATGACATTCAGATCGAAGAAGGTTTTGCCAAAAAGGCCCAATGAGTTGGTATAATCTAAATGAAACAGGCCATCAGTTGGATTTGGCACTGGATGTTCTATGTCAAGCCTTTATTTTTTGCAGAAGGACTACAGACCCATCAGTTTTTGCCAAACAGGCCCTTGCCGGTTTGGATCTACCCTTAAGGGCCTAGCCACACATCATCCTCTTTTTGCCCCGTTAACACGAGAAGGGTCGCGATCCGAATTACATCGAATCCCCTATTTCTTCCTTCAAGCGTTTTCTCCGCATCCAAACACAAATTCTCAATCCAGGGAAAAAATAATCCAAATCATGCTGCATCGTGTTCTCGTGATCAATCATAAGTTTTCAGTTAAGTAAATATCCAAACCCAGAAACCTACTTGTTTTTTTCCCATTTCCATTTTCTATGGACAAAGAAACTGAACTACTCTCGCGTTTAGCCGCGAACCATCTCCACCTAGCTCAATTCGAGCCGTTACGAGCCATACTTCTTGCTCTACAAACCAAGAATCCCGAACTTGCTCGGGCAATCCTTCAAACGATCGTCGCCAACTCGGGTAGGTTCGAGAAGATTGCCTGGTCACCTTCTTGTCCATCGCCAGCTCTTCTAACGTATCTTTCAACTCTCGAACTCTTGCAATTTAATGGTCCTACTTCGATATGGAGCTTCGATTCTGATACATTGCGGCTACGCGCGGAGTTTTTGTTGTTAGTTCAAGTTTTGATCGATAAGGTCTTGTCTAGTCTGAGAAGGGATGTTGATTTGGATAATATTGAAAAAGA
This sequence comes from Adansonia gregorii, assembly GCA_038382025.1. Lineage (NCBI taxonomy): Eukaryota > Viridiplantae > Streptophyta > Magnoliopsida > Malvales > Malvaceae > Adansonia > Adansonia gregorii. The sequence goes on along the minus strand of JBBYHO010000015.1, from coordinate 4,703,866 downwards.
GAAGGAAAGTGAGAGTGAGGGTTTTGAGGAAGAGAAACCAGAGTTGTTGGATAAAAGTGAGGATTTGAAAGAGGGAAATGGTGAATTTGGGGATTGTGTTAGGGTTTTAGATAGGTTTTTGGATTTGGGAATGAGGAGGTTGAGACCGGATGTAGTCATGGAAGGTAGTGATGATGATGATGAAGGTGGCAGAGAGGAGCACAAGGCTGTTTTAGAGAAGGTTTTGATTGAGGAAGAGGAAATGGTTTGTCTGAGGAAGTTGATTATGGATTACGCAGATATTTTTGATGCTTTATGTCGGAATATTCAGAGGCAGTTAAAAGGATTGGAGCGTGTTGATTTGGGGATGGCTATAATGGTAAGAAGAGAGAATGCGAGAGTGGATTCGTTCGAAGACGAACATAAGGGAGTTCTTTGTTTAATACAAAAGAGTGTTCAGTTAGCGCATTTGGCTGCTATCAAGGAAAATTTGAAGGATGGGGATATTGAAGGAGCTGTTTCTCGAATTCATTTTCTTCACCTTGGTTATGGAGTCGAGGAGGTTGAGTATCGGTATGTGCATTTATTGCTAAAATGAGTCTGAAATTTATTGTTTCAGTGCATTATGGTTGCTCTTTCAACATGCTTAGCATATGGTATATGGTTACTGTTAGATAGGAAAGAAAAAAATTTGATCCAATTGTGGCTGTGGTAGGTATGTGCTTTGTTCTATTTCTGTTGGTTTCAGCAAGTGTATTACAACAAGTGTAGCTAAATGCTTTGATTAACTTCCCCCTTTTTGCGCTTGGCCTCAGCTACATAGGTAGGACGAATGTTGCATTCTCCTTAAAAAAGACTTTAGATTTTCTTTGCACTTTAAATCTTATCAGCCTTGGTTTAATCTGCTGCTTTTAAGCATGAAATTTAGTTTTAGCATCTAGCATAAAGGATGCTTATGTTATTTTAAGATCTGATGCGACACAAGAAATTTTCTGGTGGTGATTTTTTTGGACAAAAGCAATGGAGAGTGTGAGAAATAAGCAAAGTATATGGCAGTTGCTTCATAAAAGGGGTCGAACCTAAATACCTACTTAACCAACCAAATGGTTGCTGTCATTTCATTAGTGATTGGTTTACTATCAAGGTGGACATAGAATTGAAAAAGAAGAGAGGGGGTGGGGTTGTTTGTAACGAAGGAATTTAAATATTTTAATTAAGATATAGGGGTAAATGATAATAAAGTTGTAGGCTATGTAATAAATAAGGCTTGGATCCTTTTTTTTATCTTCCACGATGAAATCATTGTTTCAGACACAGTTGGAGCTAAACCAAGCCAATACATTTAGAATGACTACTCCTGGATGTACCGGAACCATTTTCTATTTGCTGAGGATAGTTGGACATCGGAGAAAAATATTCTTATTTATTGAAAGAATACCAGTTTGGCGATGTAGATTGTGGTAGAGTCTTTCATGAAATTAAAGATGTTTATAAGCATTTTTTTTGGGTGTACTATTGCTAACATTTTCTTAGAATTCTTCAAAAAACTTTTTCTCTGGAAGTAAATTTCGGTTGTATTTTTTATTACAAAATTTATCTGCAAATTAACCTTGTATGCTGTATCTGCCTAATAGTTTTATTCCCTAGAACTCTTTGGTGATTTGAGAAACCTATGTTTGTCATTCTCTTCCTTTCATTCATTCTCTTCTAAATTCCCGGTATAGTTTCCTAGATTCATTTCTTTGCTGGTTTCAAAGACATGTCTTTGGCATTGGCATAGTTCATCCATTTGTTTCTAGTTATTTATTTACATCTTCTTTGATATTTCTAATAGCACACTGCTGCAAGATCTATTCCAGAGGGTTTTATCAGAAAAGGAAAGATTTGGAGAGTCCCGGCATTCCGCCGAAGAAAAGTTGTTTCGGATTTATGGAGAAGCATTGTCATCAAATTGCAGGGATCTTGTTCAATTGCTTCAAGTATTACCTTATTTTATGTTCTTCTAATGATTTTCATCATTCCGAACTGGTGAAATCCTTGTATTTTGCGTATATTTTTTTCTTTTAAAAGCCATGCTGGCTTGCTTAATTTCAGATCTGTTTTGGGGTTGCCTTGACCTGTTTATAATATACTAGTTTGGCTAGTCTCATACCATCATGTTTGGTGAAATTTTAACTCTCACTGCTTTATTAAATAAATTACTTGAGAAATCTCAATGTTGGGAATTGTCATTTCATTTTTGTTTCATGTATAATAAAATTGACTGGCTTTGGATTGTTTTCTAGGGCCTTTAATGGTTTTGGCTGGTTTCCAAATGATTCTTTTTGGTTCTTGTGGTGTTAATGTCAAATAGAAGTAAAGGCTGTTGCTGTAAAAGGATCTGGTACTACTAGTTAAATTCTTTCCATATTATCACCTTTGTGCTTGCTTTTTACCATGCTTTCTTGCAGGTTATTCACGATGAGCTGCTCTTTGAAGAGATTAAGATTTATAGATCTCTTGATAACAACCAAATTCCACCACCTCTTGAGCATTTTCAAAAGTATTTAGTGGAATTGAAATCTGATGCGGATTTAAATAACAAGCATTTGGCCTTGAATATGGCAGCAAGTTCTTGCATGAGAGACATGTTCCATTATGCTCGCATTTCTGGGTTACATATACTAGAGTGTGTGATGAAAACGACTTTGTCTGCCATAAAAAGGGAGCACATTCAAGAAGCAACTAATGTACGTGTCTTATTTTATCAGCTCAAAAAAACTCCGTTGTTTTATGAGTAACCTTTTTACTTTGTCAATCTTGAATATGAAGCATTTTTTAAAATATGGTTTGTTTATGATGTTTTAGGTTCTTGTACTGTTCCCTCGGCTTCGGCCCCTAGTAGCTGCTATGGGTTGGGATTTGCTGTCTGGTAAAATAATGTTGAGGCGAAACTTAATGCAATTTTTTTGGACAAGTAAATCTCATGTGTTTCCGCTGGAAGAATCTTCTTTCCATGGAAACCGGTCAGATGAGGTAATTGATGTTTCTGAACTTTCATGATTTTATAGTTCAATATTCTCTAGATAAGAAATGAAGAATTTATATTTATGTTTTGGACAGGTATCTTGTGTGGAACATCTCTGCGATCAATTATGCTATCACCTTGATATTGCCTCTTTTGTTGCTTGTGTCAATTCTGGTAGATCATGGAGTTCAAAATTCTCATTACTATTGTCTGGACATGAAAACATTGTATCCGGAAGTGAAGATGCTCAGTTAGACACATTTGTTGAGAATTTTGTGTTGGAAAGGCTTTCTGTTCAAACTCCCCTTCGGGTAAGGCACCAGAACCTCTTTTGGGTACAACTTTATTCAGAATACCAAGAATGATAAAGTTGTATCTGATGCTATATAAAGCACTGTACTCTTTAAACCAAACATGACCAAAATATATTTTGAACACAACCAAAACACCCTGACAGACATCATGGCTAAATAGCAATGGCACACGATACATGGTTTTACCTCCGATAAAAAATAATTTGCATGTTGTGAGAATCCAAACAGTTATTAGAACTATTCACATCTAACACATTGCTAATAACTGGTATGCAGCTTAAATGGTTGTACATTTTTGTTAAATATATCCTTTTCTTTTGAGGTTGATGAATACTCTATGGAGCTTGCTTGGTCTATGTTTGCATAGTTTACCTCATTCCTTCTATGCCTGTACTAATAATGACTTTGTACTAATCAAAGACTTTGTAGAGGAGGCTAACTAACTGTTTGTCAATGGTAACCATGATGCTATATGATCAATAGAGGAAGCACTAATTGTAACCTCCCGGTTTAAAATGTATTAATGGGAATGCTGCTTCTTGTTGATTGAAATCATTGCATCATTGCTGATGAAACAAAATGGTGAATTGAACTCCTTATCAAACGCTTAAATTTATATGCGTTAGTGTAAATAATTTGTGTGTGGAGTGCACCTCTATTTGACAAATCAATTCTTTAGTATTTGAAGAGGTAATTTGACACTCAGTTAACAGCCTGCTTCTGTTCTTGAGAGCGTATTGCTAAAATATGAAGGATTGTGGTTATAGATGCATGTATGTGAAATTTTGCTTGCCGCAAACTTTAACAGTGCTGTTCTCCTTTTAATGTGGTATGGAGTTGTAACTAGATTTCTTTTCTGTAGGTACTGTTTGATGTTGTTCCAGGCATAAAATTTAAGGATGCTATTGAATTGATTAGCATGCAGCCAATTGCTTCTACTCTTGAGGCCTGGAAAAGGTATTTATATCGAGTGATTTCACTTGATAGTATTGTCACAATGGGGTATATGCTGGTATGTGTTCCAGATAATCAAATTTGTTACTTATTGTAGTGTGTTGGTGAATGCTGTAGTTGGGTCAGGAAGTTGGTCCTTGTTTGCAAAGTTTTGTATTTATTTGCTGTGGCTTTTAGATTAGAATATTGTTACTGTCTGTCAAATTATTACCGAATATGACTTTTACATAGACAGAGGGTATTATTTAATCTGCCTTTGTAGAAGATTTATAGCATTAAAAATGAATGTTATCGAAACTAACAAGTTATGTTAACAGATTATAGCGTTGCATTGGCACACAAATGATTCTTTGTTTTGCACTGCACAAAGGCAACTTAGTTTGGTCTTTTTAGTGCAGCACCATGCAGCCAATTGTATGGGGTGTTCTTGGTGCCAGTGATGGTATATGATGTGGTTGTGAAGCAATTTTCTGATTTAATGTTTTCTATTGTAAGAATTCACCATTTACTTGACATTTTTGTCTAATAAATATTTAAGAGATGCTTGCATCACTGGACTTTTGAAAGGTTTATGACCTTTTATCTTAAAAAATGTTGCATGTAACTTCAATCGTCTGGCTAAAGATACTGCTATTTACTGCCTGTATCTTTTATTTCAAGGTTAGTACAATATTTGGATATTGAAACTTTTGCCCTTAAACTGTTAACATATAAAAATTTACATTTAGGCATAGGTTGCCACATCATATGCATGCTATGCTTCAATATATAACAGATATCACTATTACTGGCTGCAATTTATCCATTTTTCCTTCATATTTCTTTTTTCCCGGTATCACTTATGAAAATGACTTTTTTCCCTCTACTATGCTGTTTTTTATTTACATTTCTTAATGCGGTAGGGTGCAAGATATTGAACTTATGCGCATGCGTTATGCTTTGGAATCAACTGTTCTTGCACTAGGAGCAATGGAAAGGAGCATGACTGGTGAGAAAGAGACTTATCAAGTGGCACTACGTCATTTGCAAGACCTAAAGAACCATTTGGCGGCCATAAAAAATATTTCACGCAAGGTACTCTATTATAGTCTACAATATTTTGAAGAATTTTTGTTTTTTTATGGGTGTTAATCTTGTATTTTTCTTTATTGATGGAAAATTGCAAGTTGTCTTGGGAAAATCTATTGGATTGTAAATTATATATAGAAATGTTTTCAGATGGTTGTACATATATGCTAGTAACTCAATTATAATTATTTGCATTTAGCAAATTATATGTTATTCTTTAAGTTCTTCATATGGCCAATCATTTTTTTTATTGGAATTATCTTACTTTCCCAGTAATGCTAGTAGACTTCCCATTTTAGTTTCCTGTTACTTATTTTTAGTTTATATAATGTTGATTTTGTTCACGTGCAGATATTGATGGTGAATGTTATAATTTCACTTTTACATATGGATGATATCTATCCCAATTTGACACATTGTGCCTCACCAGGGAGCATTTTTGAACAACCTGTTGAATGTGGTTGGGAACATATTGATTTAAATATAAGTGGAAACAAAGTGGTTATATCTTTCACAGGGTTGCTACTTGATATTGTACGTCATAATCTTCCTTCGGGCATGATCGAGGAGGAGCTTTCATCCATTGATGGTTTGAGCATGTCTGGAAGGCAGGCATTGGAGTGGAGAATTGCAATGGGTAAACGTTTTGTTGAAGATTGGGAATGGCGATTATCAATTTTGCAGCGCCTTCTCCCATTATCTGAACGGCCATGGAGTTGGAAAGAGGCATTGACCATATTACGAGCAGCCCCATCTAAACTACTTAACCTGTAAGCTTGATGATAACGCTTTTGAATCAATTTGTCAATTTCAACTATGCAAAAGCAAAAAGTGGTGTAGGAAATGTGTTTCTCATTAACATGGCAGGGGTCATGTGATATGAACCTGTTAATCAAGTTTGTTTATTCTGTATGGAAAAATATCCGGTGGAGTTGGTAATCACCATACTTGATTCCTGGGGAAATGCCTTATATTTCTTTTTAGTTGTATTTAAGTTAAAAATGATATCTCAGCATGATGTAACATACTGCTAGTATAGGCCTTAATTGAGTAGGTTACCTATGTTGAGCAAATACCTTTTAGATTTAGAGGTTAAATTTCCTTTATTACCTTCATAATGAATTGAAACATTCATAAGTTAAGAAATCTCCTAGAGCATGTAAAGTAAATAAGCCCTAGGAGAAAATTGTGGCATGATATAAATTAGAGTAGGAGTTGAAGTAGAAGTCGAAGTAATTCTTTAAAGCATACTTCCTATATTTATGATCAATCATGCTTTTGGATGCAAAAATATTGATTTCCTATAAATATCAATAAAACTTAGAATGTAAATTGAGGTTCTCTTATTTGTTTATTATTCTTTTTTTTATTCTGTCAGTTGTATGCAAAGAGCAAAATATGACATTGGAGAGGAGGCAGTTCATAGGTTTTCTTTATCCGCAGAAGACAGAGCTACCCTTGAATTAGCTGAGTGGGTAGATAATGCATTTGGAAAAGTGCATGTAAGTGCCAGATCAGTTACCAAATAAGTTATTTAGATATACTTGCACCTTGCTTTTTCCATGTACTCTTTATAACTTAGGGTTCTTCTATGGTATTTTATCCTCCCTGCTTTTCTGAAAATTTTCTCATATAATTCACTTGTGAAGGGTAATCTTGTTTCGAATTAGTTTGAGTCAGGCTCCATTTCACAATTTTCTACCCATATCAAGCTGTGAATTTTTTAATGCTAAGTAGGTTCAAGTGATTTCAGAACAAGATGCTGGTTATTTCCCTTGGAATGATTGAGTGATGAAGAACTTTTTGTAATCAAATATGGTTTGGCATGCTTAGACTGGCTCGAGAATAGGTGATGAGAACAACTGGGTTTGTTCCAATGATCATGTGTCCCTTTAGAGGCATGGTCTGGCAGGGCCTTGGTTCAAACCTCGCCTCCAGGAAAGGTGCATGAGGCTTTGTGCCCCGATCAACTTAGCAAAAAAGGAAAAAAGTTATTGGTCGCTAGAAAACAAATCAAACTCTTTAGGCTTCTTTTTCTGATATAGTTGGTTATGGTTTTTCATAAAGATTGCATCTGGAATGTTCCTAGGTTTTGGCTTGGTTAGGCAGAATCTAGTTGTGAAATCCTATTCAATTTTCTTGTCTATAGGTCATCAAATAAGAGGTTGCATGTGTGTATTTACCAGCAACATGATTGTTTCCCCATCTGGTTGACCTTGATATGAATATTGATTATATGGGATCTTACTTGTTTATGTTGTAGATCTTGTGCTTTGTTTTGTGGATATTACTACTTATCACACTATCATATTTTAATGAGAATTTTGAAATGATCAATCTAGCCATCTTGACATTTGTGGTTTCCTGTATTTTGATTGATGATTTTGATATCTTTAATGTACTCTTGGGAAAATAAAGTGATGTCGGCATAGAGGTGATGAAATGCTTTTAAAATTTTCTATTTGATTTAGATGGTTTTGGGGGAAATTGTGGAAAATATTCTCTTTTAGAGGGACTTGTGGGCGTGGTGCACGGCAGACTTAGTTTGAAGTTAACAATCTGCTTTGATGTCTAGAACTTTTAGGAGTTGTTTAAAATTTGATGATTTTTTTTTCAATAAAGGACTTTTGGAATCGGTCTTGTCCTTAAAATTATGATTGTTAATTATTGTTTAAGCAATTTATTACCATCTTCTACTAACTAATACAGTTTGAGTCAGTTCCCAGATTTTCTATGTTCTTTAGGAACTATGATTCTGTTTGGTTTCTATTGAGTAAAAGTCCAATCTGCACCTATATTAAGATTTCATGCTATTTGATTTTAGTCAAAATTTCATCTAATGAGGCCTGGTTCCCTAGTTTTTGAGGTATATGGTTATTTGCACTTTTTGTTGTACATTTGTTTTATAAGATGTGGCCTGAGATACTGAATTAAAAGAGCATCATTTTGTCTTCAACAATACTGATAAGAAATTTAGCAGGGCTGATTGTCTGATTTGATATTTGATGAGTCTGCTTCTTCCTAGAAGAGCACTGGGCATGGTGGTGCCTTCTCTGAGGTGCCAGAGAATTTACTGACCTTGTATTGCTATTAGATTTGCTGCAGTTGTTGCAGACTGAATAATAGACGTTTTGCTGATACAACTTAATCATTGTTCTTGTGGCGCATAGCTCTTGGGTTTTTTGTGACCCTTCCCCTACCTGCTTTATCACCTCTGTGATAAACTTCCTGGCTCATGCACGTGAATTGTGCAGGTAGAAAGTGCAGTGTCTCGTGCGGCTGATGGGACTTCTCCTGTACAGGATCTGGATTTTTCATTGTTGCGCTCTCAGTTAGGTCCTTTGGCTGCAGTAAGTGCTTACTTACATTGTTAATTCTTTCTTCCCCTTTTCATATCTCCAGTTTGGAAAATATAAGATCATTTCTTTGTCCTGCAGATTTTTCTGTGCATTGATGTTGCTGCAACTTCTGCAAAGTCTGCCAGTATGTCTCAACAGCTTCTAGATCAGGTAATTCTCATTTACCTATTGAACTTAAAACTTTGCGTTTGTTACAGTCAAGTGTTATCTTTTCCATTAACGTTAGTAGTTTAGTGTTATTACTGTAATATCTAATCCGCCATATTGATTATAAAATTTTTGTTTGTTATCATTATATGAAATTTCATGGAACTGCCTTGTCTCTTCTTCTAGCTCTTTTGGCAATTCCTCACAGCGTTGACTGATGATTGTAACCAAAACAATATTCTTTAACTCTCAATGTGACAGATCTTTAACAGAAAGCATAGTACATGCTCTTCTTAATATCTTTTATTATGTCTTAAATCTAAAAGCAATTGACCATAGGAGGAGAGCTTAACCTGAACATAAGCCTGCTATGTATCCCACACTAAACCAACGTCAGATAATGCCACTCAATCCTACCTCTCATGCACAGGCCCCATGGAACAAGTGAGAGGAATGCGCCTGTCATATTAAGTACAGGAGAAGAGTAACAAACAACTCCGGCCCTAGCTTACAATCTGATCCCAAATAGTAGCTGGAAGGGCCAACTTCAATTAAGGCCAAAAGGGACCCTAGCTAAACCAGCGTGGATTTAGGATAACATCATTTAACATGTACTTGTATTAAATATGTTTTGTTAAATGATATTTGAGAGTGAACAAAATATTATTCTATTTTTGTTATTCTTTGTAATCTTATGTTGTTGTAGGGGGCAAAACTCTTGTAGGCTTTACATTTCCTTTCTACTTCTAATCTAATAAGATTCTTGTGTATCAGTTGATGTGTTCAGTTTCGTGGTCATGCTCTTATTGACAGCTGACTCTATTCATGTTCAGGCTCAAGTTATGTTATCTGAGATATATCCAGGAGGTTCTCCAAAGGTGGGTTCCACTTATTGGGATCAGATCCGTGAAGTTGGAGCTATTTCTGTATTAAGACGTGTCCTCAAACGACTGCATGAGTTCTTGGAACAGGCAAGGTTTTGAATTTTCTTGGGTGCTTGTTTTTGCCTGCATTTTCCTCTTTTATCCCTTTTCGATCTTCCTTTTCTAGGTGATACAGAAAACAAATATTATTTGATCTGCAAACATTGCATTCTTTGTTTCCTTGGAAAGTTGTCTGGACGGTGCTTTATCTATTCAACTTTGGAAAACTTAAAGTATAATGCATATTGTGTGCTCTTCTTGGGTGATGATGGATTTCTGACTGTTCTGTGTGACCTTTTCCAGGATAGTCCTGCAGTTCTTCAGAGCATTGTGACAGGGGAGATCTCCATTTCATCAGCTAAGGACTCTCATCGACAGGAACAAAGAGAACGTGCTCTTGCACTGCTACATCAGATGATTGAAGATGCTCATATGGGCAAGCGACAGTTTCTTAGTGGTACTTATTCTCTTTTAGTTTCTTCATGGAAAAGGGGTCCTACATCTATTTTGCTGGTGCTGCTTTTGTTGTTTTGATGTTTGCTGCAGTAAATATGTTCCTGTGGTTCTCATGTATCCTTGTGCTGTGAAACCTTAGGTAAGCTTCACAATCTGGCAAGGGCTATCACCGATGAAGAAATGGAAGCAAATTTTACTAAAGGAGAAGGACCAGGGATCGATCGCAAGCTACGATCCAGTCTTGACAAGGATGTAGTTCTTGGGCTTGGGTTTAAAGCTGTCAAACTGACATCGTTAACTTCTGTGGCTGGAGATAATAGTGCGCAGCCTGTTGCTTATGATATGAAGGATACTGGGAAGCGACTGTTTGGTCCTTTAAGTGCAAAGCCCACAACCTATTTATCACAATTTATTCTCCATATTGCTGCAATTGGTGACATAGTGGATGGAACAGATACGACTCACGATTTTAACTTTTTCTCACTTGTATATGAGTGGCCTAAAGATGTAAGGATTCTTCTTCCCCTGCTTCCTAGATTATTTTCCTGTAGCAGAGTGCGTTGCCACGCTTTTCAGTGATTTCTTGTCATGGTTTCAATAACTTTCTTCTTTTTTTTTCAATGGAATACCATAGTTAATGATCCCTCAGTTTATATTATCTATTTTGCTTTGAATCGAATCAAGAGAAATTTTAGGAATTATAAACAATTGTACCCAAGAAAAGGAAAAAGAGCTTAACTAATTAGCTTGATTTCTTTTCTACATACAAAAATATTGATTGTTTCCTATTTTGCTTGTCAGCTATTAACTCGTTTGGTCTTTGACCGAGGCAGCACAGATGCAGCTGGCAAAGTAGCCGAGATAATGTCTGCTGACTTTGTTCATGAAGTGATTTCAGCATGTGTACCTCCAGTTTATCCGCCACGGTCTGGTCATGGATGGGCATGTATTCCCGTCATTCCCACATGTCCTCGTAGTTGTTCAGAAAATAAAGTACTTTCTCCTTCTGCTAAAGAAGCTAAGCCTAGCTGTTACAGTCGTTCCTCTGCAACACCTGGAATCCCTTTGTACCCTCTGCAATTGGATATAGTGAAACATTTGGTTAAAATATCTCCAGTCAGGGCTGTCTTGGCTTGTGTTTTTGGAAGCAGTATGTTATATAGTGGCAGCGACTCTTCTATATCTAGCTCCTTGAATGATGATTTATTGCAGGCACCTGATGCTGATCGTTTGTTTTATGAGTTTGCTCTTGATCAATCTGAAAGGTGCCATGCATGCCTTTCAGAATGTTAATACACTTGTATCTCATTTGCTTCACAACTTTGTTTAATTTTCACTTTTCTGAAACAGGTTTCCAACTTTGAATAGATGGATACAAATGCAATCTAACCTTCATAGGGTTTCAGAAGTTGCTGTGACAGCTATGCAAAGAGCTGATAATGGCAAGGTCAAAACTGAATCAAGAACTGTTATTAAGAGACTGCGTGAATCTGACAGTGACACTGAGTCCGAAGTTGATGAAATTGTCAGTAATTCTAACATCTCAGCATCATTGGAGCTCAATTTTAAAGATAACACTTCTCCAGAACCACGACATGATTGTTTAAAGCCTGAAGCGGCTGAAGTTGATAGTACAGTTTTTCTTTCCTTTGGTTTGGAGAATGAAGATCCATATGAGAAAGCTGTGGAACGGTAGTATCCTTTCTTCCATGTATTTTGTTCTAAATTGTGATGGTTAATATGTTACTTTTCAGTTGCATATGATTGTTAACTTTTACAAGTATGACCATATGAGGCTTCAGGAAACCTTTCTCCCTTAATTGAGGAGCAAAGAATTGAGCTCACTGTTGGTTACAAATAGCATTTATCACTTGCTATGATTGGTGTGTCATACTACTAATCATTTTGTGCTGGCTTTTAGGTTGATAGATGAAGGAAAACTAATGGATGCTCTTGCACTCTCTGATCGCTTTCTACGTGATGGAGCATCAGATCGGTTGCTTCAGCTACTAATTGAACGTGGAGAAGGAAGTCCTTCGACCTCTGGACAACCTCAAGGTTATGCGGGGCATGGCATCTGGAGCAATAGTTGGCAGTATTGCCTGCGGTTGAAGGATAAACAACTAGCAGCCGGACTTGCCCTCAAGTATATAAAAGCTCTGATATTTTTTTCTCTGCTGTAATGATGCCTGCTTAATATGAGTTAGTAATTGATGATTTTGCAGTTTGAGAGTGCATAGAAGGGCTAGAGAGAATGCTTTGTTTCTAATCCGTTGTAGTTGTTTTCTCCATGATAACTGATACCTAAGATCCCGAAACTTGCACATTTTGCTACCTTGCATGGTACGCCAGAAACATGTATGTTTTATCACTTAATGGTGCTGGTTGCATGCTTTTGTATCAGAATAATTATATATGGGAACACTTTCTTTTGCTTTTTTATGTTTTTTCATGTAAGTTAATGCAAAATTTGAAAATCCCTAATCCTCTTTTTGCGGAGTTGAACAGCTGGAAAAAAATGTCAAAAGTATTGTTTGTTGACCTTGATGAGGCAAGAATACACTAGTCTGTGTTGGTGTTGAAATAAGGTGGCTGTTCTAAGTTGTTTAGGTGCTAGATATGTCTCCCTTCTCAGTATCCTGCCTCCAACAAAATCTACCTGCTTGCTTTCTAGAAGATCGTTAGAAACAAGATTGCCTAAATAAGAACATTCCACAAAGTATCCCATGTGGCCCTACAATGAAAGGGATTGAGTATAGCTAACCTTTGTCTTTAAGTATCATTTTTTTGAAGCCTGTCTTAGCCACCAGCAATGCTTGCAATTCATGGAAGATTTATAATTTGTCTGGACTTGTGGGCTCTCCCTCAAATTTCATTTTCTTTACCCAGGTACATGCACAGATGGGAACTTGATGCTGCTTTGGATGTTCTAACCATGTGCAGCTGCCACCTTCCTCAAAGTGATCCAGTTAGGAATGAGGTTCTGGATTTGATTGGTGTTTTTTTCCTGCCCTGAATGCTGTTACTTGTGTTGTTGTTTCTTCTTATAGAAGCTGCTTGATATGATTTCTTTGCTTTGTTTAATTAATTACCGGGCAAATGATATATTCTTTGGGTTTTGCAGGTCTTGCAAAGGAGACAAGCTTTGCAGAGGTACAGCCATATATTAAGTGTAGATAATCACCATAGAAGCTGGCGAGAGGTCGTATTCTTTTCAGTGTCTGAACTAAATGAAAAGTACTCAAACTTATGATTCTTATGCTTCTTTCTTTTTCCTGAAAATGTCAGGTTGAAGCTGAGTGTAAGCAAGATCCTGAAGGCTTAGCACTAAGATTAGCTGGGAAAGGAGCTGTTTCTGCTGCTTTAGAAGTTGCTGAAAGTGCTGGATTATCAGCAGAACTGCGGAGAGAACTTCAGGGCCGACAGCTTGTGAAGCTTCTCACAGCGGATCCTTTGAATGGTGGAGGTCCGGCAGAAGCTTCTCGTTTTTTATCATCACTACGTGATTCTGATGATGCTCTAGCGGTTGCTATGGGTGCAATGCAGCTATTACCCAACCTACGGTCTAAGCAACTTCTTGTAATTAATTTTTTTCATCACCCTCCTTTTTGGGGTTTGACTGTACATAATGCTTATGGAGTTTGAAAATAATTTGTAAATGATTCATTTCTGTCCTTTTGTAAAGGTTCACTTCTTCCTGAAGCGGCGAGATGGGAACCTGTCAGATGCTGAGGTTTCTCGGCTTAACTCATGGGCTTTAGGCCTACGCGTTCTGGCTGCCTTGCCATTGCCATGGCAGCAACGATGTTCTTCCTTGCATGAGCACCCACATTTAATATTGGAGGTTCTGCTCATGAGGAAACAGCTGCAATCTGCCTCGCTGGTATTACGGTTAAAGAACATCTCAGATGTCTTTTCTAGTTTTTTGTTTCAAATAACAATTTTTGTAGTTTCTAAATAATACTGTTCATGGACATGAGAGGTTGACTACTGGTTCATGGTTCCCCATCTTGTAACCGGAAAGCAAAGATAATGGCACTTCCTTTATGATTATTTTTTTCTTTTTTTTTCCTTTTCCTTTTTACTTTTTTTTGACTTATATTCTCCGTTGTATGGATCCTGAATCCTATCTTTGATAATGTCCGACAGATCCTTAAAGAGTTTCCTTCATTGAGAGACAACAGTGTAATTATATCATATGCTGCTAAAGCTGTTGCTGTGAGTATTAGCTCTCCACTTCGAGAGCCTCGGATATCGGTTTCTGGAATGAGGCCAAAACCAAAAGTGAGATCAGATGTACCTGCAAGGTCAACCTTCACTAGTAGTTTAAGCAACTTGCAAAAAGAGGCTCGTAGGGCTTTTTCTTGGACTCCACGTAATACTGGGGACAAGACTGCCCCCAAAGATGTTTATCGGAAAAGAAAGAATTCTGGTTTGTCACCTTCTGAAAGAGTTGCTTGGGAGGCAATGGCTGGGATTCAAGAGGATCATGTATCATCGTATGCGGATGGGCAAGAGCGGTTTCCTTCTGTCTCAATTGCTGAGGAATGGATGCTAACGGGCGATGCTGGTAAAGATGAAGTTGTTCGAGCGTCTCACAGATATGAAAGTGCCCCTGACATTATAGTCTTCAAGGTTTGGTGATTTAAGAGTCGAATATGTTTTAATTAACGTAGCTGAACTGTGAGTGGCCAATGTCTGTTGGTTGCTAGCTCAGTTATTATGGTACAAGTCCTTAGAAGTATGTCAATTCTCTAGGAATGTTTATGTTATCACATTTGGGATCAGTTGTATCAGATATAAAAATTTTTTTTATGAATGTCTGTCTATAGCGAAATTCGTGTTAGCCTTTTTATTTTAAATTAACTACACTAGCGTGTAGTATTACTAGGCTTTGAAATATAAGTGTGATTTGTAGCACCTTTTTTTTTATGTTGTGATAGTTGGACCTTTCGATCTCCTGATTCTTCTTTTCCCTTGTTTCTAGGCGCTGCTTTCCTTATGCTCTGATGAGTTTGTGTCTGCCAAAAGTGCCCTAGACTTATGTGTTAATCAGATGAAGACTGTTTTGAACTCCAAGCAGTTGCCTGAGAATGCATCAATGGAAACAATTGGTCGAGCATATCATGCCACAGAGACATTTGTCCAGGTATTTGGCTATCCTGAGCCCTTCAACTGCCCTAGAAGTAGTTATGTTACTGATTGTAGGTTTTTGTGCCTAAATGCCACTACCAACAAAGCAATGGTGTATTTTTTTTTCCTTAACTTGCATGCACAGCACATGTACTTATCCAAGTTATTTATCAATCTTGTCTTATATTGCATGTGCAGGGACTGATATATGCTAAATCGCTGCTGAGAAAACTTACTGGGGGCAATGATTTGTCCAGTAATTCTGAGAGAAGCAGGGATGCTGATGATGCATCCTCTGATGCTGGTAGCTCAAGTGTGGGTAGTCAGTCCACAGATGAGTTATCTGAAGTTTTGTCACAAGCAGATGTTTGGCTGGGACGTGCTGAGCTTCTT
This sequence comes from Adansonia gregorii, assembly GCA_038382025.1. Taxonomy (NCBI): domain Eukaryota; kingdom Viridiplantae; phylum Streptophyta; class Magnoliopsida; order Malvales; family Malvaceae; genus Adansonia; species Adansonia gregorii. The sequence goes on along the minus strand of JBBYHO010000015.1, from coordinate 4,688,133 downwards.
CAAAGCCTTCTAGGATCTGGAATAGCTGCTTCTCTTGATGATATTGCTGACAAGGAGTCATCTGGCCGTCTCCGTGACAGGTTGATTGCTGATGAACGGTACAGCATGGCTGTGTATACTTGCAAGAAGTGTAAGGTAACTATTTTGTGCTGGATTCTGGTAATTGATTCAACTGTTTTCCTTAAAAAAAAAAAAAAATCAACTGTCTGTTTGGATGTCTTGGGTTTATGAATTATTGTATGTCGCTCAGATTGATATTTTTCCTGTGTGGAATGCATGGGGACATGCTTTGCTTAGGATGGAGCACTATGCTCAAGCTCGTGTAAAGTTCAAGTATGTTTAGTATTTTAAATATTATTATTTAGTAAGCAAGGAATATAAGCTCTACTCTAGATTCATATAATGCTGATTTTGTTGTTGTTCTTTTGCTTATTTTATGGCTCAGGCAAGCTCTCCAACTGCACAAGGGTGATCCTGCTCCTGTCATTCAAGAGATCATTAATACAATTGAAGGAGGTCCACCAGTAGATGTCTCAGCCGTTCGTTCCATGTAAGATGGCATTCAACTTGAGTCACAATAGGTTATCTAGCAAGAAGCTGATTTTTACTGTCCAAGAACTTTAACATGAGGATTGAATGATGGACCCTGCATCTGGATCTTTCTAAGGCCCCTACTATATGACTCTGTCATAGTCATATTTAAGCTATTGAGAACCTTATCATGTGAAAAGAAAAATTAAGTGGAAAATTTTGTTTTTTGTTGTAGTGGAATCTTCTAATGCAATTTATGCTGCAGGTATGAACATTTGGCCAAAAGTGCACCAACAATCTTGGATGATTCTCTTTCTGCTGATTCATATCTCAATGTTCTGTACATGCCATCTACCTTCCCTCGTTCTGAGAGATCTAGGCGGTCTCAAGAATCCACAGATAGTGATTCTCCTGATGGCCCTGACTCTGAAGTTGGACCACGTAGTTACCTGGACAGTGCTCGTTATGCTGAGTGTGTTAACTATTTGCAAGAAGTAAGTTGAACTCTTTATTCTTTTCACATGCTTGGTTATATGTTGTATATTAAATTTATTTGCATTTTAACTACTATCTTTGATTAGCTTTCTAGTCATTTATGTTTCTCTTTCCATGCAGAAAGTTCTATAATAGATGCTAAAGTTAAAATACAAAAAAAAAAAAAAGAATGTTATATTTGAATTGCTTGCACTATTCTCTACTTAGTAATTTCACACGGTGCAGATTGTTTCTAAATTGGGCTCTCTTTACAGTTAGTTGATACCTGCATGTGCATTGCCAATTATATTGCTTTCTACATTATTTGTGATAATAAGAATATGCTACTTTAGTCAGTTCCCATCCAGCGATCAGTTCTTTGATATGATTGTCTTTTCTTTGTTTTTGTAGTATGCTCGTCAGCATTTGCTTGGATTTATGTTTAAGCATGGTCACTTCAAGGATGCTTGCTTGTTATTCTTTCCTCCTAATGCTGTTCCTGCATCTGCTCAACCTTCAGCAATGGGAGCAGTAACTTCTTCCTCGTCCCCTCAAAGATCAGATCCTTTGACAACTGATTATGGGACCATTGATGATTTGTGTGACTTTTGCATTGGATATGGGGCTATGCCAGTTCTGGCGGAAGTGATTTCAACAAGAATTTCAGTTGCAAAACAACAGAATGCAGTAATAAATCAATATACAGCTGCTGCCCTTGGTCGTATTTGCACATATTGTGAAACTCATAGGCATTTTAATTATCTATACAAATTTCAGGTAACTGGAACTACCTTTGTGCCTTTTTATGCTGAAAGGTCTGGATGTCAGGTGCTATCATTCTGATGCATGTGCTAACTGCTAACCACTGAGGTTTTTCTTGAGTGTTCTTTCCAATCTTTCCATGTGAAACCCTTTTATCATGTTATTCTTGTTGATGGATTAGACTGAGCAAGGATACTGTTACCCTACCTGGGACTTTTAACATATTTATCGTTGCAATATGGAGATGGTAAATAAGGGAATTAATAACTACTGATATTAGATGGATTACAAGTTTTATATACGACGTTTGCTAAGCACTTGCTTTTACTTTTTTCTAGCTTACATTGTTGTGAATGTACCATGAATAACTGCTGCAATGGCTGCTATAGCTTTACCAAGGGGATTATATCATAATATTCTAAATGATTTTACATTTCTATTGCCAAACAGAGTTTGTCATTACTTTTCTTAAATTTATTTGATGGTTTAGGTTATCAAGAAGGATCATGTCGCAGCTGGACTCTGTTGTATCCAGTTATTTATGAATTCTTCTTCTCAAGAGGAAGCTATCAGACATTTGGACCATGCTAAGGTAACTGTTCATTACAAACACCTCTTTTTTCATTATTTCTGAGTTATAAAATGCTTGGGTGAATCCACTAGAAAACCAATGAAACAGTAGATTGAAGTTCGAAGAGGTACGATTCTGAAAAGTTACATGGTACTGCAGATTGGTTATTCAAAAATTATAATTAACCCAAAAAAAAAGATACTCGTAATGAGTACAATGGTTGCAAACTAGCATTATATTAAACGCCAAAAAGTCAACATGAGAGATATCTCAGGTATTGGTAAGGCTAGTTATACATACTAAATTACATGAAACTGAATATCTGCTAAATGCTCCTCTGTTACTCATGCTTCCATTTGTTATAGATGCATTTTGATGAGGCGTTATCTGCACGATACAAAGGTGGAGAATCTACTAAGCTTGTCACGAAGGGTGTAAGAGGAAAAAGTGCCTCTGAGAAGCTTACAGAAGAAGGACTTGTCAAGTTTTCGGCCAGAGTGTCAATCCAGGTAATAATAGCTCCAGAAAAGATATTCTGCTTGTAATAAATGGATTGGGAGAGACACTAGGCATTCCTGAAGGCTTTTGCTTCTTGGAAAGAATTTGATGTGTGTATGCTTGAACTATAAAAGGATTAGTTTATTCAACGAAGAAAAATTTTCCAAATAAATTCTGAAATTGTGGAACACACAATAAAATTCTCTACAAATACGGACTAGGAGATAGTATGGTTTCACATGTTTATGGGTCTGTCTGCGACTTTAGTTTTTTTTTTCCCCCAAAGTCTCAATTCACATGCCACTGCCTTGTGTTGTACTGAAACCCCACCTCCGCCAAAACATTTGGAACATAAAATATGGAAACTAATGTGAAATGAAATTTTTGCAGCTAATGAGTATGGAGAAAGAATCTTTTTTGAGATATTGTGATTTTAATGTATGGAAAAGTCCATCGCAACACTCGGTATGGTGTGAAAGTAACATATTTGTTGCCATCAAAGCAGCTTGGCTGTATTTGACTAAACTGGATATTGATTATTGTATTTGGTTAAAACTGGATTTCAAAGAATAAATTCAATCTCCAATTGCAGTCATTTGATGTCAGTTTAATTGGTAAGTCTAATGTTTAGTTTATATTCGTTGGGCTTTGCAGGTGGAAGTTGTGAAAACCTTTAATGACTCGGATGGACCGCAGTGGAGACATTCACTTTTTGGAAATCCTAATGATCCAGAAACCTTTAGGTTATTCTCATCTTTAATTATGTTTAGACATGAGAATTGTAAATGATTTTTCTGATGTTTGTACTTGTTGGAATAGTTGGTCAACAACTAGGCAACCATGATTGGCTCCTGATCTAATTAGGATACCAATTGTGTATTATTTATTAGGAATGAGAAAATACGGCTGGTTTAAATATATTTCAGAGCAGCACTGTATATTACTTGGAAGCTTGTTGTTGAAGACATTTTTAACTCAAAAAAAAATTGCACAAGTGGCCTTTGTAAACTTTATTATGATTTGGGGAAAATTTCAATTTAATAGTTAGTAATTATGGAACATCAGTTGTGAAAATGTAATGCTGAAGTTAATCAAGGCACAATGGAACTTTTTTATGTAATGCTGAAGTTAATCAAGGCACAATGGAACTTTTTTACGTATCAGTCAGTATTCATCTCATTAGGTGGATACCTATATTAATTGCATTCATTAAGCATCCACAAAAGGATGCTATACCATGCATAGAATTACTCAAAATTTCTTATTACCTTCTGTGTTTGGATCTTTCTTTAGCGGAGTGCTTAAAAACTTAACACCAATGTTGACTGGTTTGTTATGCTTGCTGCCTTTCAGGAGGAGGTGTGAGACTGCAGAAACTCTTGTTGAGAGGAACTTTGATTTGGCATTCCAAGTTATTTACGAATTTAATCTTCCAGGTGACAACACATTTGTTTCCTTTTTGTCAAATTCTTAAAGTTCTAAGTTAATGCAGCTGTGCTTTTAAAATTTGAACTATTTTCCATCCATGCAGCTGTTGACATATATGCTGCTGTTGCTGCATCGCTTGCTGAAAGAAAAAAGGGCAGCCAGTTGACGGAATTTTTCAGAAACATCAAAGGAACAATTGATGATGATGATTGGGACCAGGTAACATACTTTCTTTTGGTATGGTATAGTCAAATATATTGGTACTCACCAGAGGGCCAACACCTTTTGACGGTGTATTCTGATAGTTCCAGTGGTTCTTTAGCAAAAGAAACTTTTTAATGAAATACAATATTAGACTTTGTTAAGTTATATGCAAGGAGCTCCAATAATTAAGAAATTAGTACATGGACACCAACGGGTATAGTTACACATCGAAGGCACAAAAGTGCATTCAATTGTACTCTTGAGGAATAAATCCTGTCTCTCTCTCTCTTACCAATTAACTTGTGCTGATGCTCCAAATTGAAACTTTATATGAAAGTGTTCCACTAGCATCTCGTGGTCCATAAGTTACCGAGAATACTAGCTCTGACTGATTATACTTTATGCAGTCCAAAATATTAAGCAAAATTGCCAGGGCATCAGAGCATGCTTTATTTATTTGTATTCTTGTTTCATTAAAAGATGGTGCAATAAGCACGGATGTATGTCAGCTTTGTCTGAGTTCAGCTAATAACTTGTATGTTCTATTATCGATTAAATGAATCAAGTTTATTCAAATTGGGCTCAGTCATGACCTTTTTCATAATATTTGATAGTTTTCTTGTTAAAATGAAATGAGCAATTAGGTGAAATGCGCAGAGTATAGGCTTTCCCAGTCCTCCCACTGGCCAATGATTCTTTTGTTGCATAAATGATTAATCCTGTTATTTTTGGAATTTTCCAGGTATTAGGGGCTGCTATTAATGTGTATGCTAACAGACATAAGGAACGCCCTGACCGTCTCATAGATATGCTAACCAGTAGTCACAGGTAATCTTTCTGGATATTTCAAGTTTCCATGGTTGTTACTTTCGCATTTGTTTCAAGGAACAATTGATCATACTTAGTAGATATTCATTTAGGCAAGGCTAATTTGTTGGATCCTCAAACAGGTGAACTAGCCAGCTAGTTAGTATTCTAACTATAAAAAGTTTCTAGAAGGTGACTGCTCTGATGACTTGGACCTGGCAATCCAATCTTTTACCACTTAGCTAGTCTGTGTTTTATTTTTGAAGTAGAGTTGTGAAGGCTATACCTCTCCAACCACTCCTTTTTTCTTCATTCTTGTCCTCAAAAGAATAAAGCCTGTTTGGCTTATTGATTTTAGTGAATCAGTTGAAGAGTGTGAGGGCCACCTGATAGTGGATTCATCGAGACCAAGTGTACCATTAAGGCAAATACTTTCAAATTGCGGCTGAAGAAAGCCATAGGTTTTGTGGTTTACTTGTCATAAGCTTATCAAGATGAAACATAACTTAGTTGATATATGGTGAATAATTACAGGATGTGCCTCACTTCTGCTCTTGTTCACTGTTACATCCATTATCTGTTTCTTGCAGCAATTATCAGTTTCTGGAACTGCATCTGAAACTTTTTCGTGCCTTTTTGTGTGTGTTGCTGTTTGTAATTGCTCTTTCCAGGAAAGTGCTGGCATGTGTGGTTTGCGGTCGCCTAAAAAGTGCCTTCCAGATTGCTTCTCGAAGTGGAAGTGTGGCCGATGTTCAGTACGTTGCACATCAGGTTGTCCTCCCTTTTCCTAGTGTCACAATTTATGAGTTATAATCTTATAGAGGTTCTTTGAAGTTAAAACTCTGACTGTGTGACATTCTTCAACTAAAAAAGAAGTCCAATGTAGCTCAATGAACCCCTAAATCTGATGTCGTCATTCATAGCTGATGGGAAAGTTCTAATGTTTTTTTTAATACCTTTCAGGCTTTACATGCCAATGCTCTTCCCGTGCTTGATATGTGTAAACAATGGCTCTCTCAGTACATGTAACTTGTTGCTCAACGACATTTCTGCTACTTCATATCCCGATTGGTTGCTGACTCCACTACTACAAGAGTCTGAATTAACAGCCCAAGCCCTCAAGCTAAAAGGATGCAGCCAGCTGACTTGGATTCCGGCAACCATCAAAGACAGTCAATCTAAATTGGTTTTTGTTACAAATAAAATGCTCATATTTCTGTATATAATATATATATATATTTCCAGTATATTGAGCAAAAAATATGTATTTATTCATATATGTGAATGTTTTATGTTAACCAATTGTTGTTTAATTGAGATCAAGTGTACCAAATTTTGGCATCATGATTTGCTTGGCCAAAATAGAAGGAAGATGTACATTAATCAGATGTCTTCCATTATTGTTTTGTGTTTGAAACTAGAAGGATTAATGATGAAATTCAATTGCTGATTGTTGGTTTTCTGCCCCATTCATTCCTGCTATTATATAATATGTGCTCATAATATAAAGGGGTAGTGCAAAAACCTCATGGGAACTGTCCTTGTCGATATTCGTGGCCCTGGTTTCTTCGATGCGGTGGAGTTTTTTTATTTTCTAGTGGGGGGTTGGAGGGGTTATAAAGGGGAGGTGCAGGCTGTTACCTGCAACCACTGTGAGAACAAGCATGACCAGACAAACTATCAAACTGTATTCTCAAATTTTGCTATGTATAGAGCTAACAAAACAACCATCGTACGCAAGACTTCTACAACCCAAATTTCTAGAACATTTTTCTTTCTTTCCTTTCAACATCGGTACCTTGTAATATGTGTGTATAGGTGAAAATACTTCGCCATGACCATATTTGCTGGGAGGAAACAAAACCTCGATGTACGAATAAAGTAACGCTTCGGCATGCCTAACATTTACCAAAGAAAGACAAACTGCCGAATCCAGGGAAAACGCTCTGCGATTGTTTATTTCGCTACATATAAAAAATAAAAAAATGTTTTTGTAGACAAAAATTTCTTTCGTTGATATCAAGCATTTTTACAAGACATAAGACTTCATCAAATACACAGCACAAATTTCTTCACCCATTACATGGATGAACCGTTCGCGGAGTATATTCTGCCTTTTTTTCCCTATATAGGTTAAGGTTTGGCTTTTCATTGGAGTTCTGGTTGATGTAGGGATAGTAGTTGTTCGTGTTGCCTGTGTACAAATTTGAAACCTGCTATTCGATTTTGTCGGTTCTTTAATTTTTTTTTTCTTGGGTGGGCGGTTAATGGCTTAATATTTTTGTTGGGAATTTCATCAGGTTTGTAACATTCAATGAAGCTATGTTTTTTTTTATTTGAATGGATTTTTCAGACTACAATTATTCTCTTTGAAATTCTTTGGCTCAGATCTCACATGTGCTGATTTTAATGGCTTTTGTTGGACTTCAACACCTCGACCAATTATATTATGTTATTTATGGATCAAAGTATATAGATCAATTATTTTAATATTATTTTTGGATAAAGCAAAATCACCAACTCTCCAAATAGCATTGATCAAATAATGACTCAAGCATTAGTCAACCCCCAGAATTAAAAGTAATGAAAAAATGATCGACAACATTGTTACATTAATCCCGACCACATAAGAGTAACAGCACAAAATAGCTTGTAGGTAAAGTTCCTAATATTTATTGTCGTTACCACAACAACCACTAGCACTAAATGGAATCAACGAAAGCACACCGCCCATTATGTCAGGAAGCACACTCCGGAGGCCTAACCTTTAGCTTATTTGGACCCTGTTTCTTGTCTTGCATGTCAAGTCTTTGAATTTTAAAGATTTAAAACTTTGACCATCTACTGAGGTCTAAAATTATTATCCCGCCATGACGATATTCTTAAGAATTTAGCCGTTGTATAAGATCCAAAATTATAATCTCGCTATTATCTCTATTCCACAACTTTTATCATTCATCCGTTAAGGTTCAAAATTATTATCCAGCCATAATCATATTCTTAAAAATTTAGCCATTAGATAAGATCCAAAATTATAATCTCGTCATTACGGTTAGAGCTTTTATCATTGACTAGTGCCCAAAGTTATTATCTTACCATCGCCAAAGGATGGCAAGTCATTTATTTCCATTACCAAATGCTTAGAATTTCACGAAGTTCACTACATGCTCGACAATCAAAAATCTATTTAATTTTTTATGAAATTAGTAGTCATTTTCAATAAAATAATATGCACTATTTCTAATTTTTAAACTTCTGTTTGAGAATAAAAAAAATTAAACATAAATAAGCAACCATTCATGGTTTGTTTTCAATCATTAGAATCCAAAAAATATGAATAAGTTCATCTCATCCTTTTATGAAAATCTAATTTCATTTATTATTTTCTACCATCGTTTAAAATTATTACCCATTCATAGAATTTCTCTCTTGTTTTTGCTCTTCTAAAAACATTAATTCTTTGAATTTTTTTTGTTGTTGTCATTCCTAGAAATTCTCTAAAGCGTAAAATATGTTTAATTATTTTTCAGGATCAGCTAAAAAACTTCCATTTTCTTAATGGGGAAGGGTTTTTTTTTTTTTTTTAAGAATTTAAACTTGAGTTTTTGTCAGAAGATATATTCAAGTAGGTTATTAAATATTTGATAAGTTTCATTAGATTTATTAAAAAATAAGCGGTATTCAGAACCTTGCATAAGGTTGCTGGGGCATACGGATATGTAGATCCTATTTGCCAAATTTTGAGAAATGCCAAAAATCAGTTCAAAACAGTTATCAGTATTACACCAATCCATAACTCTTGCAAGATTCAAAGCTTCATCAAATACATAGTACAAATCTTCCCACTACTTACATACATAATATACAACAGTTTAATTCCCTCTGAAACACATACAATCAGCTCTCCATAATGAGCTCAAAGGCACATATTCACCGATGTCCCAACTTATGTCATTTTGTGATTGAAGCATTTGCCAAATACCTATGGTAGCAAAACAGAATAACCTCAAAAGACGGATGAAAAGAAGACCAGGCAGAAAAATTTGTAGCCACTAACTACCACCCAGTCCATATCCAATGCCTCTTTGGAAAAGAAAGTTATAATGACCAACAAAAAGAAGGAACCTAACAGCCAACAAAAACCATCATTAAATACCACCTCACATACTCCCACCCATCCTTTTAAAATTAACGGCATCACCTTTACTAAAAAAAAAAAATTCTTAGCCTCAAAATGAATAAGCTTCTGTCGCATCGATTTGATATCGCAATCTCCAAATTTGATGCCTTCTCGACATGTGGTTCACGTATCTAGCACAACATGCCACCATAATATGAAATATCTTCCCAAAAACCATATCCCAATCCTATCAGATCCTCTTCGAAAACTGATAACACAAGGTCAAATAACAATCAATATAGCCAACACCGTCCTCATAAAAAAATGAAACGTGTCTATACTCTA
>JBBYHO010000015.1:4627716-4650328 GCA_038382025.1 Adansonia gregorii | reverse complement strand
ATCAGCTCTCCTTGCTACAACAGGGACCAAATTTCACAATATTCAGAAGAACATCGAAAACAAGAAAAGAATAGCTTCTTAATAGTAAAATTAAAATGATCTTTCATTTATGCAATACATTTAGCAGAAATGAGCCTTGCAATAGATTGATAGGAACTTAATAATGGCATGCCGATTATTTAAATCGTATATAACTAATCCAAAGTAACAGAGAAAGGTGCCTGTCAAGGAAGCAATATAGATTGCCATGGCGAGCAGCTGGCCATATAATTTCAACAGAGATGACAAATTAAGTCTACATTTAAAATGTAACTTTACTTGATCGTAAAGTTTCCTTTCCCATGCTAGCAACTTATCCAGAACAGTGGCAAGAGTCTCATACTCTTCTGAATCAAATTCACCCTTCCCATTTTCACTATTCGTCATACCTCCGAGAGACCTATTCCATTCGATCACACGCATTACCCCTGCTGAATGATCAATATTTCCTACAATCAAAAAGATCGGTCAAATGAGCAATATATATCCGAAATATAAACAATTCAAGCATTTCTCGTTATAACTTCAATTACAACATAAAAGACAAGATTACGAGCCAAAATTAATAATTTCTGTGAGCTGGATAAACATATTCTTATTAACCCTGTTGGAACATTTTTAAAATAATAAAAGGTCATGTTTTCAATAATCATAAAGTAATGTCTCTTAATTGTTTAATAAAAGTAATGTCTCTTAGTTATTTATCAAGTAGTGTGACTATTCAAATGGATATGTATTAAGAAATGTTATGTCCACATGAAGAGGTATTTTTTTACCGATAATAGAATCACTCTCATTTGGAAGACATAGAAAACTAGATAGAAAACTACAAATCGAATTTTGATAGTTTTGTCGCACACTGCTTAGCGCAAAGTAGATTGATGTTGTCAATGCAAAATGCTATCAATTGTAGGGCTTCATTGTATCCTCGAAGTTTATACATCAGTAACCCTTTTGCATACCTAATAAATGGTGGGGGTAAATAAAATCTTAAAGAAAGTGACATTTTTATACACCTTGAAGTTTTCATCAATTTCTTGTGTTTTCGATTTCTCACATACTAACAATTTTAAGGTTTTATTTGTGTAATTTTATGAGAAATTTGATTAAAGGTGAAGGAAGATATAATGAAATGTGTAAGACCCAGCGTTTAATAAACCATTGTCTAACATGAGCGCGATAAGATACAAATGTTTGGAGTGAAATGGCAAGAGTAAAGAAATCGACATGGCTAGGGTCATATTTTAAAGCCAATGAGAATCCTCCACCAGTGTGTTCACATTGCCATATTTTCGCTTTTTTACTATGACCCAATGACATTGCTTTAACAATCTTGTGTTAGGCTTGAGCTTTAGATTTTTTTTATTAGCATAAAGTGTTGCCCAACCAATAAATTCGAAGGAATTTGGCTTCAATGTATCAGTGCAAACGATATGTGTAACATGCATGTTATAGAACGTTAGGTACGTATTTTTTCTTTTATATATTTAATTAAATTTGTAATACAAATAAATTGAAGTGATAAAAGAGACGATCAATGGTGGCTTAAGTTTTCATAATGCTCTACATCCAGGTATGTTTTGTGAACTTTTATTTAAATTAATTATCTATGTGTAAAATCATTAATTTTTGGATGGTTATTAAGTTGTATTAAAGTCTTAATAACTTATAATGAAACGTCTATAAAGTTATTTGAAAAAAATACTGCTAAACTTTACTTACAAATTATTATATTGGTCTTATGATTAATGTTTGTTATATATTGTTGGTGGCTTATGATATGAATCTTTCATGAATAATTATGACTACGCAAAATATATTTATGTTTATTGGCAATTATATATATAATAAACTAAATAAAAGTTTATTATATAGATGGACATATAAGGTGAATCATTTTGGTTGGCTTAAAACAATCATAAACCTAATTGGGTTTTATATTTGGTTAAGCATTTTGGTAGTCTACATTAAAAGGGTTAAATAAAATTATGAGTAGTTAACCTATTTTATTATTTGTCATATGAATTTATGTTGGTTTTATGAAATGAAAAGTTAGACTATTTTACAAAATTTATTATCAATATAGAAGTGGTTTTGACTAGAAATGATATAAGTTAAAAATTATTTGTATGATAATTTTTCTAGTCAAAGTAGAATAATGGGAAAGCAAAAGCTTTTATAATATAGTCACTATTCTAATATGAAATAAAATCTTATATTACGAATGTATAACATAGTAGTCATTAATTTAGCCACAAGGATTTGGAGATCTAAATGTGGCTATATAATTTTATTTGATCTCATTTGGTATTTAGTATATGCTATTGTGCATATGAATATAATTAAAGTGGATATAGTTTGAACAAAGCTATAAATATATAGTTTGTTAATGAATATGATAAAATGCATTTATATCCATCATATATAGCATTGGTAAATGATCTCCAAAGGAGTCATTATGAAATCATGATATAAGATTTGTAAAATATGGATGAGCATGGTATATAAAACTAATGGAATGGTGACTTTTGTCATCCATTGATTAATGCTTTCTATATTGATAGTTATCATAAGTGGCTATGCTTAAGGGGTATATGAAAATATTCATCAAAAGTTGAGCTATTTAAAAAATCATGACTCAAAAATGAAAATATTAAAATAGCAAGAAGAAAGCTATTATCCCATTTAGGTAGAGGACAAGGCTTTGGTTATTAACAATAAAATGACTAATAATGTCCTTGATGAAAGGTGTATTTATGTAATAGTCACTTGATAAGCCTAGTAATGGTTGGGTAATATTGACTATTTTTCTAAAACGAGATATGAAACACCTTTATGTGTATATGATTTCTTGATAAAAAGCCATGTATTTTGAGTATATATACACAATAAGTTTAAAATCATGTATTGACGGTGACAACAAGCTACGAAAAAATAGCAATAATGTTGTCTTCTTTCACCAAGTGATTTGAGGCCTCATTATAAGGAATTACTTGATTGAAAAAGACAATGTGATGTATGTTTACACATTTGGTGATAATTAAATTAAGAAATAAACAAAATAGACAAATGTAGAACCATCATTAAAAATAAATAAAGTGATCACTATGAACGCTATAAAGCAAATGATTGGTATTATATAAAGAATATCCTCGATAAGTGAAATGTTATTAAAGAGCATTCCTTAGCCAAAGAATGGATATTCATACATAGTGTGGGCGTTAATCTCGTGAATCTTTAAGATACAAGTATTTATAAAAGTTTCACCATGTAGTATAGGAAATTAACATAACCATGTTGGTAATTTGGGGATGAGGACACGCTCATAATATTAAGTCATCCATGATGGAAACTCGACTCAACGCTTAGTATAACATCAAGTATTGAGTTCAATGAGACAAAGTACATCATCCGTATGTGACTACTAGCACTATAATATTATATAATATATCATCTTAGGTAAAGTGCTAGTACCCGTAATGATAAAGGAAGGATGAGTAAATATACTCTTGATAGACCCATAACATAAATATGTTAGAGTGTTATAGTTACGGTAACACTCTCGATGGGATTTACTTATGTGAGTATGAAGCATGGCCGTTTTTAGGAGCTCAAGGGCTTGGCTCTAATAGCACTCATGAAAAGAGGACATAGACACATGATCATAATAGTGTCTCCAGATACTATGCAGTAACTAGTGCTGAAATCTTTGTGTGAGATGTGTTCGGTTAACCAAATGAAATAACTGCTTCAAAGCATAGTCTACCATGCAATTTCGGTTAACTTTAACATATTTTCACTAAGTGAAGGTTCAATCGTAAGACACCTTCATTTATGCAATAGATTTTCAAAATTATCAAAATTTGGATTATTTTGAAAATGGTGGGAAATTGTTGGAACATTTTTAAAATAATGAAAGGTCATGTTTTCAATAATCATAAAGTAATATCTTTTAATTATTTAATTAAGAGTAATATCTCTTGGTTATTTACCAAGTGGTGTGACTATTCAAATGAAATGTATTAAGAAAAGTTATATCCACATGAAAAAGTATTTCTTTGCCTATAAATAGAACTTTCTCATTTGAAAGACATAAATAGAAAACTAGATAAAAAACTACAAATCGAATTTTGATAGTTTTATCGCACACTGCTTAGTGCATAGTGAATTTATATCGTTAATGCAAAAAGCTATCAATCTTAGGGCTTTCTTGTATCTTCAAGGTTTAGATGTCGGTAACTTTTGTACATACCTAATAGATGATTGAGGCGAATAAAACTTTAAAAAAAATGATATTACTACACACCTTAAAATTTTTATCAATTTTTTGTGTTTTTTATTTTTCATGTACTAACAAGCCCAACATACAACTTTTTTTTTTTTTAACTTCCACAGCTAAATGCGCATTTTTTTTACCAGAACGTGATGAGTCTGATGACTATCATCCTTCCAAATGATGCAGCGTAAAATACTAGCAACTTTAGAATTGTCAAAACAGCAGCTTTTAAAAAAATAATAATAATAATAAAGTAGAAAGATCTAAGGTCAAGGTCAGATTCTCACATAAAGCTAAAGGACAACGAGATCTAAATGTAAAGCCACCTTTACACCAAAAAGCCCATTCAATCATTCAAAATTACAATTTCTTTTCATTTTTCCATATCTAAACATACTTTAAGCTTCAGTCTTTCACAGAAAAGATGTTGACAAATTCTTGCCTTTGATCAATCAAACACAAGCAACTGCAAAACATCAACCATTTAAAAACATCCACATAACTTAAGACCAAAGTAAATCAGCAAAATTGGAATGACAATGCAACCTCGTGGCCTCCAGCATCTTCGAAACCTCCTGAGCACTCTCGGAGGCTTTAAAGAAATGATCATCAATCTCATTCAAAACCTGCATCAAATTCACACTGGAAACAGCCGTCGCCACTCAACTGGAAACAGCAGTTGCTTCCCTTTGTCATCAACCTCCACCGCCATCACCACCTTCTCCTCCGGCCTTTGTGGCGTCTTTGGCTCAATCTCAATATCAACCCCACCATGGCCGCTAAAACCCACACCACTGATATTGCTCGGCAAAGCATCAGCATTTGTATTATCAGCTTCATTCTTGTTGTCGTCCAAATCTAAGCTTGGGCCCGGCATGTTATTATCGTCGACCATGCTGACGTAATCCCAAGCCATGTTTTTAGCCTGGGGCATTGGAGGCGGGTGGCGGCCCGCATTGTTGTTCTCTGGAGTCCTTGGGGAGTTACCTCCTCCCTATGGGCCTCTCGTGAATCTCTTCTCAAATCTTCATTACCAATATTATTATCACCACGCACTTCGTTTCCTTCGTGAGATTCTTCTTCGTCTTCTTCAATAGCGAGGGAAGATCAAACTCCCTGCGAATCTTGTCAAGCATTGCAGGCATACTAATGGCGCGTTTGATGGAAACAACGAGGCTAGGAGAGAAGTTAGGAAGCGGAAGCCGTGGAGGGAGGTTGTCCACGATTGGAGGAGGTGGAGGCTGTTGAGGGGTAGAGTCAAGAGGACTGATCCGATGAGGGTGTTGGAGAGGAACGCCAACTTCTCCATGCCTGTAGTCACTCAAAGGCAGTGCGAGCCTTCTTCAAGGAAATGGCGTAGCCAGAATGGGCAGCTGCAAAGCCATTGCGTGCTAAAACCACATCTTTCACTAAGGTTTCGCGGTCTTTGCAACGAGCCACTGATCCTTCGTTATCTATTCTTGACTGAGCGCAACCCATTCAACCAGCTCTGATACTACCAAGTTAGTACAGAGAGAAGAGAAAGCAAGGCAATGGAAAGGGAGGGAAGGGAAGGGAAGAGAAACAGGTGATGAGAGTAGGGCAGGGAACCCTTTTGTACTCGCTGTAATTGAATACAAGGTGTCCTCCTCTTTCTCTATATTAATTTTTAAAATAACGGTCACATTTTTCTGAAAGAAAAAGGCTTTACGAGGTCGTTTGTTCTTCTTGCTTGATTACCTCTGGTATAGGCACCACGCACCCGTGATGGACAGCTCCCATCACCCTTCGGTTTTTGATAAAATTACAGATAATTTATGGAGTACTAATTTGCTCTATACTCCTCTTTTTTCTTTTAATTTCTTTTTCGAGCTCTATTATTCAGTACCATATATAAAAATAATGGGTTCATAAATCATGATGCAGCTGGAAAGATACAAAGAAACAGATCCACGCTTAAGAGAAGACCCTCCAATTTAAGTTAACATCGAATAGGTGGGCCGAAATCAAGTGGATTTTTTGTTTTTTGTTTTTGGTGGATGTGAAACTAATTCAACTTCAACCGTTAAAATTGAAAAATAAAACTCAGTGAAATTAATATTTCTTTTTTTATAAAATAAAATAAAATAAAGAATAAAAACTCTATCTAAAGAAACAAGAGCAGCACGCATCGGGTACTTTGCAACAAGATGCCAACTAATGCAGCATCTATATTGAAGATTCATTTCCCCAACACCATTTTTCAAAGAAAAACTCACTTTTTATGTTTTGAGCCAAGTTTATCGTCTTAAAGCTCATTTTCCACGTAATAGAATAGAATAATTTGAAATGCTAATGTTGTAAAGCTCTTTGACTTTCAACTGAAAGTGAAGGGCAGACAAAAATGCGATAGAGTACGGGTAAATTCGGTGGCAGGCATGTCAATATCAAGAAATCACCTACCCATTAAAAACAACACCCCTCCTTACTTCGATCATCATTAATTTACAAGCAACGTGAGCAAAAGCTTTGTTGACAGACACCCAACATCCCCCATAAGCCAAAGCTAACATATGGAAACACCCAATGTCAGTAAGAACAAATCAGATTATTAATCAGAAGTTTCCTGGCATTTGCAGACACAGCCCAATAGTTGTGTTCGGCATGAGCGAACATAACTCTAAACAAACATCTAGTAAAATCTATCCTAGCAAAAACGGCAGCAACGCGAATGGATTATGCAAATTGTCCACAATGGAGGACATATATTATATTAGGATTTAACCATCATGCTAAAACCGAACCATAAATCATAGTTTTGCTCTTTCCAAAACTTGCCTGATTACCTAACATAGAGAGCTCAGGCTTTAATTTTGCATATTCCATCTGTTTCAGCAATGCATCACCTAGTTGAAGTGCATCTGAGAAAACAGCTGGAATCAAGGTTCCACACTTCCAATAGCTTTACCACTGCAAAATGTTTTTCAGAAAAAGTGAATAAGTATCACGGATCACAAAGAATAAAAAAAAAAAAGAGTAACATATGAACTTGACAAACTAAACCCGTACTATCAAGAGGTCACAATTGAGGTTTCAGGACACTCGTACAAAGTTTCCAACCGAAGAGAACCAATTCATATGCAGCACCAGATTGCCTATGGACTAACTAAAACAAGAAAATAATGGCGAAAAGTAGGAAAAGGGAATAGGGTCATAAAGACCATTCCTTCATATCAGAGGTCTACAAAAAAAACTTCACATCGGCCGTCTGCTCCACAAAATGGCTTCCTTTTAATTCAAAGGACCACAGAAAATTAGCAGCCATGTCATTTATAATGAAATGCACAATATGCAAAAATTATAATTTTAACCATAAAAAGAATGCACGATATACTTACAACCGAAGTGGTGTTTTGGAAGTTCCTTACCAAAATTAGGGGAAGACAATTATCAGTGCTCATTTGGACTTAAAGTTAGCCTTCACTCTTTCCATCTCTTTCCGTTGTTGCTAAAAAGTCCAAACTACATGATTTAGCAAACAAAGCAATAAAAGGCAGATACAGAAATAAAGAATGAATTGACAGAAATGTAAAACCTCATATAATTTTTTCCAGAACTGATTGGATCTTTCTGTCATTAAGCACCATTCCATGGCCATGTCATATTCTAGTGTGTTAGGCTGGGAAGAATGTGAAGTAGATACCGCTTCTTTCTGGGGGAAAAAAAAGGCACACCCAGAAACCAATTAACAGAAACAGAAGGGAAAGAGAAACCATAAAATAAGTTAGATTTACCACATCTATGTCACAGCAGGAGTGTTTTATCCAAGCATCCTAACACCAAACACACACCTATAAACTAAGAGAGAAAGAGGAGAAATAGGTACCATCTCCCGTTGGGATTTGAGTTTATCAACAATGAGATGGCCCGCAAACGTTGACTGCTTCCTCGGGAAGCAGAGATTTGGAATGCTGGCAACAAGTGGCCTGCACAACAAGAAATAAAAAAGAAAACAAAGAGTATCGTCACTGCTCTTAAGGCCAGTTCTGCATGCTGCAAACTGAACTAAAGCTTTAGAGTAGGATAAAAATTTACCATAGAGCCCTGACTAAGAATAAGGTGAAAACAGGCCAAAATACATGACAAAGTAGAGAACTGAAAGAGGCAAGGGGAGGGGGGGGGGGCTAAAAGAAAGAGCCAATGAGGTAAATGCACTATGGATATGGAATCATACAAACAGAGGACCTAAAACTGTATCTTTTTGTAGGACAGAAAAGAAAGCTGATCAAGAACGCTTAGTTCATCAAAAAATAAAAAAACAAAAGGAAATGAAAATGCCCAAGTAAATTGTGAAGAGAAACTTTTCAACGCCGACATCTGAGTGGTAAGGAACATGCTAGTACTTTATGCAGCACATTCTGACCAAAATGAGTGCAAGCAAGTCACAGCATAGCTTAACAATGGTAGTTGAACCCACTGATTCAAGCAGCATGAGACTGGGAATTGATTATTGACTATGATTACATAAGTACATTTATTGATGATGATAGCACCATACCTCCAATTCGGTAGCAACAAACATCCCTCATCCAATTTTGTAATAACCTCCTTTGCTACTTCACTTGTTCTGAATATAGCAAAAGCTTGACCTACAACATGAACAAACTAATTTCCTTAATGCACAATTTATCAATTGCATGCTATATTTTAAGGAACCACAAAAGGCAGCTTTTGTTCGAGATAAGGTTTTAGATATTGGTATTTTGATAAAATACGTTAGGAAGCAGAAGTGAGGACATAGGACATGAAGATGATTTGACACAGACACGGCAACACTTCAAAAATCACTTGAGCAAACAACAATAGCTATCACCACAACACTCGGGCTAGCCTTTCTCGTCTCCCTTTTCTGATAAATCCTGTTTGATACCTTAATCTATTGACTATACATCTTGTATTAATGAGGAAAAAAGCATAGTTCCATTTCAGGACCTCTAGATAACAAAAATACAAGATGATAATTCTTGTTATTTTGGCACCTTTTTGTTTCATACTTTAGATAATCCACAGTACTACTTTTTCATAATTCCAATGGGAGGAAACCTGTTTCCTAACACACTATCAAATCATCAAAGTTCCATATGGAATACGTTATACCAGAAACAGGGCTAGAATATGCAGTATGCTGCACCATCTTTGCTCTGCAAGTTTCGTTGAAGGCACTCCAAACTATATCCTGAAATGTAAAAATAAATATATATTCTTCATCTTCAGGCAAAAAAGAGGGAAAAAGTATAAACCACAAAGGCAGGGAGAGGAAAACAGAAAGAAAGCAGAAATGTATGCATGGAACTACAAAAGGCTACAAATGCAACATCATTGTGATTCAAAATAGATACTACCTCCAGTTCTGCCGAAGTGTAAGATGGATCCAAATTTTGAAACAGAACAAGAGTTCCATGCTCATGTGCATCCTGCATTCTTTCTTCCCAAGGCTAATACCATGCATTTGTCAGTTTACAGATCAGTTTACCCATCAGTTTACAGATTGTAAACTAACTTTATAAAGCATGACAACATTCAAAGTAGCCTGCAGAAACTAATTTAAACAATTGAAGGAGTGACGGAGGAGTACTTACAAGTTCAGCAAACCATTTGCTCCTATACTGACAGCATGATAAACAATAAAATGTCAGAAGTAAATCTTCAATAAGAAATTTTCAAATCAAGGAGAATAACACAGGGTAACAGGACAGGAAATCCAGAAAAGGGGGGGGGAAGCAGAAATTGCAAGCATGATACTGTATAAGTATTCATCCAAAAAGAGATTTAAGTATAAGCAAGAAGCAGAGTAGGAGAAACACTTGAGACCACAATATTCTTTCATTAAATGTTAAAAGAAATAGAAATTTGAGGGCAAGCAATTTTATTTTACAAAAATCAAAACAGGATAAAATTCAAGAGGAAAAATTTAGGCTCCAAAAATGAGGTTACCAAAATAAGAAAGTTTTACAGGATTTATATATCATATGTATAATAATATCGACAGTATGACAAAGCCATCACTTCAAACGATAGAATGTCAAATCTAAGATATTTGCATAATAACTGTTAAAGTTTTGCAAAGTAATCACATCTTTCTTTTCAAATAAATTCTGTTACCCAAAACCAACTGGTGATAGATGGAGCCTAGAGGAGCTCAATTTTAATATAAGATTACACGAAACATAACATTTAACGAATGTGGGATCACATTTAACTCTCTCCTCATATGCAGCTCATAGGGCTTACACATGGACACTCTCACTGGGGTTGTCCACCTCACAAGGGTTAGGTAGGAATAACAACAAAGAAAACCCACGCTTTGACACCATGTTAAGCATCCAACCTAAAACCAAATTGGTAATAGGTGGTGGGCCTGCATCCAACCTAAAACCAAACTAGTAATAAATGGAGGACCTAACTTTAATATAAGATCACAAGACACCTAATACTTGACATATGTAGGATAACACCACTTAACAAATTTCCATTTCATGCTTTGAGCTTAATGTGCATTAGAACCTCGTGTTCCTTCAACGTGAGAACCTTTAAAAAGAAATTGATCAGGAAAGAAAAAAAAAGGAAAAGAGAAAACAACCTAAAAAAACCACTTACAGAATCAGGCCTCCGGGTAACTTCCAGAGCTTTATAACTAGTTTTTACACCATCATTCGGAGGCCGTGCAGGAGATTTGCAATTATTAGGTTTTGCAAGTTTATCATCAACCTTCGACTTCTTGGAAGAGTTTTTGGCATTCCCAAGTGAATCTGTAGCGCGTCTTGGGTTTTCTTCAGAAGCAATAATATTTGGCAGCAACATCTTTGAATTATTTCCATTAGTGTCATGGTTTGTCTCATGCACATTAATCTTGTCCTCGTCATTGGAAACTTTCACAGAACTATCAAGCTTCGCTTTCTTATGTGGCCTCTCATCCAACTCACCTATATCCTTATTGGATTTTACTTTTTCATCAACTTTGTCTTGGTCGACAGAAGACTTACCAACACTACCCATCTTTTCACCGGAAGTGTTTTCCTGTTTAACTAATGACACTTTCAGGTCTGCATTTTCTTTAATTTCAATGCTCGATCCTATCTTATCACGAGAAGTATTTTCCGGTCTATCATTGGTTTTGGCCAGTTCACTTGACTCTGTAACTGCACCAGAAACAAGCTTCTCTCTGTGGGAGAAATCTGGTTTAACTAATGAAGCTTTTACATTTGAATTCTCTTCAACTTTAAAACTTGAATGAGTTTTATAGTTAAAGCCATTCTCTTGTCTATCATTGATAGCAAGCTTCTCCGCAACCACAGGTTTCTGTTCCTCTTGTCTAACATCTTCAGGAATTTGATTCTCAGATGAGTTTAGCTTAGACAAAATCACTCTTTCATTTGTTCCCGTAGCATTTTTACTAGCACATTTATCATCCACACCAAACTTATGAAAAGAACAGGGCTTCAGAGAACTCACTTGGTTAAAAATAAATTTAACTGCAATAATTTCAGAAATAGAAACAGGAATTTCAACAATTAATACAACCAGCATAGAAATCAAAATCACAATCAAGGAGCATTAGATGACTGAAAAAAAACATACCATCAATTCCAGCAACTTTGTCATCTATCTTATCCAAAATAATGCATTTGCCAATGTCAAAAGTACGGTAAAACACAAAGTCAGCCATTGGGAGCTCTTCATCTGAAGGTTGTGGATTTCTGCTATCCTTTGAAATGCAAATTACATTGCATTTCCCAGCAATTGCTTCCTGAATTAATGTAAGCAAAATTAGTAGCTATGCAGATGAATGTATGCTGAACACTTTAAAAAAAAAAGATATCTCAATGTTATAAGCTTAGCACAGTATCAAACTGATAACAGAATAACATTTAAAAATATATGCTGAAGTACCAAGAAAACTTAAAATCTGAACCACTTCTAACAAGATACTTGATGCTATTTGAGATATAACTGATAAACAATTCCAATCAAAACTATAACAAGCTTAAGGTTAAGGCTAAAGTGAATTGGACATAAATCACAATTTTCAAGAATAAACAAGAATTGTAAACCAAATGTATTCCAGTTTGTAGCCCAACATGTGTGTCAGTGTCAAAAGCATATGAGAGATAAGAACTCGTAAACTAGACCATTAACAGATGAGTTCCTGCCCAATTGTGATCAACCTACTTTATGCGGAAAAAAAAAATTAGCAAGATCTTAGCAGCTAAGCGAAAAGGGGAAATTAACACTTGACTAGTTAGATGAAGGAAAAGCCCCTCAAACTGCCATGCTCAAAGTACTTTCACAAAATAAAAAAAAATAAAAAAAAACACTTGCCGCCAGTCACTACAGATCAAAATGTAACATTGCAGGTCACAGCACACATATAAACTATAACTGTTGATTTTCAGAAGATGAAAGATTAAAGTACAAAATAATTTATAAAATTCCAATTACCAAGGGATTAACGTTCGCAAGGCCTACTCCTTCACCAGATGCCAAAAATATCTCATTCGGATGTTTCAATTCAACTGAGAGATAATTTAAGATCTCAAAAGGTTGGAAAAACCATAAAACCTTCACTTTCTTCGATTTATCAGGATTCTCCCATATTTTTATAAGTTTTCCAAGATAAGGCAACGGTTCGCCTTCCTTGTGAAGGTAAACATTGTCATAAAGAGTGTAATCAAGACCATCATAAGTAAATGATTCATAAAATTGAACATCTTTCTTTCTCCCTCCAATTCCTCTTTTTTTACCCCACTTAAATTCAAGATTCTCTATTCCATTCACTTCTACCATACTCGCATAGCAGGCCTCTACTTAAACAGAATAAAAAAACCTGAAAAATAAGAAAATGTTAGAATTATTCAACATACAAACACAGCATTCCAATTCTCTTCACCTATTTTGTTAAAATATACGCCCCCCACCCCCCAAAAAAAATAGTACACATAATGCAAAATTCCCCCAAAATTAGTAATTACGAAAAGACATGAGGAAAAATTAAATATCAATATGCTTTGAATAAAAAAAGTTTGAACGACTGCCGAGAAAACAATTTCTTACTTTAGAATATTTTTCGGAAACTACATTCCGGGGGAAAGCAAAAGCCACAATAAACCCTAAAATTGATTCTTATGAACCAATGCCGTGAGTAATAGCTACTCAAATCCTCAATATAGAGAAAGTTTGCCGGGAAAATAACTTACGATTTCAGAAGATGCAGAAAGTGAAGAGTGATTGCTTTTGCAATTAAAAAATAAATAAAACCCTAGCAAAGAGCGCCCTTAATCTCCCACTTTCTCGCTTTAATTATCTCCGACTTTAACCCCCCGCCTCCAGCAATCTTATAGTCAGAATAAATCTTATTCATATGTTTGCTTGTGACGTAATAAAATATTTCTTTTACTAATAGTTTTTTACATAATATCCAAATTAAAGTCGGTTAGATTATACATTCTAAATCTAAAAGTATATTTAAAATATTAAATTTAAAAAATAAATTGTGATAAAAATAAATTTATTTAAAAAATAAGTTTGCAGTCAAAGTTTGACTACTTTTTTAATAATATAATATATTTTTTTTATATTTAACGTGCATTAAGTAATTTATATTATATAAATATATAATATTATAATATAAATATTAAAATTTGTTAAATTATATATTTTTTAAAATTTAATAAAAATATTAAAATATTAAATATTATATTTAAAACATATAATTAAAAATATATAATATATGTGAACCTAAAAAATTTTAATTTATCAATTTATAAATATAAATAATTTTAAATAAAATTTAATATCTATATTTTAAATAAATAAATTTTAATAAATATAAATAATATAAATATTTTATTTAGATCTAACTCAACGCATGAAACTTTTAACCCAATTTTAACTCTTCCAATTTCGTTTAAAATTAAAAAACCTTCTGCATGAAATTAAGATTATACAACTTCTATTTTATTTAATTATTATAGCAAAATATTTTATATTTCATTAAAATTTCTTTGATGATCCTACTATAAAAATGTGGCCGTCTTTTTTTGTTTAAATTTTCAAAAATATCTAATGGTCTAATAGAAATTTGCTAAAAAAAATTATTTTAATAATTTTTAAATTTGATTAAATTTTATAATGAATATATTATTCTTAACTTTATATATTAAAAATTATACTTATTTTAATCAAAATATATAGTACTAAAAAAACTACTTAAATTATCATACTTTGAATTAAATTGATCTGATTTAAATTATTTTTATTTAAATTTAATTATAAATATTAATATAAATTTAAAATATATTATTTTAAACAATAAAATTAACTTTTTAACTGATCCAACCAAGACATCAAAATAAAAATTTTTACGCCACTAGCCCTGTCAATGAACGACTTTAACCCGAAAGTTATCCATTTATTTTTTTTATATCAAATAGTACTTGTTAATTAAAAAAATGGAACAAAAAAAACATTTCCTTTTATTCCATTACTATAAGTTCAACCAAGATCTAGTATTTATACGTGAATCATATTTTTATTTTCAACTGCTGAATGTAGGATATATTTATATAAATATATTAATTATTTATATTATATTTTAATTATTATTTTATTATATTTATGTGGTATTAATTTTTTAAAGTATTAGATTCAATTGAATTAACAATTGGTGGATAACCAGCATTATGAATGCAAACATAAAGTAGTCGTACTCGTGTATTCAAGTTTAGTTTGAAAAAAAAGTTAAAATTCTATTTGATTAATTTTGAGTAAAGTTAGACTTCAATAAACTTATATTATTAAATAAGTTCCGTTCAAATATCTTAATGTATGATAACTCACGAGTTCAATCAATTTTTTTTCTTTTTAATCAAGATTAAAAAAAAATTTAATTCAAACTCCATTACATATTCAAATACAAATAATTAAATTTAAAACTAAACATAAAAATTAAAACTATTTTATTTGATATATAAATTTCATCAAATAATCTTAAATAATTTATTTAAATTTAAAATATAAAATTCAATTAAATTCAAATTAAATTTCAAATAAGATGGAGGCACTTGTCTTTGCCGGCTATGCCTCCGGTCCCAGCGTACTCCAATGGCCAAATCTCTTTTCCTTGTGTAAAATCAATCAACTTGATCGTTAAAACAATGATCATCTTCCAAATATCAGCAATACCAACTGATTTTTTCCTCAAAATTTCGGACAATCGCAGCCATATAATACATATTATTTATATGTAAAATAGGCTCTAAAAATATAATTATTCAGCGTAAATCGATTAAATTATTCAAATAATATTTGTTTGTTAACATATGTAATTTTTTCGTCAAAACGACATAGCTTATTGTCACCCTAAATATAACCGTTAGTGGTGCGCACTGCGTACTACCAGCCAAATTTTCCCTATAAATAGGGGTTAAACCGAACCTGCGGTGTGAGCGAATAAATATTTTTTTCCCTGATTAGAGTTCTGGGCGCTAACTTCAGAGATTCAAACATCTCCACGACGTCGAATTCGCATGTTATTTGTCCTAAATTCTATCTCTCTCTTTCCTTTTTTTTCCCCGAAACCCTAACTTTCTACGCAATGACATTTTATTTTACCCTTGAAAAATGAAATTGGTTTCTGACCTTGTTGCAGGAATTTTGATGATGGCGGCGGTTGATACTGTAGGCAAACTCTTCTATTAACGGATTGCTGGACCCGGGTCGCTTGTCAGAAATTGGAATTACTTGTGATAGATTAATTGCATATGATTTGTTCTGACAAATCTTTTTGTTGTCATTCATGTTATTACAGTAAACCTTTTTCTTCTGCAAGTCTTTTCCTAATCCCTCAAGTCTTTTTTTTTTTTTTTAACGTTTTGATGAATTAATGGTGATAGTTTCCATGCCTATGATTTGTGACAGGTCGTTGATCGGAGCAGTGGTTGTATTCTGAAACTTCCATTGGCGAATGGAAAAATAAAAGCTATTTTCCTGGTGTTGCATCCTGGCTTCGTGAAGCCATTATCTCTTGTCGCCAAAAGCGGTAGGAATGTTGGAATTATTTCTAAGAAGATTAGATAATGTACAAGCTTTTCCTACGATATTTTTTCAAGGTTAACATCATCCCATATTTTGTTCCTTTTCTTGACTCATCAAGTATATGAAAATCCTTTAATTGTTTATTCATGAAGACTAAAATAAAGGCGAAAAAATGAAAAAAAAGAAGAAGTATAAGACAAGTTTTCTTTTATTGATTGTCTGATCTGTCGTCTCTCTGATTCATATATCTATTTTTGTCCTAAAATTCCTCTTTTTCTCTCTCCTGTATCTGTTTGTTGTTGCTCTGTATCAAGGGATTATGCTTTGTAAACATCATATTTGTTGTTTGAATGATTTATATCTGTTAATGTTTTATTTTCTGACATATCTTTTTGTTGCCATTATGTTATTACAGTGCACCTTTTTCTCCTGCAACTCTTTTCCTAATCCCTCAAGTCTTTTTTTTTTTTTTTCAACTTTTTGATGAATTAATGTTGATAGTTTCCATGCCTATGATTCGCGACAGGTCGTTGATCAGAGGAGTGGTTATATTCTGGAACTTCTGTTGGCGAATGGAAAAATAAAAGCTCTTTTCCTGGTGTTTTATCCTGGCTTCGTGAAGCCATTATCTCTTGTCCTCAAAAGGGGTATGAATTTTCTAATTATTTCTAAGAAGATTAGATAATATATAAGTTTTGCTACGATAGCTTTCCAAAGTTAACATCATCTCATATTTTATTCATTTTCTTGACTCATCAAGTATACGAAAATCCTTTAATTGTTTGTTCATGAAGACTAAAATAAAGGAGAAAAGAATGAGAAAAAAAAAAGTATAAGACAAGTTTTCTTTTATTGATTGTCTGATCTGTCGTCTCTCTGATTCATATCATGTATCTAATTTTTTTCTTAAAAGTCCTCTTTTTCTCTCTCTTTTATCTGTTTGTTGTTGCTCTGTATCAAGGGATTATGCTTTGTAAACATTTTATTTGTTGTTTGAATGATTTATAAATGCTTAATTTTCTGGTATTTTTGCCATTGGCATTAACTTTGTCTTCTCTAAAGGCTTTTATATCTATTACCATAAGGCATAATGCAAATAAATATCTGTAACGAAGGAAAGTTTTATTGCGATTTTCTTATTAAGTTTGGATGCCTACCATGGTCAAAATTTACAACTAGTAGGGGACTACACCTATTCAAATTTTTTTTTTTTTGGTTTTCTATATGTACTTGTTGTCAGATATGTAGAAACCCTTAAGGGAATTAAGTGCTTCTTGTTCAAATAAAATAAAATTTGAAAACAGTAAGGAAAAATCAAAGGTAATCTGTGAACTCTATTTGTAAGGTATAACAATTCTTTTGTTTTGCAAGTTTGAGGGGGGCTTGTGAATAGGCGGCATTAAATCATAGTTTCCTTTGGATCTACTGCTAACATAATGAAAATAGCAATGGCAAAAATATATTATGTGATCATTGAAGGAACTCATCGGCTAGACTCTGGCTATTCAATTTCAACTAAGTTTCGCATGCTAAGGGGCCGCTGCAGAGCCATTCTTGCAGGTTAGTTTTAGAAATTTCTTCCTTTTGTTTATCTTTTTCTTCCCTTATTATGCTTTCTTTAATGAAGCACTTTCTTCCATTTGGCATTTTGAGGAAAATAATAGATGATTAAATCTAGAAATTTCCAGTTTTGTTAGCGAGAGTTTTCTTCTAATTTTATCTTAAATGTGTTGGCTGAGTGACTACTCACTACTATTGAGTCCCAGTGACTTTTTCCAAGTATGCTACAATACAAGTGATTCTATATTAGGCTGTCACTCTAAAACAATTTTATCCAATTTTGACTTTTGATTACTTGGTTGATACTTACTGTTAGTGAATCAGAATGGTTTACATTACGCTGTGGCTTAGTTTATTATCATTATATGATGTATTTTCTGCGCACTCTTATCTTACTTACTGTCCTTGTTTTCATGTTCTGGTGTGCTGTTAATGTTGAAACAACCTTGATGTATGAATGAATTGAAGGTGCTACTTCACTTGGGCCATTATCCGTAACTTCAACAAGCCAAACTTATGTGAAGGTGCTACTTTACTTTCGGGTATGACAACTTTCCATTTCTGGCCCTTCTTGCTAGTTTTGAGTCCCACCAAACTTTCAAGTTGTTGCCATACTTAATGGTTAAGAAAGCCTATTGGTAAAATGTTTGAAAAAGAACATATCCAAACACCTATCTATCTATATATCTATCTATCTATATGAGTGTGAGCGTGTGTATGTAGATGTAGATATCGATAACTGAGCCAAGATTCTTCTTCATGTATGGTTCTTCTCTAGATTTGGTAACAAGAACATAGCTTCTGATGATTTGGTGGTTTATTTTAAATTATAGCCTTTCAGTTAGTGATTTTGAATATTCATGAAAGCTTCCATCTGGTCCTGCTACAATCCACCCCCACCTTTATTTTACTTCACTCAACATCCTAAATAAGGTTTGCAAGGTTTTGTACAAATGCTTATTAGGAAAACATGAAAAAAAAAAAAAAAAAGAGTTAACCGTCATTCAAATATTAGTGACAAATATCATTGCCATTGAATTGTCTCACCATTTGATTATTTGTTATTAGTACCCTTTTAAGTGATTCTCTTCATGGGATCGTATTCTAACAGATTTACTACCAAATCATTGTGATACAAAAAGTTATATCATTTTATCCATTATTACTTGATTCATAGATAGATCTTGCATAACAAACTCGTGGGTTTGAGGCATATTATCTAGAACAAACTGGATATGGCTTTAAGCTGTTTTAATGCGCACTATACCTAGTTGATTGAGAAATTGAAGGGTATGAGTCTACTCTTCAGGTTTTTACTTAGGGACCCAAACATTGTGATCCTCAGGAAGGAAATGACACATAGGAATGGTTCCTGGCTCAACTTTAAGCACTTGAAAAGCCAAATGCTTTGGGTCCCATGCTGATGTGTCTGTCTAGCAGATTCCTACTGCTTTGGCTTTGTCCCATCAGCAGCCTCCAAAGAAACGACGTAAGGCCTTGTCATTTCTGATTTGTGACAATGGAAGAGAGCATATGCATAATTCTGCTTGTGGCACACGACAGTCTTGTCACCTGCCAGCTTCTGCACTCCAGCTGCTATTGTGTACTTTTGTGTTGGGTCTCTTTTTTCCACCCCTGTAGAGGCTTCCTGAGCAATTTTCCTTAGCTTGGAAGCGCTAAAGCCAATCATTGAGTCCAGTGAGGTTGCACAATATTTTTCCTCTGTTTGAATCTGTGGCTGTTCACACTCCTTGATTGTGTTGTTCATTGTCTTAGCCTTCACAGATCCAGGTTTTACCGAACACTTGCTCAAAATTTCTGGCAACTTGTCAGATGAAAATGTTAATTTTTGGGCCATTTGGTAAGGTAAGAAAGTTGATTTCTCTGTGTTTTCAGTGAAATGGAGGGTCATCATTGCCGTGGGATGCAAATCCTTTTGCCAGAAAGAAAATAGTTACATATACTGGCTTCCGTAAATCATAAACCACTAACATTATATGCAATCATCATGGACTTGGGTCTTAGTGGTTGCATAATTGTAATTAAATCGTGATACATTAACATATACTGGCTTTCCCTTGTGTCCGATGTTTACAGATACTCCACCTTTGCCACTATCATTTAGACTGGTGCCACCACCTGGCTTCCCTGCGTTCACTCCAACTCCTTTGCCTCCAACATTCACATGGGCGCCACCCCCTAGCTTTCCTTTCCCTGTTTTCACATGTACTCACACCGTTTCCAAAATTTATAGATGTACCCGGGCTTTCCCTTCCTAGTGTTCACATGTACTCCACCATTACCACCATTTGCCGAAGTGCCCCCTGGCTTCCTTTTTCCCTGTATGATGTTTACGCCACCCCCTACATTGACAGAGGTACTTTTCTCCTCCATCAATGCTGCAAATAAACCAAAATGTGGTAGAGAGCTCAGATACATGCTCATGAATGCATTAATCTAACATATCGCTTCATGATAAGTGCTGCAAATAAACCAAAATGTGGTAGAGAGCTCAGATGCATGCTCATGAATGCATTAATCTAACATATTGCTTGATTTATAGAAGTACCTGGGCTTTCCCTTCCCATTGTTCACATGTACTCCACCATTACCACCATTTGCCGAAGTGCCCCCAGGCTTCCTTTTTTCCTGTATGATGTTGACACCACCCCCTAAATTGACAGAGGTACTTTTCTCCTCCATCAGTGCTGCAAATAAACCAAATGTGGTAGAGAGCTCAGATACATGATCATGAATGCATTAATCTAACATATTGCTTCATGATAAGTGCTGCAAATAAACCAAAATCTGGTAGGGAGCTCAGATACATGCTCTTGAATGCATTAATCTAACATATCGCTTCATGAGAAGTTGGTACGTGCAGAACATATTCTATTCTTATGTTTTCCTGAATAAATTGCTAAACAGAACATATTTTGCTCATTTTCTTTCAATAAACTGCAGAAACGGAACATATTTGACTTTTCCTTTTATTTATTTTTTTGCTTTCGGCTACACTGATTACTAACCTCCTTCCTAGGGTACATCGTTGTTTGCTCTATTATTAGACTATCATTCAATCCTACATAGAGAAGAAGGTGATCTTCTACTGGCCTCACTTCCTTGACCCTCCCAACTTAAGAATTTATCTCATCAAGTATGTGAAAATCCTTTAATTGTTTATTTATGAAGACTAAAATTAAGGACAAAAAGTGAAAAAAAAAAAAGTATAAGACAAGTGTTTTTTTTTTTTTTTATTGTCTGATCTGCAGTCTCTCTGATGCATATATCTATTGTTTCCTAAAATTACTCTTCTTTTTTTTTTTCCCTCTTCGATCTGTTTTTTGTTTCTCTGTATCATGGGATTATGTTTTGTAAGCAACTTATTTGTTGTTTGAATGATTTATATCTGGTTACTGTTTTATTTTCTGGTGTTTTTGCTTTTGGCATTAACTTTGTCTTCTTTAAGGCATGGTGCAAATAAATATCTGTAACGAAGGAAGGTTTTATTG
Source organism: Adansonia gregorii (assembly GCA_038382025.1). Classification (NCBI taxonomy): domain Eukaryota; kingdom Viridiplantae; phylum Streptophyta; class Magnoliopsida; order Malvales; family Malvaceae; genus Adansonia; species Adansonia gregorii. The sequence continues at coordinate 4,628,890 of JBBYHO010000015.1, read as the reverse complement.
CGATTTTCTTTTAAGGTTTGAATGCTTTACTATGGTCAAAATTCAAAATTAGGAAGGGGCTACACCTATTCATTTTTTTTTTCTATATGTGGTTGTAATCAGATATGTAGAAACTCTTACGGGAAGTAAGTGCCTCTTGTCCAAAATAAAATTTGAAAACGGTAGAAAAATCAAAAGCTCAAAGGCAAGCTGTGAATTCTATTTGCAGGTATAATAATTCTTTTGTTCTACAAGTTTGACGTGGGCTTGTGAATAGTTTGCACTAAATCATGGTTTCCTTTGGATCTACTGCTGACATAATGAAAATAGCAATTGTAAAAGTATATTATGTGATCATTGAAGGGATTCATAGGCTAGACTCTGGCTATTAAATTTCAACTAACTTGCTTAGGGGCTGCCGCAGAACCTTTCCTGCAGGTTTGTTTTAGAAATATCTGCCTTTTATTTATTTTTTTCTTCCCTTATTATGCTTTCTTTAATGAAGCACTTTCTGCCATTTGACATTTTGAGGAAAATTATAGGTGATTAAATCTGGAAATTTCCAGTCATTAGCTACTTGTTTCTTCTAATTTTATCCTAAATGTGTTGACTGAGTGACTACTCACTGCTATTGAGTCTCAGTGACTTTTCCAAGCCTGTTGCAATGCAAGTGATTCTATATTGGGCTGCTACTCTAAAACAATTTCATCCAATTTTAACTTTTGATTACTTGGTTGATACTTCCTGTTATAGAATCAGAATGGTTTACATTACTCTGTAGCTTAGTTTATTGACATGCATCATGATATGACGTCTTTTCTGTGCAGTCTTGTCTTACTCTATATCCTTATTTTCATGTTCTAGTGTGCTGTTAACATTGAAAGTTGAAACAACCTTGATGTGTGCAATGAGTTGAGGGAGCTAATTCACTTGGGCCATTAGCCCACTACCTCAGTCAGCCAAATTTATGTGAAGGTGCTGCTTTACGGTCAGGTATGACCACCTCTAATTCTGGCCCTTCTTGCTAGTTTTGAGTCCTAGCAAACTTTAATTTGTTGCCATACTTAATTGTTAAGAAAGCCTTTTTTTAGAATGTATGAATAATAACTTATCCAAACATATATATATATATATATAGAGAGAGAGAGAGAGAGAGAGAGCGAGAGAGAGAGAGAGAATTAGAGAAAGTAGAAGA
>JBBYHO010000015.1:4555852-4566860 GCA_038382025.1 Adansonia gregorii | reverse complement strand
ACATTTGACTTAATGCCTACCAATCATGTAGCAGATATCAGAGATAAAGTGTTTTTAATTCTTTTTTTTAAAGGATTAATTATACATTTTCCCTTTAAATTAAATACCATTTTTATAGCATAAATCTGACTAATGGATGCTTATAAATATTCTTTAAAGATTATTTGATTACTTTTTTAAGAATTTATCATGCATTTAATATGTGCATTTTATTAATAAATATTTTAAAAACAACTCGTAATATCTTCATCTAATATTATTTCAAATGATGAAAAAAATCAAAATATTAAATTTAAGAAAAAATAAAGTAATGCAATAATTATAATTTTATTTCTATAAATATTTATATTTTTTCTTTAAATATCACTTTTTGGTAATATTTGATGCTTTGTTAAAAAATTATGATGATTTTAAAAGTTGATGTAATATTGTATTATAAAGAAAAAAAGGAGGAAAATAAAATTTGGACGTTGGGAATTTGAAAAATGAAAAAAAAGCCTAAGGACGGCTACGATTCCGACGTGGAGAAATCCTGACCATCAAATCCAAAATATTGTCGATTTTAACTACAGGTTTGAAACTCCAGTAGTCCGCCCCTTTATGTTTGAATAGCTCTCCGGACCGTTCTATTTTCTTTCTTCTCACTCCATGTATCTCTCTTTCGCTTCTTTTTCTATAATCTTCGCAGTGCATTTGCAGATCTTTTATATTTAATTTCTCTCACTATCTTCGCTTGGATCTGCAAATGCGCACCGTTTTTACTTCCTCTTTACTTAGGTTCTTCATTTCTCGGGTTTCGAAGCTCAGTGCGGTGGGTGCTTCCTTCTTTCCTTTTAGGTTTTTTTTTTTTTTTTTTTTTTCCATCTTATGAATTTTAACCTATCGATCTTGATGTTTAAGTTACAGGTTAACAATTTGCTTTAATAATTATCGGTTCTTTATACGATTTCCGAGTTGTTGAAAATTGAATGAATTTAAATTTCTATCATGATCTGGAGTTTGAATTTAAGAGAATTGATTACAAATTTCAGTTGATCGATCTTTTTTTATTAACTTTCAACTCGGATTATATACTAATTTTTCAAATGTTGACTTTTATGATTTGTTTTTCCTTTTATGTTAGTTTATTCTGTTGTTTGGTGGGCAGGAACTTTATAGTTAGGTTGATTTATAATGATTTGGAAAGCATATTGTGGAGAGAAGCGTTGTAGAGTTGGAATCGGGGTATGCAGTTTTATTCATCTACAAAGGAACTATGGAAGGTGACACAACGGTATCGACCCCTACGGTTGGGCTCAGCATCAGCGATGGTGCTCAGAGAATGCGAGCTCTTCATGGGTATTTATTTTAAAAGCATAGTGATTTGTTACTTTTAGCACCTCTTACTTGAAAAACTAAAAATTAGTATTGGTGCTCCTGGGTGCTGTTGCCCTCCCTATACAATGTTTTCCTTTTTCTCTTATGTTTATCTTCGAAGAAATTGATTACGCACTGCTGAGTTTTTTTTTTTTTTTCCTGACTTTGCAATCCTTCTATAGGAGGACCAGTGGTCCAACAAGACGTTCCACAAAAGGACAATGGACAGCTGAAGAGGTATTTATTCTAGTTTATGGTTGCTTTCTTGCGTTTTAAGCCATTATCTTCTTTTCTATAACTTTATTGCTCTTGTTCTGTCATGTTTTATTGTTTCCAGTAATTTTAGTCCTATCCTGTAATACATTTTTATTTGCTTTCTTATATTTTTTGTGTTTGTGTTTTGTATGTCTATATCAGTGTATGTATGTACACATGTGCATATCCTTGAGTGATTTTTCATTTTAACAACATAATTTTATGGGCTTCTAGGATGAGATTCTGCGGAGAGCTGTTCAACGTTTCAAAGGAAAAAATTGGAAAAAGATAGGTATGATTTTCGAATTGAAGAGGCATAATAGCTCTTTGTGCATCATTTCACATGGTCTAATTTTAAACTGGTTTATCTGCAGCGGAGTGTTTCAAGGATCGGACTGATGTACAGTGCTTACATAGGTGGCAAAAGGTCTTGAATCCTGAGCTTGTTAAAGGTCCATGGTCCAAAGAGGTGATACTTTTGCTGCTTATTTTTTTCCCTCATAATTCTTTGAATTTGATTGTTTTTTTTGACAAAATAAACAGCTTTTTCTTGATACTTGGTGGCATTTTGAGTTGCTTTGGTGAAATTTAAACAGGAGGACGAACTAATAATTGAGTTGGTCAACAAAATTGGGCCAAAAAAGTGGTCAACCATTGCTCAACACTTACCTGGACGAATTGGAAAGCAATGCAGAGAAAGGTGTGATGGTAGAACTGTTAATTTTAATACTTTAAACCTACTTACACTTGCAACTTTGGTAAAGGCCAAGGAGGGGTGTTTGAACCTTGAATATTACCTTTCTTTGGATGTGTAACAACTTTTGGGCCAAGTCTAGTTGAATTGGTTTAATGCTGTTCAAATTTAACAGTTTGTGAGAGGTTTTCACTCTGGGATGTTATTGTTCTTTTGTACCTTCTGAAAGTATTTTGCTGTTCTAATACTCCGTTTTCTCCTAAAAATATAAGAAAAAAGAATCCTGTTTTACTTTTGTGCTCATACAGCTAAGTATTGATGTAGGTGGCATAATCATCTCAATCCTGCCATAAACAAACAGGCATGGACTCAGGAAGAGGAGTTGGCTCTTATTCGTGCTCATCAGATTTTTGGGAATAGATGGGCAGAGCTTACAAAGTTCTTGCCAGGAAGGTATGTTGACTTATTATTTAAAGTGGCCACACCTTTCCACCAATGTTGTGTCGAGGTTACCTATGTATGTCTCTTATTCTTTTTACTTACAGTGACTGCAAGTCATCACCTGATTGATATTTGTCTAGACGCTAATGTTCTGTTAGTTAGAAGCTAATATAAGCTAATGCATTTTTTGCTTTTGAACTTAACAATTACATGCTTTATTTCCATCTTTGTATGGGTAACAGGACGGACAATGCAATAAAAAATCACTGGAATAGTTCAATCAAAAAGAAATTGGACTCTTATTTAGCATCAGGCCTTCTAGAACAATTTCAATTCTCACTTCTTGCAAATCAAAGCCAGCCTATGCCTTCATCTTATTCAACGATGCAGAGCAATGTAGATGATAGCGGTGCCAAATGTAGGACAGAAGCAGAGGACATATCAGAATGCAGCCAAGAATCAACTATGGTTAGCTGCTCTCAGTCTACAACTGATTTGACTAATGCTGCTGTACATACAAGAGAGCAATTCCACTTGACTGAAATGCCTGGTATGGAAAAGGAGAAGATTTCCAGTCCAGCACCTTGTTCAGAGGAGTATTACCCATCTTTGGAAGATGTCAACTTCTCCATTCCAGAAATACCAAGTGAAGCAGGGTACTCTGCGAGTGGGGACTACCAGTTTGGTTTACTGGATCTACCTAATATTTCTTCTCTTGAACTGGGGCAAGAATCATCAGGATTGCCAAATCACTGTATAGATGCTAGCGAAAGCTGTGAAGTGATCAATGTTGCATTTCGGTCTTCTGTAGGATTAAATACTCCTACACCTTTCATAAATATGGTTACAACTTCTGACAAGCCAGAGCATATGTTGATGGCTGATGATGAATGTTGTAGTGTCCTATTCTCAGAGGCAGTGAATGATGGATGCTTTGCCTCTGAAAATTTTACACAAGGAGCTAATATGGTTGAATTGGGCGGCTGCACAAATGCATCAGTAACTCAGGCTTCAGACACCCAAATATCTGAAACTGGAAGAACTCCAGCCTCACAATCTAATTTTCCTTCAAGGTCTGAAGTATTGCCAACCTCATGCTGTCAATCTTTGGTATGTACTTCACTTCTTTCAGTGGAGGATGGTACACTTATGTTTGGAGGAGAGCCTAGTCGGTTAAATGGTCAACCTTTTGGAACTCAAGAGCAAGAATTTACTATGAATGCACATGATGGCTTTATCTATACTAATGATGATCATATAGATAATAAAGACCTGCAAGAGCAATTATACCTTGATAAGGATTCTCAGAAGTTGGTTCCAGTGAAAACTTTTGGTTCAGAATCAAATGCAATGCAAACTTGTCCTACAGTCGATGATAACCCAACCTTGCCTGCAGAACAAGATGCTGGAGGTCTATGTTATGAGCCTCCTCGATTTCCGAGCTTGGATATGCCATTTTTCAGCTGTGACCTTATACCCTCTGGCAGCGAAATGCAGCAAGAATATAGCCCCCTTGGTATTCGCCAGCTGATGTCTTCTATGAACTGCATCACTCCATTTAGGTTATGGGATTCACCGTCATGGGATAATAGTCCTGATGCTGTGCTGAAAAGTGCTGCGAAAACTTTTACAGGTACACCATCCATATTGAAGAAACGACACTGTGACCTATTGTCACCTTTATCAGACAGACGAAGCAACAAAAAGCTGGAAACTGACATGACATCAAATTTGACCAAAGATTCCTCTCGCTTGGATGTTATGTTCAATGAGAGTGGAACTGGCAACACAACTCAGGTGTCTCCATCTAAACATAAAACCAACTCTGGTATCTCCATTGAAGAAAAAGAAAACATACGTCAAGCATTTGATGGGGAACAAGACAACAGGGTAGATCACACTGAATCTTTAGATGATGAAGCTCAGAAGAAAGGTTGTTATGGAACAAATTCCCTAGGAAACATAGAAAAGGAAGCCTGCGGTTTTGATACCAAGGACAAAACTGATATTGATACTTCCTACAGAATTGTGAGTTTTTTCCCCTATTCTTTTGCTTTGATGTTAGTTTTCTTGCTTAAATGCACAGATGTATGATTAAATCCTTGTCAAATTTTTGGTACTACAATTTGAATTAGTGTTGGAGTACTGGGGGAGCTGGAGCTATGCACTCATGGTGATTGTTTGTTTAACTTAGATATGATGCCTTATAGTTCTATGTACACCTTACAATGTTTACTCTTGCAGTCTTATGTTGGAAATCTTGGTCTTAATTCTTCTTTCTTTATTACAATTATATTCCTTTTTGCATCTAATTTTGAATTGATTTATTATTTACTAATCTTTTCACTCCCTAATTCTGATAGGTTCAACGGCCTTCTGCAGTGCTTGTTGAGCATAATTTAAATGATCTATTATTGTTTTCTCCTGATCATGTTGGTCTTAAAGCGGATGGATTATTATTGTTTTCAAGCGCGCCAACTCCAAGAAATCAGTATCATAAAAGCTTTGGAACTATATCAAACCAGGGTCTTGCTTCTGAATGCTTGTCGGGAAATGCATGCATGGTTGTTACCTCTCCCACTTTGAAAATAAAGAATAGCGAAGGCCACGCAATTGCTGATACTGCAGCACAATGTGCCAATTTATCAGCAACCGTAGAGAATTTGGTTGATAATACTGGGACTGATGCTGCTATCGAAAATTATAATATGTAAGAATTGACCTGCTCCCTATTGTTTTCATATTGTCATGTTTATTGTTTTGCTACCCAATGTGCTTGTATGTCAACAAGAGCTGCTTTGCTTTTGTTTCTATTTCAAATGCTAGGGTAAATTGATTGGTTGCTTACGAGTTGCTTGATGTGGATTAGCAGATTTGGTGAAACTCCATTCAAAAGAAGTATCGAATCCCCATCAGCATGGAAATCTCCATGGTTTATCAACTCTTTTATTCCCGGCCCAAGAATTGACACAGAAATAACGATTGAGGTAAACATCAGGTAGATTTTAGAATTTTAGCTTTTTTTTGCTTTTTTTTTTTCCTGCTTCCTAATAATTGGAATTTCTTGCCAGGACATAGGGTATGTTACGAGCCCTGCGGAGAGAAGCTATGATGCCATCGGGTTGATGAAACAATTAAGTGAGCATACTGCAGCTGCTTATGCCGATGCCTTGGGAGTTTTGGGGAATGAAACTCCGGAATCAATTGTAAAAGGAAGACGCTCCAACAATCCCAACGCGGACAAAGAGAATAACCAGTCGGAGAACCATTCACATTTGGCTTCAAATATCTTGGTATTATTGAAAAAAAAAATGCTCAACGTCCATTCTCTTTCCTTTGTTATTAAGAGCAATTCGTTGAAAATAGTATTTGGCGATTGTTTTCTTGCAGGCAGAGCGCCGGATCCTCGATTTCAGTGAATGTGGAACACCAGGAACAGGAAAGGGAACTGAAAATGGGAAGTCCTCAACTACCGTGAGTCTCTCAAGCCCCTCTTCCTATCTTTTGAAAGGTTTGAGATAGTGGTTTCTTTTAGATAAAAGCTTCCCCTGTTTGTAGTTTATATCATATCATATATCATATATAAACGTATGCAATTTTTTGCTCTTGTTTTACAAGATTCTTCAATTTGTTGTCAAAAGTGAATGGATTTAATTAATTAATTGATAAAAAAGATTGTTTAGTGCATAAGAAATTATATGCATTTTATTATAGATAATCATTAAATTATAATTTTTTTCCTTTTTATTTTCCCTAACAAATGGAGCCTAAAGCGGACCTAGCACATGGCCCTTTATTCGAAACAAAGTACAGCTTGCACATGGACAGGTTCAGTAGCAAAAGACCACGGAGATTTTGTATTTGAAAACTATTACTTTTATTTCAAATGTACACTAACACGGCAATAAATTAAACTAGAATAGAATTGTCTTAAAGTGATTATAAATGGGATGTTCATACATTGATTGATTCAACCACTTGTGTAACATTCTACCTAGGAATTAAAAAAGGTAACCTCTGCCTCCCCTAAAACAATGCTTTTCTTTTTTTTTTGGAAGTTAGATGGTTTGGTAACAATGATCATAATTCATAGTCATATCACAGCATCAACAATTGAAGAAAAGCCGGCAAGTGCAAGTTCTATTCAAACTTCAAACGTCAAAACTTAAATACGCCACAGAAGGTGAAAAACTACATAAGATCTGATCTGACAAAGCTAACAAAATTCCACTAATTCCAAAAAAAAAAAAAGCATCAAAATGCCATACAAATAACATAAATTTCTGCCAAGTAATAAAGTAAAAGAAAAATAATCAAGTAAAATCAGTGAAGTCCATTCAAGATAAGTACGCAGGGAATCTACTCCAGCTTTATCCGATCCATATCTGTTATCACTTCTTCAAGCTGTGACAAAAGTTCAACAAAGATTACCAGAGTGCTAAAGTCAATATCTATGTTACACACTTTATTTTTTTTTAAATATCTATATCCAATGCATACTTGAATATAGATATGAAACTATGATCCTCCAAATATATGAAAAAAATTAAGCATACTTGCGTTAAACATATACTTGTATTTGACAATTCACCCTGAGTCCGAGTAACATAAGTGAATATCCATCCATCATTATACGATTGGTCATGCAAGCATAAAAAATATATATACCATACCTTGACAATCTGTCGCAGGAAGTAATCACCGTATCTTTTCACTGGCTTGGATTCAACAACATGAATCATGTCCTGCAGCAAAAGCAAAGCAAAGCGTTACTTAAAATGGCTGAATAATAGAGATATTCTTTCAAACTAAACTCCAAAGACCAAATAATTAAAAGCCTAATATAATATTTTATCCAAAACCATCTCTTGATAGAGCTTCAAATTTTAATATACATTAGCTAACTAGCCTGAGATTAATCCAGATATTGTTTTTCCAAAGGAGCATATCAACAAAAAAAGTCGCTAGTAAGCGCGTTTTCTTAGCAGCACATAGAAAATTGCATAAGCTAAAAATTTAACCTACATCATCAATGTAGAAGTCCACATCAGCATTTGAGATAATCTTTCCACTGGAATCAACAGCATGAGTTTTGTGCTTGTACGTAAACAAGATAGTCCTATAAAGCATGACAGCAGGTCAGTATGTTGTGTGCAACAAAATGAAGCATACATTTAAATCAAATTACAACGGCAGGAAGAAGAAGAAAGAAATTTCAACCTCAGAGTGGGCTCATCCACTTCCATGTAATTTGCAAGCTTCCCAAGAGATATAGTTGAATACACTTTAAGAAATGTCCGGACACCTGATAACAACTGCTGCTGCTTCACTTCATACAGAAACAGCTTCAACTGAAGTCTGTAGGCATCCTGCACGTAAATAAATGGAAGTAGGTAACATAGATAACACAAACAAAAGGAAAAGGCCAACCGCAAAGGTAAGAAGACCAAGCTTAAGAACATGCCAAATAGCCTTGTTTACTTCCCTTCCTCAACAATAAATAAGTCTATGAACTTAATATCTAGATTATCTCAACCTATCCACATAAGTATTATCTATGGGCTAATGGTCCATTCAAGAAAAGGAGCAACAATTGCTGGAACAGACAGACAGATTGTGGAAAATTAACCATCTACTAACATATAAAACCAACATTAAATGGACCTAAGCTCTACATCCACATTACTTGTGAATCTAACAACATGAAATTGCAGATATGTTCCTTTCATATGAACACTTTGGGTGCAAAACCTCCCAGTTCAAAGAATTAATTCACAATTTAGAAGGCAACTATTAGCAAAAAATGAAATATGAACAAGCTTGCTTAACTACAGCAAGTTTATAAAACATAAAGATGTATGTTAGATACCTAAAGGACTTTGGATGTAAATGATAAAAGGAATAAGCACAAATGATTTCATTAATGTACTTCCAAAAAAATCATTCTTAAGATTGCCCCAAAAAATAAAAACCATTTACCTGGTTGTAATTTACAAGGGGCTCCTCAAAGCTAGGTGCTGAAGGCATAATGAACTTGGGACATGCATATGAGAAGAGCTCATCATAGATGGCAAAAGCTTCATCATCATATCTTTGCATCCTAGCCATCTTTTCTCCATACTTCTCCCGCAACTGAGAATTCACAGTCTCATCAACAAGTTTCACTTGGGGACAAAGCGAAAGACAAATCGCCAGCAAGGCATACATCTGTTCATTCTTTTTCAGTATTTGTTCATACTGTGGAGATTTCTGATGATATTGCTTTGTCTTGTAAATATACAAGAGCATCTTACTGAATTCACGAATAGCCTCCACATACCTTTGATTGAAATTATATATATTATTGTCAAGCTCAGTAAAAAAAAAAAAGAGTTAAAATTGAATAAAACTTTAGCAACTGGAGAAAAAATTCACATCATCATACAAGCAAAACAAAAACATACCTCCGCATCATAAGATTGGCAAAGCCATAATGATATATGGTTGCAATATGACTTCCTATAACACTGGTGTAAACACCTTGTTGACTAATGTCGATAGGAAGCAAGCACTTCAGCGCGGTTTGGTAATCACCCAAAAGACAATGAACTCGCAACAAACCCACCATACTGAAGTATCCCAACACTTTCAAGACATTGCTTCCACCACTGTAATCATACCCATCAGTAGCAGTAAATTGTTCAAGACCCTCCTTCTCCTGCTCCAATATCTGAATAATATTCGACTTCTCTATAAACGCTTGCAAGTAGTTGAGCACCCCATACACATTCCATGCCTATAAGAGAAAAAGTAACTTCAAATCCCCACAACAATAACAACAGGAATAGCAATAACTACTCTTAAAATTACATTCCATCGTCTATTACAATCACGGCGAATTGAATTACCTGATCATATTGGCGGAGAAGTGCGATTTCTTGCTCAGTTTTGTTCTTCATTTTAGCCCTGTATTGGCAGAAACTCTGGAATTGGTATACAAACTCATCCACCATGTCCCATAGCCATTGATTTGGTAACTGCATGTTAACCACCCTATGCAACACCACCTAAACAAACAAACCAGAGTAGAAACAAATTAATCAACGAAAAAGAATCATAGATATTGATACAAATTAAAAATTACCTGAAAGAGGCTGCAGTAATTGTCCCAAGAATCGATCCTCTGCTTGAGAGTGGGGGAAAGGCGAGCATAGAGGTGGCGAAACCACATCTCACGGTAAAGGAGGCAAAAAACTTGGTCGTTGTCGACGTAATGAGCAACAGCATCGACGGAGGGCCAAGGAGTGTCTTTGAAGTGACGGTCCGAGAGGGTTTGGAACGAGATCTCGTACATCTGGTGAATCTCATACACATTTTTCTCGCGAATGTGACGGTATAGGTGGACGGCGAACGACTTAACCGAGTCGGGGACGAAGTTTGGGTCGTAGCCAGTGTCTTGGCGGTTCGCCTCTTCGTAGGCTACTGGAGCCTCCTCATAATCGTAGTTGGTCGACATCCTTGAAGAGAACTGTAATCTGATCAGAAGATTCTCAGGAGGTAGGAACTGAGTACCTCAACGAACAGATTTGGCTTCGGAGTACGGACAGTCGACCTTGAATAACAGTCGAAAGAGCAAGAGAAAGAGATTAGGGTTTAATGAAGAAAGAACTTGTTGGTATTTTGGGCTTTCAATTTAATTTTATAGACGGCCCAAACTTCGACTAATCTGAAGAGGCAAAAACCTGTTGGGCTAAATCAGTAGCACAGTCTCGTTCTTCATTTTGGGCATTGGCACACAATAATATGATATTGCCTATTTCAGCCCAAAACATGACAGGCTTCTTAAGAGAAAATGCAAATTCTATAATTTTTGTTTTTATTGAGTTTATATTTAATGTATTAATAGTGATATCTTATTAAAAATTAATTAAAATAAATAAAAATTATTCTTTTATCTAAATGAAGTAACAAGATTTAGTTCACTAATAACATATAAATTTATATACTGTCAATTTATTAAATATAATTTTTTTTTTATTTTCTAAATATAAATATTAGCTGCAATTGGTCAACTGCAGAATGACACAAACAGAGCACTAAAATCGATAGATACTAACAACAAATACAAGTTCTTGTCCTCGTAATCGCAAGTTATTGAAATACAATTTGAGAAAAACTTGAATTTAGGTCATTGTCGAAGCAGGCAACTTAAGGTATCGTACAAATAAAATTTTAATATTCTAATGTTTAATTAGAATAATTTGTAAATTTAATCAAACTTTT
>JBBYHO010000015.1:4539284-4549587 GCA_038382025.1 Adansonia gregorii | reverse complement strand
GTTTTCCAAAAAATATATGGAGGGAGGAAGATAAATGTATACATATGACTCTTCTAATACACCCCCTGGAAATACATGCATGAGAACATATACCTGTGTCTAACACCCACACCCAACTTCAAATAACTTAGTATTTAATTGTTGGATGTATTATTTCTGAGGCTCATTTTGTCTGATCAGGGTGTTACTGAAGACTTACCAATCAAACAATTAATTTTTGAAGAAATTGAGAAGGCTTGTCCTCCTCACTGCATCTTGGCATCAAGCACATCAGGCATCGATCTTAATAAAATTGGAGAGATTACCAGCTCTCAAGATCGCATTGTTGGAGCTCATTTTTTCAGGTTAAATTGACATCATTTCTATTTGTTGCTGCATTTGATCTTATGACATGAAGCAGAGTCTTGCAAATATTATCTTTTTTTTTTTCCTAATGCCTTCCTTTGGTTGTTGACTCTTTTTGTTAAAATAGTCCGGCTCATATAATGCCACTCATGGAGATTGTCCGAACGGACAAAACATCAACTCAAGCTTTGCTTGATCTTATTACAATTGGGAAAGCCATTAAGAAAGTTCCCCTGATAGTTGGCAACAGCACCGGTTTTGCTGTAAATCGGACATTCTTCCCTTATTTTCAAGTGCCATGTCTCTTGGCAGACTTAGGTGTCGACATTTTCAGAATTGACAATGTGATTTGCGCGTTCGGTTTCTCAATGGGGCCTTTCCAGTTAAGTTATTTGATCTCAATTTGCATGCTTGATGGATTTGTTTTTATTATTTTTGTTTTAAGCTAACTTATATGTGTCTCTGTGTGTGTGTGTATATATATTTATATATATATATATATTTATATTTATTTATTTCTATATAGGCTTCATGACGTAACTGGATACGGCCTCGCTATTACATTTGCCAAAGAGATGGCAGCAGCTTTCCCAGACAGAATGTTTCAGTCTCCTTTAGATGAACTCATGCTCCAACATGGCCGACAGGGTAAAAGGAAAAAATAAATCTTCTCAAATTTTACAGCTATTTTGCTTGAGCTTAGTGTGAATGTTGGATACGGGTAGATGTAATTCTTTTTTTTCAAGTTTTTCTATGTAGTTGAAAGGTTTTTAGAAGATCATATTCTTGCGCCCATATCCGAATATGCAATGAACACAAAATAAAGAGTTAAAGTAGTTTTGCAAATGGCACTGATCCAAAGCTGAAACACCCTGCTAACGCGATATTTTGTATTGATGGGATGATGCTTCAAAATCTCCAGGTAAAAGCAATGGAAAAGGGTATTACATTTACGAGAAGGGAAGCAAACCAAAGCCTGATTACAGCGTGCTAACAATAGTTGAGGAATCCAGGAGAATTACAAACCTCATTGACAAAGAAAACGTAAGTCAAATATAAATGTATCTATCAATTTGTTATTTTCGTGCTCTTACAAGTGGGGGTGATTAATGTGATTATCATCAGCCAATTTCAATCAGCGACCAAGAGATTGTGGAGATGATTTTCTTTCCGGTGGTGAATGAGGCATGCCGTGTTATGGCGGAAGGAGTGGTTGCTCAAGCATCGGAGCTTGACGTTGCATCTGTTCTTGGGATGAATTTCCCCTCGCGCCTGTGAGTACACGAGAGAGAGATCTATCCTCTCAATATTTCTTCTTTTCTTGCTTTTGTATTAACCTATCTGTGCGCCGCATTGTCTAATAAATTTAAACCAGAGGGATCAAATTTTAAACAAAATTTTCATAAATTTAAATTTGCTAGATTTAAATTATTATTATTTAAATTTATTTAAATTTAATTAAAAATATATAAATATTAATATAAATTAATATTTTAATATTATTATAAATAATAAAATGAATTTTCGAGTCGAACTTTGACATAAGAATTTTAAAAAAAATTTTGAATTACGACTCGAATCATGATCAGATCTACTTTCATATTTCTTATATGCAACCCAACCCGTCCATCCATGGAAAGGTGTACTTCTATATTTCTTACCTATTCATCTCACATTTTCAGGGGAGGTATAATCTTTTGGGCTGATACAGTCGGAGCTAAGTACATATATACAAGTCTCAGCAAGTGGTCAGTTTTATACGGCAACTTCTTCAGACCCTCGAAATTCTTGGAAGAGAGGGCCATAAAAGGCATTCCATTGGCAAGGACTAGCATCTAATTAGGGCAGTGCTAGAGATACTTCTTTCATGGAAGGGCCATTTGATTATCAGCACTACAAGTCTCGTGTTTACATTCTAATAAACTCCCTGCAGGATGCAGCTGTCGAAGAGTAGAGGCATAAGCTCAGAGGTCGTGCTCTCGCAAAGTGTTCTATCAAGAAACAAATCGGCAGGCATTCCTTATTGCATAGTTGGAACGAATGCCCTACGAATACTCATATAGTATTGGCTGCTTTTGAGGAATTTTTCCATTTTAAAACTTGAAACGGAAAACCTTGGTCGAATTTCTTTAGGCTTGTTAGTTGATGTTATAGCTCAATCAAACAGTGTTCATCACAACAAACACAGCAAGAAATTACACCAAATAATATGTAGCATGGAACTAGGGGATTTTATTATTTTTATCCCCGAGTCAGAGACTCAAAGTTCATTACATCATTTCATAATGCAGCATAATGGGGTTAAAAAACAATATATTGCTAGCGACAGCACAACAAACACAGAAATCTAAACTGGATCCATTATACTACTTGAGGAACCGGTCGAACCAATCACTCGCTTCTTTCACCATTAATGGTGTCATTTGGTGCCCTATTCCAGATTGTGCCATCAGCTGCATAGATTTAGGGTGCAAAAGATATCAGCTAAAAGCACCAAAAATCTCGTGGAGCTGAAATATATCATAAATAATAAACATGCATTTCAAGGTGCTGAACATGTTTAAATGTAAAGCATGCACTTGATGCATCCTTCATGATAGGTATATTTGTGCACTTGTACACTTATATATGTCAAACAGTTTCCAGAAATACCGATAAAAAATGTACCATTAGTATTCTGCTTTATATCTTTAGGCAACTGTGTTAGGTTTTCCGTGCAACAAAGGCTACTTGGGTGGGTAGACAACTTTGCTTTCAAGCCTTATTGGAAAACAAAGATAGAAATAGATTTTGGTCATATCAGAATTCTTCAGCCCATACCTTAAACTTATCTGAACAATGGGCCTCCTTATAAGCCTTGCCTGCTCTTATCTTGGGAATTTCTAGGCCATCAAGAGGGCAACGGTCATCTCTAGCTCCTAAAGATTGACAAATCCAACGAGAAAAAGTTTTTTACGTAAATATCAGGAACTAACAGTAAAATTAAATGAACTTCCAAAGCAATTCAATTACATGAAATACAAAATCACAAAGTGTTATACCATTTGCAATCAGCAAAGGACGTGGGGCAATAGCTGGGATTGTGTTAGGTGCATCATACTGGGAGGCTAGACCAGGAGCAATTCTATCCCAAACCTGGTCAGAAAAGTAGAACCATAAATGGGATCAAAATCAGGTGACAGCATAAAAGAACAGCCTTGATTAGGCTTGTGAAAGATGAAAATGAATGGGAATGAGTCAGAATGCCAAGTTTGCTAAAGGGTCAATGACTAGTACATCCTCAGTCCTATTTATGTGTTACTCAATTTAAATTCAAGTCTCCCACAGGTTAGACACTTTTAAACGTGATTTTAGCTGTACATTATACTTAATGTACCATTATTTGATATCATGAACTTTTAATTGGACATGTGAACAGTTGTCTGTGCGCATGCATATCTTGCGTGGGAGCTTTGTTACCTCTTGTTTAGCAAGTAAATACACAATGAAATAATATGTCACTTACTTTACCTGATGTCCCAAACTGAATGGTGTTCTTGTAAAGGATTTTGACACATGAATTACATTTTTAAAAAATATTTACATCAAAAAAACACTAAACAGTTTAGCTAAAAGTTTTAGAATACCCATCTAAAAAAAAAGTTCAATCAAAATGTCACCCGTCCTAAAAGTTTTAAAGATATTAAGGAATGTAAATGCTCCAAATTTTTTAAAGTGGTAATTGGTAAATAGAAAGTTGCACAGAATATGTCTGCAAAGAAGGAGGGGAAAAATAACTGACCTTCTCCACCACTTCTTTATCAATTTCATTCTTGCCTAAGTCATTCCTTGCTTCTGTAAAAAAATCATTTAAAAAAATCAGAGGGGAAAAAAAAAAGAAAGAAAAAGCCAAAACAGCTTCCCGCGGAGACAAAGCCAGAGCAAGTAACCAGCTTCAGTTAAGTGATATAATGCGACACTTCTAATCTAAAGAATCAGTATAAATCTACTAAATGTAATCATATATATTCAATTTGTACAGTTGCGAGTGTTATTAGCCATTTCCTTTTGCACTACAATGGTCTTCAATTCAGAAACTTCATGCAGAGTCTCAAACTGGATAAAATATAACTCTTCAAGAAATCAATCATATTGAAATCAAACCTTATCAAATTCTTTTCCAAGAGTCTTAGTAAAATTACCTTCAAACACAGTCTTAATACTGTCAACTCGAGCCTGCCACTTGTCAGTCTCTATTGCCCATCGAAATCCCTACAAATATATGAGATGTTAATAACTTTAATAAATCTTTAGTGATGCTTACATGAATTATACATTTTCAATTACCTGAACACCAATTATTGGGGCTGCAACTGCATAGCGGGTGTCAGCAAAAGCAGCAAACCATGCATGCATTCCTGCATTTCATGATATTCACATAAATTCAACATACAACAGTGAGCAAATATTTTATATTTAAGTTTCTTCAAATCTCAATCAACAAACCTCCAAGTGATTCACCAGTAATTCCAATCCTGTTTGGATCTATATCCTCTCTGTGGGTTAAATAATCTGCAAGTTTTATCAAGTCCCATACCTGAATGATGAAAACCTTAAATGAATTGAAATGCTCAAACAACAGTTTAAGGGCTGAAATCACATTGACAGATTAAAGTAGCATCTCTTTATAAGCCATAACTACGATGCAAATTAAACAACATAACTTCAGTCATTTCACATAACTCCTGAGTATGGCTACTCATAAAATTTTCTTTTTTATTGATCAATCAAAAATTTCCTATAGAAAAAAAAAAATATCGGAAATGTAGATAAATCGAACAAAACATGGGGGCTTACCGTATCAAATATGAATGGCATCGTATCCCATTTTTCCACGATGATACCAGAGCCTGCACTTAGACAGCCTAATGACATTAGGACCACATTCCGAGCAGTTTATTTTATTTCAAACTATAATAACAAAAATGTACAAGTAAGAATAAAGTTTTCTAAGAACTTTTCATTGGCACCCAGGACGTTAATACAAGTCAACTAGTTCATATTCTGATTCATTTTTCTTGAACCATATGGTTAAACTGAATAACCCAGATTAAAGAAAAATATAAGTAAAAAAAATTAAATACATCTCTATAAGTGGTTAGGCTGCTGGCACGTTCACCATGGTAGCGGGAATCGACACCAATGGCTACATATCCCCGCGAAGCATAAGCCTGAGAAACAAGAAAACAGAACACAAATCATCAAATTAAAGCTAATAAAAAGAAGACCCGGACAAATTGAAAGGTTTAGTTCAACTTTTACCTCAAGCAACGGGCGTAACCACTCTTTGCATTTATGTGTACTATGAAGAAAAACAACAGCAGGCCTCTTTTCTATATTGCTTTCCTTCATACTTAAAATTAAAAAAGGCAATTTTCCTTGATCTCCTGCCTATAGATGACCAAGATACAATCAATTTCATTCTTCAATATATATATATATATATATATATAATTAGCTTATACTAATGCTTTTTACTGCTCCAACTAATTACCTCAGTATGGAGATAAAGATTTTCCTCTTTAAGTACTTCCTTAAGGTTTCCAATATTGGCCTTTGGACAAGACTCCATTTCCTGATAAATTTACATATAAATACAGTAAACTCATTGGTTTTGAACAAGGTTATTGATCATAGTAAAAAATAATCTTGAAGGATTATATTTACCTCACTGAAAGTTGGGGGAGGAACTTGTTGATAAAAAGGGTTAACCACAGGTTTTGCAGGTTCCACAGTCAAAGGAACTGAGAAATTAAAAAAAAAAAGAAAAGAAATTAAAAAAAAATTCACATTAATGTAATTAAGAATTTAGTATCAACAGAGAAACAAAAAATGGAAATATATTTGAGAGATTTTAGGGTTTTGCTTTTTACCTTGAGCGTTTCGTCTGGTACGAAGTAATCGAAGGAACTGAGATCTGAGTTCTTCAGCATCGTTAACAGTTCCGTTAACTTCCATTTCAGCTTCACTCACTCTGCTGTTAGTGGTGAATCCGGTGACTGCCAAGTTGACAATTTCGAACCGGTATTTATAGTGAATGATTTTGGGAAGGAGGGTTCGCACGTGTGGGAGGCGGGAAACGTGCCTCGTAGTTAGTATCAGAAATCGTGTCATGGACACAGTTGGATGGGGAAGGTGGGAGGCAACCATTTTTTTTTTAATTTTTCCTATTTTTTATTATTTAAAAAGTACAATAAAATATGATAAATATAAAAAGGAATACGATATCGGGCAAAAGAGAAAAAAAAGTACGAAGATGAGTAACGAAGATAGCAAACAACATTGGCACGTGGGAAGGAAGCAGTCCTCTTTGTCCACCTGCTGCACTTATTTTAATGCGGAGACAAATAAAATAAAATAAAAGGCCCAAAAGGATTCATAACCCCCCAAAAGAAGGCCCAAAATCTACTATAACACTGTTTCTTTTTGGGTACATGATTGTAAGTTATAACACTGTTTTGGGTTCACCGGAAAGCGATATTAAAGGGAAAAACAAGGCCATACCAATACAAAAATAAAAGCAAGATGTTGTTTGATTCAAAGCTGATAAGGGGGATGAAAGTAAAAGGAAGCTTCATTCCTTTCTCTTTTTTTTTTTTTTCCCTTTTTAACAACAAAATGTTGCGCTCTGAAGATAAAGGAAAGATTGTAAATGCTGCTGTGTGAATAAACCTAAGAAGTTGATATTTCACTTCAATGGAAAACCAGCTTAGGTAGTTGGCAGGAAGCTTCCCCACCCATTGTTATGGACAAATGGTAAAGCACGGGATGCATCTATCAATTAAATAAAACCTCGACCTTGATTTGACTGGATTTATAGTGCACAACTGAACCGTCGATGAAAGCAAATTTGGGCCTAAAGATATTTATTTTTATTGATTTTTAAACGACAACTGGACCGTAGGTGAAAGCAAATTTGGGCCCAAATTAAAATATTTTCTTGCTTTAAAAGGGTGTCTTTCTGTGTTTTTAATATTTTAAAAAAATCTATATATTTTTTATTTTGGGTTTGTTTAATAGCAAAACTACGTCAAGCATCTTATTTATTACTATTAAACTTCAGTAAAAAATTTACCTACAAAGTAATAACACATATACTGAATTATACGTTCTAAAAATAGATATAAAGCATTAAAAATCTCATACAGTACAGCCTGAAACATGACATTAATCCTTAAAAAATCCATAAAAAAACTAAAATCGAATTTATATTGCTGTCCTTGTGTCTCAATGTTTATGATTGGGATTCGGAGCAAAGCACCGTGTTCTCTGAACTGTTTTGAGTCTCTCTCTCTCTCTCTCTCTCTCTCTTTTTGCAGTCTCTCAATCAATCAAGGCCATTATAAAGATTCCTTCAACATCTTTTCTTTTAAGCTCTTTTTTTCTCTCTATTTTGACCTTTTTGGTTAAGGCAAAGGAAGATCTGAAAAATGTTGATGCTTTTCTTTTCCTTCTGTTGAACAAAAGCTCAGAGATCAGAGCTGATGCTGGTTCTCTCTCCTCGGTGACTTTAGGGGAAGAAGAACGAATACCCATTTTTCATTGGAAGGTAATTCGGCTGCCCATTTCATAAAGGTTGAAGTTTTGACAAATTTTGGTTTGGAAATCTTATTGTCCTTTAATCTGGTTCCTTTTTGCTTACTTTAGTTGCTTAAACAGTTTATTGCAGATTAAAAACTTTCCTTTTGGCTTTGGTATATTTACAGGATGAGATGAGAAGGAAATTGCATTTTTGTAAATGGATTCGCATAATTGAATGTATCTGTTAGGATTGATGATATTTATTGGTTAATATTGGCATTAAATTGTTGCAAAAAAAAAAAGATTAATGAATCTGCAATGTAGCAGGGAGCAAATATTGCATATTTCAATGCTCGTATTTTAGGATGTGTATTGGTCAAGAAAACGAGCTTGTGATAAATTTGGCTGCTGTCTTGTGGTGATTTTTTATTGATTAAGGAGTAAATCAGATTAGTATTGATGGCATCCATTAGAAGAACACTGTCTCCGGTGCCTCGACAGGGAACTTTAATTACTGGGGAGGCTGAACGTTCAGTTCCTTCTCCTCTGTCCAAGTCTTCATCATGTAGTCAGAACTACACACCCAGTGGTGGATTGCTATCATCTCTTTTTGGTTTATCGGATTCTCAAGCTTTGTTATTTGGTGTTTTCTCCCCAAGATCCTCTAGGCCTCTTGACAGGTCAAAACAGAAAGGACAAGTTTGGAAGAGGGCTCTTTTTCAATTTATCATTTGTTTCATTGTTGGTTTTTTAATTGGATTGACGCCATTTGTTTCCGTGGACTTTTCATATATGAATCCCGTTTCAGAGCACCAGGCATTCTCTTTTGAGGTAGTATCAACTGTGGGGAATTTTCAACCACAAAACAGTTCAGAAAGAAATGTAACGTTAGTGATGGACAACCATGGGGTTGGAAATAATTTCACATTAGAGGGGTTGGTGCAGAGACAGGAAATGCCAGAAGGGAATTTAGATAACGCCCTGGCTAATCGATCGCTCCGTCAAGATATGGATCTGGAATCACGAAAGCTTTTGATAGTTGTGACTCCAACATATGCTCAACCACTTCAAGCCTATTATCTAAATCGTTTGGCCTACACATTGAAGTTGGTCCAACCTCCTCTATTGTGGATAGTTGTGGAGATGACCTTGCAGTCTGATGAAGCAGCTGACATCCTAAGAAGGAGTGGTGTTATGTATAGGCATCTTGTTTGCAAGAAAAATCTGACTGATATAAAAGACAGAAGTGTTCACCAAAGAAATGTGGCACTATCTCACATTGAAACTCATCATCTTGATGGAATTGTCTACTTTGCCAATGAGGATAACATCTACACAATTGATCTCTTTGAGCAACTGAGGCATATTAGGTATCTCCTTTATATTTTTATTTTTCTGTCTACTTATTATGCATTTCCTAATGTCTCTTGTTTCATTTCTCTCTTGATGGTATTATCCTACAAAACTGGTGACTTCTTTGTCTAGCATCACCCTCCTAATGAGTGACCAAAAAAAAAAGAATAAAGTTCCCATGTTTAGATCTTGGCTTTTTTCTTCTTTCTTTTAGAGCTTTCAATGAGGTATGATGTCTATATCTAGGAACAGATTTCCTTTAGATGATCTTGTATAAGTATAATAGTTGTTGAGATGATATATTATCCTAGCAGTGGACTTAATGAGGAATCAGATACGTACAACTTAGCACTTTAACTGCTGAAGATTCATCTAGTTAGGCTTTTCTCTTCTCCATATGATTTTCTGCTGTTCTTTGTTTGAATGGAGCACTTTGCTTATTTATTTTAGGCACAATTCCCTTCTCCCTCTTATATGTGCCAACTACAGCAGTTGTTTTTCACTATGGTCTTTATTTATAGGCGGTTTGGGACATGGACTGTGGCCAAACAAATATCAGATAAAAGTAGAACTATATTGGAGGGCCCTGTTTGTAATGGAACTCAAGTCATTGGATGGCACCTAAATGGATTAAGTAAGAGATTCCGAAGATTCCATGCTGAAATGTCAGGGTTTGCCTTCAACAGTACCATACTCTGGGATCCAAAGCAATGGCACCGACCTACTCTTGAACCAATTAGACAGCTTGACATAGTCAAAGATGGTTTCCACGTTAGTATTTATTGGCTTTCTTTGATTGTCTTTAAGTTTCTTATTGTTTCAACTTATTGCAGTGATCATGGCTGTTTTTTTGGATAAATATCAAAAAGAGAAGGATATTAGCAATTCAGATTGGACATTATACATGCATATATATATATATATATATAAATATTTGAGTAGAGAAAAAGATGGAAACAAAAATGAACAGAATTTACCAAAACTTGGTGTGGAAAATTGATACTTTGTCCTCCAAAAATTACCCATTTGAAGAGTATTTTGCACT
>JBBYHO010000015.1:4494979-4513526 GCA_038382025.1 Adansonia gregorii | reverse complement strand
GTGGTAATTAAGGTTTTACAAACTCTTCCTGTCTGAATCCGTTATCTTTCATCAAACATCATCATCAGCATCACCCCCACCAAGCACATGAAAATATCCAGCCCAGAACTGGTTTCTCAAGGCTTAATTTTTGAAGCTAAAAACACTGATCATGTCCTTCAAAATTTATTATTTTTTTTCCTTAACTAAAAACATCAATGTCTGCCGTACAATACAAGCTTCCGCCTTGTTTGATCATTTATTAATAAAAAAGCTCTATCCGTAAAACAGTTTTTTCAGCTTCAGCTGGTAAAAAATAACTTCAAACGTTCACCTTCTTCACCCTGAACTCTCTTTTTCGGTTTGAACAGTGGAAAGTTAAAAATAAATGTTCTGCTGCACCAGCTGTGATGGGTTATCGTCGTTTTCAGCTTTGCCCTTTTTATTGATGATGTTTTGTTTTGATCCAAGCTTCTTTTTTTTTTCCTTTTGCAATTGCACCTCAAATTTTTGGTGGCACTATTTGTTCTAATTTCACACAGTTTTTACATGGAAAATAGAAATAGAACAACTGATCAACAATGCACAAATCAAAACGAAACAAATTGAAGTCATTCATGTTCATCAGTGGAGTATAGCTTAATTTACATATTAATAGCATTTTTCATATTTATACAAACTAGTAACTTGAAACAATATAATAATAATAATAATAAAATGAAACAAGCACGACTTCTGCCACATTGATTGTAATGGGAACATGTTAGGTGCCTCATTTTGCTATAGGCTTTACTGTGGGAACCCACCGGGCCTAGCTATATGCATTTCATATGTATATAATCCAACCCTCCTAATGGCAGCTGCTGTCTGATCAGTACTTTCTTCTAGAGCTGTACTTACGGCTCCAAATGAGCTATGCAGCCAACAAAAATATAAAGTAAAATGCATCAAAAATGTTAGCCAGAATTAAACTTTGATTATTAAAATAACAGTTCAATCTTGAACGAAAGTATTTCATTGTCGTTATAAAGGTATCCCTGACATTTTTTTACAGAAAAAAGAACAATGAATTCTTAACTTTTGGAACCTCCAAAGATAGCTTAGTTAGAGGGGTTGAATCATGGCAACGAAAACACAAGGTGTCGCATTGCCCTAATCCATATATGTGGCCATGGATTCATATTCCAAATTAGTCGAATCAAATATATATATATATCTATATGTATGAAATGATCAATGGTGAGAAGAAAACCGGAATTATATTAATTAGTAACTGGGTCCGTGTTTATGCCAATCAACAGCTCGGTTGTGGAGGAATATTTCCAACTTGTTTTGAAAGTACACGGTTTGGAAACACAAGAATTGTAAGACGGTCAATAATACTAGGTACTTATCACATTTATTACAAAACCATAAGATAATTTATCCTGTACTTTTCATATCTAGAAACCTGATAAAAATTAATAAGGCAAAAACAAGAATGTGACTTGTAATGACAGGTTCGATGAAGAGAATTCAATCTAGGCTATCACTTTTCAGAAGGTTTCTTGGATTTATGTCTGAATTTGACAATTTTAGGCCTTTCTATATCTTTAAATTCATGTCCGATGAAGGGAAGCCAAAGCATGCATGCAGCACCAAAGGCTGGAGCTCGAGAAAGCCTCCGATAGCTAAACGAAACCAATTCTTAACGATTCCCATGAAGGAAGGGACCCCCTTTATTTGCTAAAGAGAAGTCATTTTTAATTAGAAAGTTGGGGCATGTTATTTGATTTAATGAAATAAATAATTAAAAGGTTTCAAGCCACAATCTCTCGGTCGCTGCAAGGTCGTAAATGGACTCAGACGATAAGGTGCGACTCACCGTTGATGGCTGACCTAAGTGTTTGAAATCAATTTAAATAATAAGTAGCCCACGTTTTCATAGTTCGAAAATCGGTTCAAGTTGTTTAAAATTTTGTTTTTTCAATTTCGATGAGCATCGAACTCGAAAAATCATTTTAGCGTTTAATTCGTGTGGTCACCTTCACTACTGAGGCTATTGTCCTAGTAATCTTGTGTTGTGCCAGCTGCAGTTGCCGATCGGTTCTTCGTTTTATCACCCCCTCTTCAGATCATTCTTTGAAAGCTCTCTCACTAATGATTCGCTTCTCAATGTCTTGAACCATCGGCAATTTTTGTTATCAAGGATGTGCATCAATCATCAGCGGTCCAGGCTTTAACGATACTAATAAATTATCCATAAAAGAGGATACTAATAAATTATAAATGACATTAACCATTAATCCATAAAAGAGGATGAAATAAATCCTGGTCATTTTGTTTGCACTTGCACAGATTTCAACAAAATTTGTTAAACAAAGGGTGAAATGGAATTAAAGTTTTCAATTCATTGGGTAGTGAAAAATATCAGAAACAGCATTTATTTTTTCAAATTGGCCGATCAGAGTCCGACCCATTGAGGATGTCAGGTTGGGGCTGTTCAGCTGCTACCAACTTGTAACCCCAGTTAGATCTAAGCCTCAAGGTTTTTTTTTTGTTTTTCTTTAAGACTAGTTGATATTAAAAACATAGTTTAGTTACCCCATCAAGAATCAATCATCGAAGGGGAAAAAAAAAATCTGCGCAATGCAATAATATTATAATGTAATAAAATCATTCACTACGACCTGACAGCACTTTACACCTTAGAATGGCTGCCTCAAAAACGTATATAGTTTTATAGTATGAAATAGTTTCATATATATCCTAAATTATTCCTACTAAATCGATGGGGAAATTTGTGATGGACAAATGGGTTTAAATTATAGAGACAAATGGTGAAAAGTTGAAAATGGTGACAAAAAATAGTGAATTGAGTTGGTGATGAAGAAGAAGATAAGGAGATAAATGAACAGTGGGTGAAGTAGCTAGGAAAATAGAAGGTGAATAACAAAAAATAAAAATAAAAAAAATTAATGGAGGTTGTGCGGTACTAGAGAAAGGGGACCCATGGAGCCATAGGGTCTAGCAGGGCGACCATTTCTGTTGTGGGTCATATAGTCTCATAGGCTTTTCTCTCTCCGTGCTTTTAAATGCTGTAGGAGTCATTGGGAAATGATAGTGAAAAAGGGCTTTGGTTTGATTCAAGGGAAAAATAGCTAATAAGCATTAAGCAATGGCAAAATAGCAACTCTTTCATGGTGCATGATTGACCCCCACTCACCTTCTCCTCCCCTTCTCTATATCCTTGCTCAGCTAATTGCTCTCTCTCACTGTCTCATCTTCAAAAGCCCACACTTTATATTTCTGAAACATTTCTCTAAAAATAATAGGAACTTCCCATTGCGTTTTTTGCTTCTATTTTTCCAGTCCCTAAAACCTCTTTTTTCATTCATCACTTCCACTTAAATTTACCCTGTTTTGGCAGCAAAGAAATAGAAGCTCCCCTGTTTTTGCCTGTCCCCTGGTTATAGTGCACTGTTCTCAGTACGTTTAAAGAAAAAAAAATTCGTGGCGGAGTTAATTATAGCTGTAGTGGCTCTAAGTCACGAGTAAGAGAAATGGCTGAGCTGCAAAATTCGGAAACAGAGAGCAGTTCTAACTCGTTCTCTTCGCCTCCGCTATCACCGCCATCTCCAGGGTCAACTCATTCACCTCCTAACTCGGCCCCTAGCTCAACCACCAGTTTAAATGGTAAACCTGAAACCACACCAGATTCCAATAAGAAGATCAAGAGAATGAGGGATTCAAGCAAGCACCCAGTTTACCATGGCGTCCGAATGAGAACCTGGGGCAAATGGGTGTCCGAAATCCGCGAGCCACGCAAGAAATCCCGCATTTGGCTCGGTACTTTCCCTACCCCAGAAATGGCAGCCCGTGCACACGATGTTGCCGCTTTAAGCATCAAAGGCAACTCGGCCATCCTCAACTTCCCCGAACTCGCAAGCTCTTTACCTCGACCCGTGTCTTTAGCACCCCGTGACGTCCAAGCTGCGGCAGCCAAAGCTGCCCAGATGGGCAACTTTGACTCTCCATCACTTTCCACAGCATCATCATCATCTTCGAATTCCACCACGTTGTCATCGTCGTCATCGCTGTCGTCTTTGGTTTCTCATCTGGACGTGTCTTCAGGATCAGACGAGTTAAGCGAGATAGTGGAGCTGCCAAGTCTTGGAACAAGTTATGACTCGGTGGAGTTGACGAATGAGTTCGTATTCGTGGACTCAATGGACGGATGGTTTTACCCTCCACCATGGCTCGAAAGCATGGAAGATTGTGAGTATGTTAGCGATCAGTTAGTAGTGCCTGAAAGCGTTTTAGAAAGTGGCTTCGAAGAAGGTTTGCTATGGGATTATTAGCGTTTCCTATTCATCTCTTTTCGTGTCTCTGAATTTTTCTTTATGTCATATCTTTTGAATGAATCAAAGTGTACAGTGCTTAGAATGGGAAAGTCATAAAATTCCTCTTTCTCTCTAGAGAAACCACCATAACAGAAGCCTTGAAATCTAGTTCAACTATGAAAATTCATGCTTGTTTTCTTTTAATAAAAAAAAATGGGCAGAGAGAGTAGAGTGAGTTGATCTTGTACTCTTGTTTTTACAACTGCAATTTGCAATAGGGAATATAGAGGAACTACATAAAAACAATAATCATACCCTAAAAAGAAAAAAAGAAAGAAAAAGGAATTATGCTAAAACGCTTTTCAAATCAAACATAAACAGTAACAACAAAGGGGCCTGCCACTGAAAGCTCTAATTCCCCTTGTCAGGAGAGCTGAGGGCTGCTTTTGCCAGATGTCAGATGGTTAGAGAAAAAAAGCATTTTAAAAATAATTTTTAAAACAATTTTTTTTCAAAATTATTATATGTAATAATATTTTTATCTAATATATTAAAAATAAAGAATATTTTTAGCAACAGCAAATAATCTATTAATTAATCTTATTTTTGTTCCTCTTTTAGAATGAGTAAAAACAGGAAAAAAAAAATGGTGCGTGGGATTGCCCTTGTGCACGTAATAGAGTCATGAAGTTTCCTGTTACGAGACAAATCAAAATTCAAAGTAAAAAACATTTGTTTATCCTTGAAAAAGAATGGTTAAGGACCGATACCCTAGTCCAATCCCTCTCTGTCTCTCTCAAATAATATACATGTTGTTGAATCGAAGCTCGAACAATAATTCCAAATAGCAATTCAATTATAATGTCTTCTAAAATGAAGATGTAATTAAGGAATGTCGTGGATTTTCTTGCCTAAGCCCCAGCTTCTTCAATATTGTTTATGTAAAAAAAAGGGTTCTTCTTGAGCATACAGTATTACGATTACTTTTTTCTTTTATAATCAACAAAGTTTTTAAAATTCTTTAACGAATTAATAAGATAATAGTATCAATTAAAAGAATTATTTTTAAAAATATATTTAAAAAAATTATTTTCTTTAAAAAAAAAAAGAAAGCACTTGAAAGATTTTTTAATGCTGTTTATGAAAATAAAAAAGTTTATGTTACTAACCTTAAAAGAATTATTTGTTTATCACAATCAAACTTGTAGTATAAATATCATTACTTAATTACCAAAACCTTAAATTAAATTTATTAAAACTCAAAACTTAACTTAATTGATGCATGCGATGCGATCAGTATTTAGTAAATTCGAAATTTAAATTTTAGCATATATATATATATATAACTATTTTTTTTTATTTTTAGAACTTCCATCGTAAAAAAGAAAATTAAATTTTCGATGGACAGCTATTGACTCATAAAAATCTTGTCTAATGGAGTAATTTTTATGGTTGGATACCATTATTGCCTTATTCGCCACTCTATTGAAAGTGCATTTAAGCCAAATCATGCCCACGTACGCCCAATCCTACTCTTCTTTTGATAGAAAGAAAAAACATATATATATATATGTATGTTGCTTTTTAATCTTGAGATGATAGTATATCAGATTTTCTTAAATATAATTTTAAACATAATTATGAAAATATAATACGAATAAACTAATTAAAATATAAAATTACATAACACAATATGAATAAATATTTTAAAATTTTATAATATAATTTATTATAATTTATTAAAATTAATATAAATAAAAAATACTTTAAACACTATAATAATATAATAAATTATATAAAAATAATACAAATATATAAATTATTAGATCTAGTTCTTGAGGAGACCTTGATCTCCATTTGTTAGAGTGACCTTTTCGATTATTTATGTAGGTAAAAAGAAGAAGAATTGGGGTCTCTTTTTCCACGTTTCTTTTTTTTTTTTTTTTAACTTTCTACAAGATTATCTTCTTTTGGGGGGGGGGGCTATAGTACATTTTTTCTCTGTTAATCTGATTAATACGGAGAACACATGTTACGCATTGTCTTTTTATGAAAAAAGTTTAACAAAAAGAAAAATAAACTAGTGAAATGTTCAATATGGAAACTATTTTTCGATTAGGATGAAATAAATGAATTGGAAACATGGTTTTATATATCATAATGAATCATCCATATCATCAAAGTGAATTAGATCATAAAACCACGGCCAGCTTTTGACATCTTTGTACTGTTCGAAGAATTGCAGTTTTGATTCTCAATTCTGATGATATCCTGGAATGGCAGGGTAGACAAGGCCAAGGTTGAAAGGATTTGGAAAGATCAAAGACATTGGAACGTATCAAAGTTACATTTTCAGGATGTATTTTAATATTTAAGTAAGTCCGAATTTGGAGATTATTTAGAAAAAAATCAGAAATAATAAAAGAAATTATGAGTTTTCTTGCCTCGAATCAGAATTTACTTATATATTTATCCAATATCAATGAGTGTTTGCTCGTGAGTTTAACGAGCATAAATCAAATATATGTTATGTTTGAAACTACTATGCATCTATGAACTCGTCAAATTTTTTACTCGTATTTTGTTTGTTTTATCAAATGTCACACAACCAAAATAGAAAATAAACATGTGGAATCTATTCCACTATTACAAATATTATTTCAAGGTAATGGAAAGGGTCCAAATACAAGAATTTTTTTTTAAAAGGTTAAATAGTAGTTCAAATTCGAACTCATCTTGAGCTATATTCAACTTAGTTTAATAAAATACTATATCAGTATGATTAGGTTTCTATCATGGGTAATGTAAAATTTTTCCATTTCTTTGCCAACCAAACTGAAAATAAATGAAAGCATATATTAATTATATTCCAGACAAGAATATGATCTGTTTCTTTCCAGCTCAGGTGTGTCAATCTTTTTTTTAAATTATGTTCCGAAGAAAATCATGATTGACTAGTACTTGATTAAGTCTATTATTGACTTAAGCTTAATAATCAATTTCCTCTCAAAAATAATTTGTTCAATTATATCTTTATTTTATATAACTGAAATTAATAATAAGTATATAAAAAGAATAACTAATAATGATTAATGAATTTATGCCAAAAAGAAAAATATCTCAAACTCCATTAAAACTCTTTTATTGGTTTAACCTAAAATCATCTACGAAAATGAATCTGAAAATTAAATTAAACAATTTAATTTAATTATTTGATATATAATAATTATCTATTTGTTATTTTTATTGTATCGGAAAAGTAAAATTTTCATTGTTTTAAATGATGGTATTGATGTATAATATCATTCAAATAGACTAATAATTCTTAACTAGGAAAAGTTAAGACATTTAGTTCCAAGAACACTGCCTTTGTGCGTGTTAGTGTGTGTACATATACAAACATGTTAGTAAAAAAAAGTTTAGGCTTTAAAGACAAAACATACTTTATCAACAGTACGTATCCCTTTCTCTTTAAAATATGCAGCCAAATATCGAACTTCCCCACACCCATTAAAAAAAAATCTCAAATAGGGTGTGTTATCAATTTCGTGCACTTCATATATAAATATATATATATATATATTTCTGCATGTATCTCTAATTTCAAAAAATTTTAAAGAGAAAAAAAAAGCCAGCATGATAATGGGAATTTTGTTCATTTTCGCAGTAGACAATTTAACATTTCAAGACGACCAATAATTGGTAAGATCAGAAAATAACTTTTTGCAAGTGAATCTTATTTCGTCTCCATTTTTTATACATACGTACATACATATATATATAAAGTATACATGAATGATGAATCTGAAAAACCAAAATTTCCCATCTCTTATTATATATATAAAGTATTTTTTTCTTTAATGATCAATATATGATATGAGACACCAAAATCTTGAATCCCACTTCCCATATTTGTGTTTGATTTTGGGAGGGAGTTTACTCAATCTTTATTCGATTTATTTGTACGAGAAATGATATCCTTTCTTGACCCCATCTCATAGCTGTGAGATATGGAGAGATTACAAAGCCCCTTTCTTTCCCCAACCCTTCCGCACAATACTAATATATAAAACTAATCAAGTCGAACCAACTATTTTTCTTTCTTTCTTTACTTTTTTTATAGTAATATAATTTTGATTGCAAGCGATGATTTCATTCATGCTGATGCTAGATAAGATTCCTACTGCCGGGCATTTTCATTTATCATCTTTTTTTTTTTTTTTCCTCTTTTTATCATTATTTGGTGATGATAATTGGATAAATAAAAGGAATATGGTTTTATTTTATAGCATGCAATGAAAGTTACAGGACAATTGCGTGTCACGTGTCTCATCTAATTGTAAAGTTCTTTTTTATGCATAAAGAAAAGAAAGAAAGGAACGAGAAACAGAAAGAGAAAAAAAAATTCGTGTATTTGTATTTTATATTATTTTTATATTATAATCATATTTAAAATATTGTATATATATTTTGATATGTTAATAACTTATGTTATATAAATTTTAAGACATTCATGCATTTGTGTTCCGTTAGTCTTAATTTTTCAAGTTGTATTATATCTTAATTATTTTTCGTGTCATGTTCGTATCGTGTCTGAAAATTTCAAGTTTAATTGGTATTATATTCAAATAACTTTTAATTTTGTGTCATATTTTTTTGTATCGTGTTATATTATTTTTTATGACATATTTTAATTATTTTTCAGCGTTGCATTTATGTTATATAATTATATTGTATTCAAAATTATTAAGTCTAACTGACTCTATTCGGAAAAAGCTCTCAAGTTTGCTTTACGTGTCATATAATGATTGAAAGTTAATGTTCGTAAAAATTAAAATTAGTAATTTTAGATATTTATATTTTAATTTAAAAATTATCCTTAAATGTGAATATTTTTATATAATTTATTATAATGATTTAATTTAAACTCTAAATTCATGCTTTTTGCGTATTATCAATAATAATAAAAACAAAACAACATGAAAGTTTAACATTAATATATAATTAAATTAGCCAAGTAGTGAGTAGTTGAATTTTAATATGAATTAAACATATTTGTTTCTTCTTACACTCGTGACCTTAGTCTCCAATTGGAAAGCATGGGGTATCTTCGAAGGCAACTTGAAAATAAGAAATAATATATATCAAGATATTTTAGGAGAAAAGACAGACAAATAATTTAGAATTAAATTATGAAATTATAAAGGGTATGATTCCACCAAAGAAGCATAACATAATAATTGGCATATTTCTATATAATCACACACATCATCAAATGACAAATATATATATATATATTATAAATGAAAAGGTGACCCTTACTCTTTGACTTTTTTGAGAATTATTTCTTGAGGAAAGATTGATAGTGCTTTGACTCAAATAAAGTGAGCAGAAGAATCATGACAAATAACATGCTTATATACATTGAATAATAATAACAATAATAATAATAATAAAAGAAACAGCGAAAAAAAAAAAAAAGACACAAGCAATGTTAATATAATTCAATCAATTGTGTCTATGACTATGAGAATGCAAAGTTTTTCAATAATTTTTTTTGAAAGAATAATTATATATGATAACTATTACTGGTTTTTTAACCAAATTACGAAATTATAAAAAATTATCATTGGAATTCAGGCAAAAAAAGGCTTTGTGGATCGGGCCTATTGGCCCTAACATCTCTCTTCACGGGGTAAGTCTCTTAAAAAATTTATTCCAAATTTGTAACATTTTTACCGAATTAAATTATCAATTAGGATTACTTACGTTAAAAGAAAAATACTGTGTGTAACTGAACCTATGCACAAGCCAAAGATACCTTGTTACTTCTCAAATCATTGTCATCTTCAAGTTTGTCATATCCGCGAACAAACTAATTAGGAGGCAGTCAGACATGCAAAATTTGGCTTGATACTGGCCAAGAAATAGCCTTTTCACCACCCCTTTAACGCTAACTCTTCTAATGGCAATAGCTGGAAGAGTGATTTCGATCTAATAATAACTTACATTCTCCGAAGCAGATATTACTATCTACTTTAATAATGGAAACCCTATACTTCATTAGTATGCATTTATTTTACAGGATGGTTATTGAGGCTTGTGCATATGCCCTTTCTTTCGGGGCATTTTTATTGTTAATGGGGATGTTGGCTAAAGGTAAACCTACTGCACTCGAAGTTAAGATGAGCACAGAGGATTCTATCATTTTTTCCCACAAAAGGTGTCTTACGGGGGAAACTTAAGATTTGATAATTCTTATACCTGTATTATATTTTTATTATAATTATATTTATATATTTATATTATTTGTTTTCATTTTTCTTTTTTGTTGCCTCTAAAATTACCTCATCTAGACAAAACCAAAAGCGCCCAAATTAATGCATTGAAAAACCCTCCGATCCAATCCCCTCGATCGATCCAAGGACATGTCTTTCAATGCCCAGCTGTTCCCACTGTAAATATGGAACTGCACGATCTGGAGTGATCTGGACCAAAACTCACACAACTAGTTGACAGCGACACCTCAGTCTCACACTCACAGTCACAGTCACAGTCACAGTCACACTCACCCCCCTTGGCTTGTATATAATGGAAAATTGTAGATGGCGACAACTCCATTCCTCTCTTCCCTTAAAAATGAAATTGCAGCTTTTCTTTCAATTTTATCTCTGGAAATGCTCCCATCCATCCATGATGAGTTGTGCAGATTTCCCTGCTTTGAGTGCTTCACATCGTAGCAACCTCCACGTGGGGATGGGCATTTAATCATGGAAACGGATATATATTTTATACGTAGTTTTTGTAATTATATATATATATATATATCAACCTCATTCATTTAAATGTCCTAATACCATGCATGTATAGATAGTCAGATATCAGTCCCCACCAGAGCTTATCGGTGAAAAGATCTATGACTACATAAAAGCTGTGGATGGTCCCCAATGTACTCTACTTTGGAGAGGGTGGGGATACTTTTTATTGTTAAATATCTTTCTTTTAATTTTGTTGGAAGAAAATTTCATGATGAATCTTGCCGGCTTCTTTTATCATTTCAATTATTATTGAAGATAGTATTGGCAAGATGTCAAAAACTCACCAAAAAATGCTAATTGATCCCTTGGAAATTATGAGCTTTGATGCATGAAAGTCAAAAAGGGGAAAGAAATGGGGAGTTGGAGAAAAAGAATTCTTCACTAAATTTATTGTTTGCAGCTTTCCCAGAAAAGAAAAATCGGTCAGAAGTTAATGCATTTAACGAATTGGATTTCATGACTCTAATAATGTATATAACACACTGTAGAATTGGACTCTATATTATATAGAAAATATGCTGGACCAGCTGCACACACGGACACACACACACATACACACATATACATATATATATATATATCAATTTCTATCAAATTAACCAGATCAAGGTGAGATTGCCCCAGCGATCTGTGTAAAACCCATAGCTTCTTTGAATCCTCAGACTCTTTCCCTTTCATTCATTTCTGAGCTCAATCCTTGTTCCAAATCGCAAAAGAAAAAAAAAAAAAAAGGGGCCTCTCATGCATCCTCTTAGAAACATCAAATTTTCTCCGGTGAGTCATAGAAATTCACTAGAAATCAAGAAGGCAAGTCAATTTCAGTCTTTTTCCTTCATATAAAGTTGTCGTTTATACTGGTCCGGAAAATGTTTGGTTCATAGTCATTTCATCCTTAAGAAAAAGTTTTACCTTTTTATCTTCTCTTCATCTCTCACTGTCAGAAAATGTCATTCTTCATGTGTATGGAAGTGCAACACGTTTAAACTGTTGTCTAATTTCACTATCTTGGCAGGCAAGTATATATGATGTCCATTCTTGTTATCATCGTAGAGTTGACCAAAGGAGGGGGAAAAAATGAAATCTTCGAAACCTCAATGCATGCTTTCATCGATCGATCAGTTTACTTCTTCGTGGAGGGCCCGATAAACATCAACCTGCTAGCTTCGTGCATGGATATGCAAATTGCAGGCCGTTCTAAATGTTTGAAAATAAATGTTCAAATGCTGCTCCTGAATTATTAAGATGGCGATGTTTAAGTCGGCAACAGTGCATGATTTCGACGTCCAAATTTAATTTTTTTAATTAATTTCTGCTTCAAGCAGCAGGAAGTCAGGAACTGTAGAATTGCTTTGATAATTGAACAAGACGTAATCCTTTCAAAGGTGAAGAAAAAGTTTGAAATGATGCAACTGAGAGTACCCATCTGCCCTTTTTTCTTAACACGAGTTATCAATATCATAAATTGTCCTAACTTTGCTTACAGACAGTAAGATTGTTTTTTTTTATTATTATTTATGATTTGAGCTGTGACTGTCAACTTCAAACTCGAAACAACCCTTTTACGTGACTGTCATTCATTCTGAATTTTAAGTGTTTCATTTTTTTAATTTCTTCGCTTTCTTTTCTTGACCTGAAGTTGTAAATTGTGGTCCTTTCTGGTACTGAAACTTACTAGGGAAAACTTCAATGGTGACCCCAAAAAAGCCAGATACTAACAGCCATTACTTTCAATGCATAGCTGGTCAGCTTCAATCTAAAGTAATTTAAAACGTATTAAAGTTAAAATCAAAACTTAATTTAATTAATTTATAAAATTAATTTTTTAAAAAAATAATATTTAATAAATTTTAAATTCAAATTTTTAACTCATATAATCCTTTATTATAAGTTGTGAACCCTTTGTAGAAAGAATAAAAAGAATATACTAAAGTTACACAATATCTAGCCAACACAACTAAATAATCATGGTATACTTATCTCTGCATGCCCTTTGTTATCATTTGAAAACCGGCAAATTGGTTTTACTAAGGGGAATATGGTAGCATTGCATTAAATAGAAATTGACCTTAAGTCCTCCAACCTTTGACCCAAAACAAAAGTGTACCCAACAATTTTCAATGAAGAAGATTTCCCTTTTATTTTATTTTTTTGGCCAATATGATGAAGCATTGAATACCAGTTCACATGTCGGGTTAAGGTAATTATAATGATTTCAATCGATTCAAATTTATTTAAATTATTATTTTAAATAATAAAAAATTATTTAAATTTACAAATAAAAAATTTTTTTAGATGTTGTAATATATTTTAAATAATAGAAAGGGTTAGTATTCTAATTCTTCCACCTGAAACCTGCAATTGCAAAAGGAAAGAGGGGGGTGGGGTGCACCACTGACAGTGCAGTCGGCGGGGAATCCGTTCTCTAGTCACAATCTTTGTCTCTCTCGGTCTCCCCCATTTTTAAGTAGCCAAATTTCTCCCAAAAAATATAAAAAAGAAAAAAAAGTGAGGCCCTGACCTTTTGAAAATGACTGTCGGCATCAGCGTATTCTACCACGTGTTTGCCCCACAACCATATAATTATTTATATTATTATAAAATTTTAAATTTACTCATTATCAAAAATTAAATAATAATAAACTTAACTAAAAAAATTATATAAAAACTGAATTTAATTATAATAATAAAGTAAATTAAAGATATTTAAATTTTTTCACTTTTAAAAGATAATTAACTTATTTTTGTACTAAAATATAATAATTTTTTAAAATAAACACATCTTTTTTCCTATAGATGGGTGTAATATAAGTTTTAGATATATTAAAGGGACTAACAAATTGACGTCGTTAATTAATCAAATATTAATTTAATTAATAAAAATATTTAAAAATATATGTTGAATTTTAGAAATTTAGCTATAACTATGTATTTTTTTAAATGACTCATTAATTTGATTTTTTGGCTTAAATTTTTTATTTATTTTTTAACACCTGAGTGTGTTATTATCTAATTATTAAAAAATATTTTACTAAGTTAACATTCCAATTAAGTAACACTAATTTAATTAAAATATTAAATATAATTATTTTTAATATTATTTCACTTAAAATAGTAATAATTAACTATCCATTTAAAAAAATATTCGCTTTTTATTTAAAAATTATTTAATTTTTTATTTTAAAAAACCTCATATTTTTAATATATTATTAAAGAAATGCAAGTTTTAAAAAAATTCAATAGCATCGTACGTCACATTCTACTGTTATTTATTATTATTATTTCTCTTATAATATTATGCAAGTTTGCCTTTGCCTGTTTCTACTTTCTGCCTCACGATAAGACTTCTGCTCCGCCCTCATCTTCTGAATTGCTGCATAATGTTCAATTTTATACTTTGACCCACTCATTTCTTCCCCTTTTTTTCTCTTCTTATATATGTAAAAGCGTTGTTCTAGATTTATTGTTTGCTTGGATGACGTAAATAACTATATTAAATCATTTCCAAGAAATCAAATTCCAAAACATACCACTAAAAAGAGGCAATCTATCATGACATGGCATTAGCTAGAAACGGATACCAAGTTCAATTATAGAAAGTAACGACTTTGGTTTGGCTTGATTTGCTTGGTTAATTAAAATTAATATTAAAAAATTTAAATTTAAATTTATAAATTTAAAATATTTTATTTAAATAATTAAGATTTAAATTTAAATAAAAATTAATTCTTACTTTGTAAAAAATAAAGTAATAATAAAAAATAATTTTATAAATTTTAGCTTTCAAAAAGAATTTAAAACTCTAGATTTAAGCTCTTTAAAATTGATGTTGAATTTATCTAAATCTAAATTTAATTTTTTTATTCAAAATCGAACTAAAGCATTTAAATTTATAAATCCAAATCTAAATTCTTTTACCCAAATCTTTATTTCTAAACGAGCTATGAAGAAATATTTCAAATCGTTCTTAGCTTGAAGTTAACTAGTTAATAAATTCAATTCTTAAAATACGAGTTTATTTTTAATACAGTGATAATAAAATTTTTTAACTTCATAAGTAAAGTTACAAACGTATTATATTTTTATTAATTTTTTAATATATTATAAATATGTATTATCTTAATAATTTTAGTTTTTAAAAGTCCAAAAATCTTCGTTAATTACATAATTTGCTACACTTTTACACAGTAGGAGAGAAACTGGCAATAATTTTTTTTCCATTGATTTATTGCAACAAATAATTAATAATGCACAGCTTGAGCTACAACTTTTGGACTTACTAACAAACTTACCTATATTATCGATCATCATGTTAGAACCTAAGGTTTACTTCGAAAAAGTGGCAGGATAAATAGGATGAAATATCGAAAACCGGAAAACAATGAATTTTTAATGTATTTGGCCAAAAAGAATTAAGTAAAAAAAAAATTAAAAGAAAGCAGTTTTTTCATTTTTATTTCAAAATAAATTATTTTATTGAAATTATAAAACATAAGAGAGATGTACATAAATTACGTATTTATAAAGTTATTCATTTATTTTTAAATTTATTTTAATTTATAAAAAATAATAAAATAACATAATTTTTATTTCTTGTTATTTCGAGAAGGGATCATGAAATTTTTGAAATACAAAAAATGAATTCAAAGATAATATACTTTCATTAAGTGATTTATTAGATAATCGAAAAGAAAATATTTTGAATACTATTTGAAATTCAGAAGAACTAAGCGAAGGAGCTATTGAACGGCTGGAAAAAGCCCGAACCCGCTTACGAAAACTGGCGATAGAGGCAAATCAGTCTCGAGTAAATAGATACTCTGAGATAGAATGAGAGAAATTAAATTTGATTAATTCAATTTATAAGATTTTAAAATAATTAAAAAATTATCAAAACTAAATCATTCATTTTAAATAACAAAGAGCAATTAATCAAGTTCGACAACTAATTTTTCAACAAACTTTATAAGAAATTTTATAAATTTTAAATAATTCTTTAAACAACGAATTATATTTACGTACCATTAAAATTAATATTGATTTACTTTTAAATCCTAACAAATAATAAATGTATATTTTTCCACTTTTTTTTTTTACCCCACATAATGTTGTATGGGTGTATGATATCCTAAAAGCAAAAGATGTTGTAGACTGATGAGTAACGTTGCTGGGAACTTCCACTTGGGATTTCAACAATTGCGGCTGTCGGGAAAGTAATCAGCGGTAATTGTCGAATTGATAGACAAATCATTTTATTAGGTAAAACATCAACATTACTGCATTAAATTATGTATCCAAAAACTTAATTCGTAATGTTAGCCGACTTATATTTGTTTTTACCCCCATTTCCTAATTCCTTTTGCTGCTGCTGCTGCTGCTTCTTTTCTTCCCTCTTTTGCATGGCTTTTCTTAGTCAAGTTTTGGATGATGTATAAATGAACACGTAGACTAAAAGCATTTCTCAATTAAAAAATTCCTTTACCTGACCCATAAATTAAATTGTTTGTGCTCCAACTAATTAGTAATAAGCTATTCAACCTGTAACATCACAAAAATCTAAAACATGACATCTATCAGGATAATATCACTTTAATAAATATTATTATATATAAATAAATTTAAAAAAATTAGTACAAAATAAATTCGAAAGAAATAACAAATTAAAAGTTGTATGGAAAGACAATGGAACAAAATTTTACACTATATTATGTATTTAATTTAAAATTAAATAATAATAATAATAATAATAATTTAATTTTAATATAAAATTGAATTAAAAACTAATAAATTTGAGATGACTTGACATCACTTTGATATAATTTATCTAGATATCGAGATTCCCTTTAAATATAACGCCAAAGAATAATCAAAGCTTTCAAGCTTGTTAATAGAAAATAATTATATAATACAAAAACATAATCATGACGAAATAATAAAAGTGATAATTATTTATAATAATTAAAAATAAATATGTCGAGATTAAAATAATTCATATTTTATATTGGTTAATCATTGTCTCTAAGTGGACATGAATAATCGTGACCTCGATTTAATTTTATATATCCATATATATATATATATATAATTTTAAAAGCCATATTCATAATCGTATAAGAATCCAGAGAAATGCTCTAAAGTTGAGGCAAGAAAAGGTCCAACCTTGCCGGTAATAGAAACCTCTATAATAATTAAAATGAAATTGCCCTCTTTTTAATTAAATTAAATTAATGTAGTAGGGTTACGGTAGACCCCACTCGTTATGATATATAAATATAAAGTTATATGCACGCATCTTATAAGATCATTTCATACAGCCACAGAATAAAAATGAGTATATAAAATAAATATATTAGATAAATGCATGCATATAGCATATTTATCTATATATATATATAAACTTTGGAAATGGAGTAACGCTTCGTTGACCAAAGAGACATCAGATTTCAAGGCTTCTCAAAGTTGATTCTGTTGGCATTTTAAAGCAAAAGATTCTTAAAAACCGTAGCTGAATTCCATCATTTCCATGACTAGTTTGGTCATAGTTTCTTCACTTGAAGATATCTTTATTAATTAGTCTACATTTAAATAATTTTTAGAGTATACCTAGTTTTTAATTCTACGTTAACTTGCAAATAAATTTAATCATAAGGTCCGACTCATATATATATATATATATATGTATATTCACATGTTTTACAAATATGTGTTGAAATCTTAAACCAATTCAAAATTTAAAAAATAATTAAAATTGAAAAATAATTGCGTAACTCAAAATCATATGTACTAAGAAGAATATTATCCCCTTATTACATAATTTAGTATCATAATTTTGAAATATTCCTTTTGCCTGAGACATGATATTTGTAATCGAAACAGGTTTTGTTTGACTTTGATTACTAGTCAATAATTAAAAAATATATTTTATTTAAATTTAATTATAAAATTTATAAATATAAATATAAATATAATTTTTAATATTTTTTTAAATAATAAAATAAATTTTTAAATTTTATATAAATAAAGTTAAATCTCGAACAAATAAATTAATTATTATTTAAACTTGGCCTCTAATTGAAAGATATTATTTGATTCCTTCAACTTTACAGCAATGAAGAAATTCAATATCTTTTTTCGTAGACATATACGCTAGCTAGGGTTAATATGTTGCTTCAGTGGTGTATTAAAGAAAGCTAAAGAAACCTGGGGAGGATCTTGGTCGTGAGGTCCTTACAAATTGTCTGCGTAGACTTACAAGCTTTTGTATAGAACTACTAGAAGTCAAGTGTTTAATTATTATTATTATATAATCTCCTTGTAAAGGAAATTAACTAATAGTAAGCATTTATTTAACAGGGTGCCCCTACCTACATGCCCTAAATCCTAATTATTCTAAATAGGATATGTTTGGAATGGGTATAAAGATTTTTTTTT
>JBBYHO010000015.1:4440619-4452711 GCA_038382025.1 Adansonia gregorii | reverse complement strand
TGTTCTAAAAATTAAAATTATAGCATTGAAAACTATAAAAAATTGAGGCATATATAGATATTTGATTATTATGTAATCTACTCATAGTCGAGTTGGCTGCAAAAAATATCATAATTTAGGTTTAGGTTTAAATTGAACGAGATTTGATAGTTTAAATTATTATTTAAAATATTAAAAAATATTAAAAAAATTTAATTAATTTAATTTATATTTTTTAATTAAATTTAAATAAAAATATTATTTTAATTAATAAATAATAATTAAAATTATATCGAACCAAATAAAAATCAAACTCAAATTCTATCCAAACCGGATCCATTCAGCTACTGAGTTTTTGAATAAATCTATAATACCATAAGAGAGTTAAGATGATGATGACGAGAGAGGAAAGGGAGTGACATGTTATGAAAAATCGAGGCCGCATGCAAACTCCTTCATAATTTGTGTCCTCTTTATTCTCGACCCATGCCTCCATTCCTTCCCTTTTTTAATTTTTTTTTTTGAAAATCTGTATTATATTTATAAATTGATTATAATCTTAATATATTCAGACATTTATAATGTAATCTTGAAAATATAATGTAAGGTTCTGAGGGATGCTATGTTAAACTTTATAATTTCGTAAGAAAATATCATATGGTCGTTTTTATAATTTTATTTGATTTAATTCCTATTGAAGTAATACTTTCTTTCAAGGAGGCTAATCTTAAAGGAAAATGTTATATACACTATTTAATATTACAAAATATTTATTTATTTAAAAAAATTAAAACAAAACCATATCAAAGATGAAACCATTGATATTTAAAGAGTGTTTTTAAGTAGCTGTGTAAATCTTTATTTATTTATTTTTTTAAATTTTTGTATATTTAGAAAAAACATGAAGGGTGATTTCGTTTAAGAAGAAAATGAGGAAGAACACGCGCTGGAACTAAGAATGTGGATCCTATTAAGCTCATCCTCTGCTATACTCCGCTTATATATATCTCGATTAAATTAATTAAATTTAAATAAAAATATTTTTATTATTAAATAAAAATAAAAATTAAATTAATTAATTTAAATGTATGAAAATTTTGTTCAGAGCCTAATAGCAGCAAAAGTAACAGGGAAAAAAGAAATGAAAGGGGGGACCATTATCATTGAGATGTGAAAACAAAAACAATGTCTGATAGTCTGTCTGGTATTAAGGGGTCTCTCTTTCCTTCTTTTTCTTTTTAAAGTCTTTTCCTTTAAACACTATATACCCATATTTCTTTCGCCTTCTCATCCAATCCCAACATCAAATCAATCCTTCTCTCTCTCTCTCTCTCTTCCTTAAAAAGCCCATCTTTTTCTTCCTATATAGCACCAAAGCCAGACTAAAAGAAAGAGAAGAAGCCTTTGTTTTTGTTCATCATCCAACAACAACGCTAATAACAACAGCTGTTTCTGATCATTTTTGAGCATGTTCCGGAGGTTTCTTCTGATGAACATCTTCCTTCATATCTAGAGAGTACTACTACTGCTGCTACCATCCCCAGCAAGAAACACAAAAGCTAAAATAGCCAAACCTTTGCTGGACAAGGGGGAAAAGTTTTGTTCTTTTTGAGAATTTGAATGGGTTTTTGAGATCTCTCGCCGGTGATCCGTTTGTGTTTTTCAAAGTTCACGAAAAAGAGAACGGTGTGGTATTAAATCTTCATTCGATACTTCTTTTTACTACTATTTATATGTTTTTTTTACGTATACTTTTGAAAATGAATGCTTTGATTTTTCATTTTATTGAACCTAGTTGTTGTTGTTATTGGTTTTGATGGGAATATTGTAGACGTGATGATGGCGGTGACCTCATCCTGCAAAGAAGGGAACAAGATAGCGATGGATAATGGCAAGTATGTGAGGTACACCCCGGAGCAGGTCGAAGCTTTAGAACGTCTGTACCATGAGTGTCCTAAGCC
Source organism: Adansonia gregorii (assembly GCA_038382025.1). Lineage (NCBI taxonomy): Eukaryota > Viridiplantae > Streptophyta > Magnoliopsida > Malvales > Malvaceae > Adansonia > Adansonia gregorii. Next base: position 4,450,771 of record JBBYHO010000015.1, on the reverse strand, counting down.
TAGCTCCATGCGTCGCCAACAGCTCATTCGTGAGTGCCCTATCCTCTCCAACATTGAGCCCAAGCAGATCAAAGTCTGGTTCCAAAATCGCAGGTACATAACATATATAATCCTAACTTTCATATATTTCACCTTTCAAACATAAATAGTATTAATTCTGTTAGAAAGAACGAACCTCCTTTTTGATAATTTTATGTGGTTGCTGACCATGGGGTTTTTGAATTTTGTTTGTTCATCACAGATGTCGAGAAAAACAAAGGAAAGAGGCGTCACGACTCCAAGCTGTGAACAGGAAGCTGACAGCTATGAATAAACTGTTAATGGAGGAGAACGATAGGTTACAAAAGCAAGTTTCACAGCTTGTTTATGAAAACAGCTATTTCCGCCAACAGACTCAAAATGTAAAGAACTTTTTCTTCCCTTGGACGTTTTCATATCTTAAGAAAGAAAGCAGACTTTACAATCATATTATTAATTAAGCTCATCTTAATAATATTCTAGTTAACAAAAGTTTTGTTTTCTTAGTGTTTAAATCATATCGTTAATACATAAGATAACAACCCTTAACGTAATTTTTGAACCCTTTTCTTGTAAGTACTTGATTTGCTTTTTTATTATGGAGATTCCAGTTAATAGCAGTGGTTGTGTTGTGGTTGCAGGCGAACCTAGCCACCACAGATACAAGCTGTGAATCGGTGGTGACGAGTGGTCAACACCATTTGACTCCTCAGCATCCGCCAAGGGATGCTAGCCCTGCAGGGTTAGTGGGAAAATTTTTTGGCTGCTTTCAATCCACATTGTCGTGTCCCTTTCAATTCCCTCTCGTTTCTCTATAAAATTAAACCTTTGTTTTTTTTGCCTCTTGCTGTATAATTGCTTATGCGCCTTATGTGCTTTGTATGCTTTTCCAGACTTCTGTCCATTGCAGAGGAAACTTTAACAGAGTTTCTTTCAAAGGCCACTGGAACCGCTGTCGAGTGGGTCCAAATGCCTGGGATGAAGGTGAGTGCCCTCTCTCTCTCCACTGTCATTATTCTTCGTCATTTTCGAGAAAATCTTATCTATAATAAAGTATAATATATCTTGCTAATCTTCTAAGCAACATCCAAACTCATATTTGTTATGTCAATATCCAGGACAACCCCACCATCCCATTTTCTGCATTGGCTACTAATGTTTCCCTGTTCCCATATTAGTTAGAAATCAATTCTTATAATTTCAGGAAGAAAACCCATTGGCTTCAAAAGATCTGTTCTGGGAAGTTTTTTTTTTCTTTTTTCCCTATGGATTGTTAATAATTAATTAATTCTGATAAAGATGAAAATGGAAAACCAATTGTTAGGTAGTTGCGTGCTGCTATCTCTCTTTTGAAGCATTATCCAGATTCCAGACAGATTGTGTCCTAGATTCTCAAACATGCCTTTGTCTTATTATGATATTCTTAAATAGATTTCCTGTTCTTTTTTCCCTTTATAGAACAACATAACTTGAATTAAATAGTAATCCAATGTCAATATGTTAATTAAAAAAAGAGTAGTAGTCCTGATTCCTATGCCGGTGCCAATTTTACATACTGCTAATATCTTTGTTGTCTGTGCAGCCTGGTCCGGATTCCATTGGAATCGTTGCTATTTCTCATGGTTGCAATGGTGTGGCAGCACGTGCATGCGGACTTGTGGGACTAGATCCTACAAGAGTAAGTTCGTTTTTGCTTTCTGGTAAGAGGACATTTCTTGGCTCAAATTTGGAGAAAAACTGACTGATGATGATTATTATTATTATTTTCATGTAGGTCGCTGAAATCCTTAAAGATCGGCCTTCATGGTGCCATGATTGTCGAGCTGTGGATGTTATAAACGTGCTGTCCACTGGAAATGGTGGAACCATTGAACTGCTTTATATGCAGGTAGGTTAGGCTTTCATTTTTTTTTTCTTTTAATCCGCAACTTAGGTCTGGAATTAATGGTGCAAATGCTTATGGTAAAACTTTCAAATGTTGGTTGACTTCTTTTAGCTCTATGCCCCAACAACATTGGCACCAGCTCGTGACTTCTGGTTGCTGCGCTATACATCCATTTTGGAGGATGGTAGTCTTGTGGTATGTATACTATGGAGCTTTGCTATTCCTTTTCCTTAATGTTGTCAGCAAGTTTTTGTATTCTGATTGTTATAATTTTAATATGCTGCTTAGGTATGTGAAAGATCACTGAACAACACTCAGAATGGTCCGAGTATGCCACCAGCTGCAAATTTTGTGAGAGCAGAATTATTGCCCAGTGGTTATCTGATTAGACCTTGCGAAGGGGGTGGATCCATCATTCACATAGTTGATCACGTGGATTTGGAGGTATCTAAATCACCTTGCTCCCATTGTGAAACATAGACATTATTTTTCCTGTTGAAGCAACAGTTTGAAATTTCTAGTTGCTTACATGTAGCCTTGGAGTGTTCCTGAAGTGTTGCGCCCCCTTTATGAGTCCTCAACACTACTAGCTCAGAAGACAACAATGGCGGTAAGACTATTCTTTGCATCTGTACTTTTTTTTTTTATTATATTTAAGTTCTGCTTTTGCAGAAATTTCTAGAGATCAACTTGTATATTGTACCAACAATAATGCACGTACTAGCTCAATGGCTAAACTAGGACATTATTATATTAAATGTCATGTAGTATGATATAACCTTGGCACTTGTGCAGGCTTTGCGTCATTTGAGGCAGATTTCTCAAGAAATATCCCAGCCAAATGCTACTGATTGGGGGAGAAGACCGGCAGCTCTACGTACACTTAGTCAAAAATTGAGCAAGTATGTTCATTTGGCTCTTCAGAGCTCACATTTTATGTGCAGTAGTAGATTGATTCTTGATGGCTGGCAATCTAACATATTCTGTTGTCCAGGGGATTTAATGAGGCTGTGAATGGATTTACTGATGAAGGATGGTCTATGTTGGAAAGTGATGGTGTTGATGACGTTACCCTCCTTGTGAACTCATCTCCTGGCAAGATGAAGGGCATAAATCTTTCTTACAGTAATGTATTTCCTTCAATGGGCAATGCAGTTCTGTGCGCCAAAGCATCCATGTTACTGCAGGTCAGCTTCTAAATATGTTGCAAGCGTGTCTATTACAGTAGAAGATCTAGAGATATGAAACAAAACAAAACTATTTTTTCTTTCCAATGTTGTGATCACATGGCAACAAGATAAAGATTCACGGATATGCGGTGTCCTTGGCATAATGTCCATCAGATTGTTTTTTTCTTGATCAATGATTTCAAAATTTCTTAACGTCCAGAAAGAAAATATTAGAGTAAAGAATTAGTAGTTTTTGAAGGAATGAAAAATAATCAGGGAAGCCTTTGCTCTTCGTTGCATTGAGGTGCACTGAACATGACTTAAACATGGGGCACTTTACTTTAGATGACTCAATGAACAGATAAAATAGTTGCAGATATAGCTGCTAAAACCTTGCAAACAATTTCTTGGACGTGTCATGGGTTAGTGCCTGATCTCATTTATGTTTGACATGAGAATAGCATAACAGGCTAGATTATAGGCTAGATTATAGGTCCTTTGTCTTCATAATCTACGTTATGAAAACTCTTGCAGTACCCAAAGACCCTGCAGGACCGAAACAATACACGTTATAGCTTCTTCAGCTATTAATCTTATCAAACAGGTTTCATATTTATGAACATGTCCTTTCTTTCTATTTGTAGAATGTGCCTCCGGCAATACTTCTCAGATTCTTGCGAGAACATCGATCAGAGTGGGCAGACAGTGGTATTGATGCTTACTCTGCTGCTGCTGTCAAAGCTGGTCCCTGTGGTTTGCCAGTAGCTCGAGGTGGTGGTTTTGGGGGTCAGGTCATTCTTCCGCTAGCTCAGACAATTGAGCATGAAGAGGTAAGTCATTTGATACTGAATTTTGCACTTACAGTATAATCCTCGGCCAAAAAAAAAAGTATCCTAAAAATTGGTTACCTTTTGTTATAGTTCATGGAGGTCATTAAGCTTGAAAATATGGGCCACTATCGGGAGGACATGATCATGCCTGGTGATATCTTCCTCTTGCAGGTGCTTAACTCTTCATGCAAAATCCCTCAACTGATGTTATTTTATGGCATGGGCAAATATTTAGTTCTCATTCTTGCCTTCTATAATTATGATGTCTTTCCTCATTTAACTCTTCTTTTATTGTTTATTTACGTGTTTCCTTCTTGTATAAATCTCTCAGCTGTGTAGTGGAGTTGATGAGAATGCAGTGGGCACCTGTGCTGAACTCATCTTTGCCCCCATTGATGCCTCATTCTCTGATGATGCACCTATTATTCCTTCTGGCTTCCGCATCATTCCCCTTGACTCTGGAATGGCAAGTGTTTGTCATGCATGATATTATCCAAAATTCTGTCTTTATCATCTTTTCTTGCTTTGTTTTTCTTTCTTTTTTGTTTGTTTTTGTTTAAGTTATTTTCTTACTAAATGAATTAAAACCTAATGTAGGATGCATCCAGTCCAAATCGTACACTCGACCTTGCATCTACTCTTGAAGTTGGAGCTACTGGAAACCGACCAACCGGTGATAATTCTGGTCCTTATGGATGCACAAAATCTGTGATGACAATAGCATTCCAGTTTGTGTATGAGATCCACCTTCAAGAAAATGTGGCAACAATGGCTCGACAGTATGTCCGTAGCATTATTGCCTCTGTTCAAAGGGTGGCATTGGCACTCTCTCCCTCCCACTTTGGCTCTCAAGCTGGTTTTCGGACACCTCCGGGTACTCCTGAAGCACAGACACTTGCTCGTTGGATTTGTCAGAGCTATAGGTGTGTTAGTCAAATCCCTTTTTATTCATTTTTATCCCATTTGTCGGAATTATAAACAGTGGACTCAGGTTAACCAATATTTTTGGATTGTTTATCTCTTTACAGGTGCTATATGGGGGTGGAGCTGCTTGAACATGAAGGAAGCGAATCCATTCTAAAAATGCTTTGGCATCACACGGATGCAGTTCTATGCTGCTCATTGAAGGTATTTGCTTAAGCTTTTTGTTCCCTTGTCTCCTATCTGCTTATGTGCTAAAGCTAGCTATAATTACAGAAATTAACTTAGTGATTAGTGTGGAAATAATTCTTAATTAGATTGTTGATGCTAGTTTGTCGGCTTTCTTTCACTGTTTTGCTATTGTTTCCTCATCTTTTCATTTTCGCTACACCTTATATTGTATAAAATATAACTTACTTGGTAATATATGCAGGCACTACCAATTTTTACGTTTGCTAATCAAGCAGGACTAGACCTGCTTGAAACAACCTTGGTAGCACTTCAGGACATAAGTTTGGAAAAAATTTTCGATGAAAATGGACGAAAGGCCCTTTTTGCAGAGTTCCCACAAGTAATGCAGCAGGTATGATATTCTTTGAATGAATGTTATATTGGAATATGAGAAGTTAAATAGATAAATGAAAAAAGACAAAAATATATGGCAAATCAATTAAAAAAATATATTCAACTTGGTAAGATAATGAACATACAAAAGGTGAAAAACATGAACTATTTCTTGGGATTAATCAATGATGTTTTATCAGTTTATCAACATAGGATCCTGTCAAAGAGTTAATAGCAAAGATATCAGCTGGCTTTGCGTAATAGTTACCTGCAGAAGAAAAAAAGACTACCTTAATTGTCAGCTTGAGTAGATAAGATTATTTTGACGGGGAGTTGCGACCAACTCAACGATTTTATCCTAAGTGATTGCTGTTCTTTTCAGATATGTAGTTGATAGTTTATTCTTCCTCTTCTCTTATGGTTGAGCAGGGTTTTATGTGCCTCCAAGGTGGTATCTGCTTGTCAAGCATGGGGAGACCTGTCTCGTACGAGAGAGCGGTTGCTTGGAAAGTGGTTAATGATGAAGAAAATGCTCACTGTATCTGCTTCATGTTCATCAACTGGTCTTTTGTATGAAAATCGGAAAGAGAACATAGGATATAGATATCAACTAGATTAGAAAGAACCTCCATTTTCATTGATTTAGTCTTTTTTAGTTTGAAGAAAACCTTTTAAGCGACGATGAAATGATACTGTTACAAGGATGTTGAATCAAATGGTATCAAGGGGGGGCTCCATTTCGGTTACCCCATTTTTTGTATTTGTGTCTTGCTTAATTGATCAATCACTTTTGTTGCCCCCTTTTACGTTTTTTCTCTTTTACTTTCCAAAGTTTCCTCCTTTCATCACTGTTAAAAGAACATGTTCTATTGACAATATTGCTAACCCTGGTTTCATTGGATGGCTTGCTTTCTCCATACTATAATGGTTGAATGGGTTCCTAGCAATTGGTCTGAGAAACCCTCTTCAATATGCCTCGGTTCTTTTTGTCTTCCAGCTGCTACATCTATTGAACTGTTGCAGACAAAGTCAAGGGGATTTGACACTACCATCATTGCAATGCAAACAATACCTAACTCAAGCTTTTTTTCATTTTACCCTCAAAGTCTAATGCCTATGATTCATCTTGCTTACTCAGACATGTCATTTACGTTTATCCATGGATATCAGTTTTCCATTTTTTTTTTTAGATTTTTACTAGTTGAATCGTTTTAGGTTGGATTAAACATCACCTATCTATATATAACACTGGACCAGATTGACCTCTAATTTTCAGTTGAACTGATTTTCCTGTTAGGTCTGGTTTTTTCATCTATGATAGTAAGCATCGATATGTATGTCATTTTGCTCTGGCCTTTAATGCTTCTCAAAGAACAAAAGTTGAGCATCTAACATGGAATCTAGACGTGGATCCCATGGTATTACTTATCCTTTTTCTTTTAAATCTCTTAAATGGTAAACATCAGTCAAATATGCTATAGCTGATAAACAAAAGTTCTTGAAATGTGTAAAAATCAGATAAGGAATTATCAACCCCACCACAATGAAGCTGTCTCTTTTGATTCTTTTGCTTCTGATTCAATCCTGAGCATGACTCTTTATTCTTTTTTCCCCTTTCTAATGTGCTTCGCTAAAGACTTCCACAAAAAAATAATATGATATCAAATTTTCCATATCCCTGCATTCCTCGGACTTGGTTTCCATTAACTAACCTGTAGTGGTAAGTAAATTTGATCTACGTTATTTCAACTCATCATTTTTGTTAATTATTCAAGTTTAAAACCATATCCGACATATATTCAAATATAAATATGAAGATACAATTCTCTAAAAAAAATAAAAAATTAAAAAAAATGAAAATATATGTATCAAAAAATACCTGTTTCGGATACAAGTAACATAGCATTTGACTATTGATTTTTTTGATTCAATTCCTTAATCTTTTCCATAAAGAATTAGCCTATTTAAAGACAGAAAACTGATGCAATGCAATCCTATCATCTGTATTTTCTTCCCTTTATCTTCTAATCATTGGTCTAAATTTCTAAATTTCTTCTTGAGTCAAAGTTAATCCTTGTATTTTGATGATAGTGGGAAGTTATATTTTCTCTCATCATCTTCATCCACTAATGATTTCAGGATTATTCCATTATTCTTGAATAAATTTAAACCTTATATCAATGAAGTACCTCTCCTATAACCTAACTCCACCAAATCAACCAAGCCCAACTTCTTGATATCAGAAAACCCAATGTCATTTTCTCGCGATGTTGCACTGTGTTCCAATTGTTTCATGCGGACAACTTCAATAGTTAGTTCACAATTAACATGATTATTAAACTTCAATGCTGGAATTGTGTTTTAAACTATGGGAAGTTGGGGAGCAAGCAACCCAGGATTTTGACTGTTTGCCCCCCACATGGCCCCTGAAGCACCTTCTATATTGGTTTATATATAAGATAATGCAAAATGAACTGGAAAAATGAAATCTTTTGTCCCTATAAATCTCTCTAAATCTAATAGCATTGCTTTGCATTATTATGAATATAGATGAAATTCTAAAAATGAAGATATTATTGTATTGACTTGTGAGATATATAAACTTAGATTATAAAGTGGCCATGTTTCTTTTAAGAAGTTGCAGGGAGTAGGGTTGTCTGATTTGATGTGGTTGATCCTGCACTGTAATCTATGGGGGAACAAAAGCTTGTGGAATAAAGTTCGGGGACAGTCTTAAAACTCATTAATAATTAACTTTTGATGAATAATTTTGAGATTATGATTGACAGATTTCAAATGAATCCAGGCTCATAAACTGTAGGAAACAGTGATAACTCCATTAAAAAAAAAAAAAAAAAGAACTAATGTTAAGGTTTTCCATTACTAACTCATTGGCTATGATTTAAGCTTCCATTCCCTTGATAAAGCTTCATGAAAGCTGGCCTGGCTAAGCATGGAATAACAGAAATATCAGCAAATGTTTTTTTTTAAAAAAAAATTGTGCTAATAGATTTGGTCAAACTAAAACTCGACAGTTATCCTACTTTTCATTTCTCCATATCAAGAACTCCATGGATCCTGTTAAGTGAGTTGATGAAGATATGAAAAATACTTTGTTCTTGTGATCTACTGCAAGAGAAAACTTCTAAAAATCCAAAGTTTCGTTAAATCGATTCATATTCACTCTTAAGATTTGATAGTATTTAACAACTTTGAAGTTCAAATCTTAACGTTCGTAAACTTTTCAAGGAGAAAAGAGGAGGGGAAAACGTTCAAAGAGATGATCAGCACCTTTGCTCCCATTGAATCAAAGGAAATTTTAAAGTAAACGAAAATAAGTTGGAGAAAAAAAGTAGCTTTTGTGAATAGAAGTAGCCGAAGAGACTTTTGCATGGTCTCCAAGAAAACCATAATTGATAATCTTGAAGCTTTTAAGATAAAATTTCAAAAACCATCCATATCTCTACATGCCAGCAAAACTGAGCTGGTTTTTCTCCTTGAAATGTCAGCAGCAAGTTTTATATTTGTTACGCTTAGAATGATTTTTTTAGTGATGGAATCTTCTAACAATGTGAGCTCTGATCTCCCCATAACTTCTGATTGGGCAAAAGAGAAAAAGGGGAGTTGTCAATACCATCATTACTTGAAGAAAATGGAAGTGAAAATAAAAAAAAAAACAAAAGGAAAAAACCCTTCAACATCATCATGGCCACATTGAAGGCAAAAGTTTGTCACAAGAAAGGTTGTGGCCCTAATTAAAGATCAACAATCAATTGGGTTGGATTTTAAGCTTAGAAAGTGATGTTGTACGTATATATATATATATATATATATATATAGATAATTTTCATTTTTTTTTTCTTACAACAAACTCTTACGAGAAAGAATTCCAATCCCTTTAAACACTCCTAATTTATGAAACATTAGTTATGTAAACTGTTCTTTCAAGGCTTTACTTCAAGTTTCATACACTTGATGCAATATGAAATATTAAAATCCTTTGACCTTTGTTTGTCAGGTTGCGAGGAGAAGAAAAGACAGAACTCTTGGAATGCGAGGTAAAAGGATCAAAAGGCAGACACTTTTAGGAGCCTGCCCTGCCTCACTCAATGCCTCAGTTAGCTTTTTACATGCAAGCAAAATGATTTGTAAAAAGAGTGCCGGTTTGGCCAATTTTTTTCTTTATACCAAAAGAGTGTGTTCCAACAATCGGGACGGACAATATCATCATGAAGCCCCATCAGGATTTTAGTACCGTGTGGTCCTTCCTTCAGCATGAGTGATGTTCCTGTTTTCTAGCTGTTTGACCTAACCGGTTTGATCAGGACCTCTCATATTCGCCTGCTATGTCACTTCTCAAATGGAGTAGTGTACTAGGGAAAACTGGTAGTTGCTTTGCTTGAACCAAGCCTTCACTGCCATTGAAAGCAAAATTTCACACGCAAGCCAAACACATTATACTATTCAAATCAATGTTATTAGATTGAATACGAGTATTAAATATAAGTATATTTAATTTTTTTAAATTTTTTATATATTTTTAAGATTCTATCTTATATCTTAATTCAAACATGCGTTGCACATAACACTTTAAGAAAAATGAAAATTTGGATCAATATTGAATCAAACTCTAAAAAGGGTGAAACATATATATATATATATATATATGAATGTATTCAAAACAGCAGAAGTCCATTTCTCCATCGAACTTGACAGTCCAATTCCCTTTGAGAATTGTGAAAATAAACTTTTTTGACTTTTGGTG
>JBBYHO010000015.1:4423081-4440519 GCA_038382025.1 Adansonia gregorii | reverse complement strand
ATATATATATATATATAAAATCTTAACAGCCGTTGACATGTTGCAAGAGGAATGGATTAAAACATTAAAAAAATTTTACCACTAAACGACACGAAATCAGCATTCTTTTCTTCTTTTGTGTTAAGCCATTGATGTCCCATTCAATCTTATCTTTTAAGCTTTGATTAAGACTTGGTTAACCAATAATGGGGTACATTAAGGTTTTTTGTCCATAATTGTGAGTTGATAAAAGCTTATTAAAAAAACACATCCAATCTCTTAAATGAGATCTCTGTATAATTTGATTTAATAAAAAATTCAATAACATAAATTTATATCAACTTAAATTTAAAATTTTACAAAATTTGAATGATTAAAAAATTTTAAAATTTAATTAATTTATTTATATTACTCAACAATTTAATTTCAAAATAACTTAAAAGTAAATAATTTGAATGCGTACAAAAATTTAAAATAATTTAACTTAGTATGATTAAATTCAAGCTCGGTTTGTTAAGTTAATTGTCATTTACTCGTCTCTTAGCTTATAGATGTTAAAGATAAAAGGTTTGTAAAAGTAAAGGACGCGTATTACAGTCTACCTTTGATAGCGGATTAAAGTCTAATTAAGAATGCGAGTAGCCGAAGAATCAAACTACGCCACTTAAGTTGGTCTGCCATTGTTTGGCTTTTTAAACAATTGCTTAAAAATTTGGGAACCTTAGATTTTTATTTATTTTTTATTAAATCTTTCCTTTATAATTAATTTGATGCAGCTCGTGGCGAGGGAGAACGCGGCAGAAAAGGGTTTTGAAATGGTGATTGTTGAGATGACCTTTCATTGACTTGGCAAAAATTTCTTGGGTGGTATTGACTCATTTACTCGTTCAAAGAAATCGATGGTACCACGAAAAAGATGTTTTCCTTTGCAGGTTTTTTCTCTATAAAAGGGTTCAAACTTAGAGATACGAAAGAAGTCGTGAATATTAAAATTTATACTTTAAATTTATTAAATATAATTTTTTAAAAAATAATTATATAAATTAATTGGATTAAATTATGAGTTTTTATCTCTTTTTTTTAAGTTGATTAACTCTCAAGATATGTTGTAATGAGTTTTGGCAAAGTATACCAAAATATTTTTTTCTTACTGGGAAACATTTTGTCCGAATTTCTCTTTTGTTCCTCTTAGACTTCTTCTATGATCCTTTTTCATACTCGTTTTGCGTTTGGAAATAAATTTAGTGTAAATTCAATCTTGAGGTATAGTTTGTAGAATAATAATACTTATTTGAAAGGTTAATATTTGGATTTGATTCTTAAATGCTGGTTTTAAGCATAAAATATATCGAATTTAAAGGTTTTTATGACGGGGGATTTAGTTTTATCAAGTAGCATTTGTGACTTAATTTAATTCAAATTTTTATTTAAGTGACGTGTATAAAGTATAAAAAGAAAGTTTTACTACACTATAGGAATAGCAAAGAAAAACAATAGTGCACTCGAACATTTGATTCAAACGATGGTGCGAGGCATGAACCTCGGAATTAAAAAGAACACAATTAAAATTAATTAAGTTTTCATTCCAATTCCCACCCCCCCTCACAAAAAAATGAATTTGGCACTTAGAATTGTAGTCAAAGTCGGTACGCTATTGAATATGAATTGAATAGATTTGGTCTTTCTACATTCAAACATTAATAAAGTCAATAATTTATCACAATCAATGGGGGGAACATCTCCCATTCTTTAAGTTGTTGATAATGGTTTTGACCAAAAATTAAGATTAGTAAGGAATATCTGTAGAAGGCCACTTGATAGCTTGGAAAAATTCAAATTAGGCTGAGCATTACCCTGCTAATAGTGTTAGTGAATATGTATATTATATATAAAGTATTTATTGTGTATATATATACATATATATATGTACACTATAATTGTTAGGAGAGATGATGATTTTTTAAACATTCAACTTAAGATCAATTGCTAATAGGTAAAAAAATTTAATTTAAATATAAAATCATAACTAATTTATAATTTATTTGAAATATGAAATAACAATGCTTTAACAAGCTCACTCACATGTAAGCAAAGATAAAAGAACTTATCACATGATAAACTTGAAAAGAGTAACATGCAATATAACAATATAAAATATAAACTCTAATATTATGTTAAACTTAAAATCAATTAGTTTTAGATGAAAATGCCTAACTTTAATATAAAATTACAAATAATTTAAAATTTAAATTATGGTACAAACATTACTTTATCGAATGATGAAGGAAATATGCTTTAATTATAAATGTATAGCCAGCGTTGAAAACTATGGTGGGTAATGTTTTGGATAGCATCCAAGGAAAAAGATTGAGGCATGTACTTGATTATAGTGTCACAATCTATGGGAGTTAAGATGATGAATGATGATGATGATGAGAGAGGAAAGGTGATGATATGCTATGAGAAATCGGGGCCGCATGCGAACTCCCTAATTTTTATGTTTTATTTTACACTCGTGTATTTATATCATTTTTAATGATTGAATTATTTATTTATATTGAATTTAAATTAAAATATTTTTTAATAAATTATTTATTAAAATTAGTTTAATGTAATTGAATTAATATTTAAATTTAATTATAAAAATATTTTTTAAAATAATAAAATAAATTTTTTAAACCAAACAAATCGAGTTGAACATTGTACGAATAAAATTTTTGCTATCAAAACCTTATTGGGCAGTTCTAAATGCATCCATCCTTTCCTTTTATCTTTTATTTTTCAAAACCCTCACATTACATGCTCATAATTTTATTATGAACTCAACATTTTTAAAGAAAAATTTAAAATCGAATACTTTGGTTTTATCTATATCTATCAAATGTGATAGAATTTTGGGGAAAAAAAAGATTTAACGGATGCAACATGATGAATTTATAAGCATGAGAAAGTATATGGTTGTTAAGTTGTTTTAATCGATTTAATTCTTTATTATTGAAGTAAAACATTGTTTTTCTAAGAAAAATATTACTTGATTAAAGTATGCATGCATTAGATGAGCGAAACATAACTGAGGGTAATTTCGTCCAAGAGGAAGAAACATAGTCACACGCGTTTAAACTGAGAGTGGGGATCCTAATAACGCAGTCCTCCAATACAGAGTGTACTACAGTTATCGCATATTTTACTCACCAAAGGTGGCTTTTAAGTTCGAAAGATGGACGGAAAAAAATATATGCGATAATTTAGGTATCTATTTATTCTAAAACTCGTGTTATTAGTAAAATAATAAATAATTAAAAGAGAAAAATAAAAACATAGTGAAAATTTTTGAAAAAATTATAAGTTATAGTTTTATAAGTTATAGGCTTTTAGAAAAATTAAAAAAATGAATTAAAAAAGAAAAATAACATTATTTAAAAAATAAATTATTGATAGAATCTTAGAAATATATATGTTTTGTTACATAATTTAATTATTAAATTAGTGTCTCGTTAACTCATGATATCAACTCATACGCTCTTTTTATTAATAATATAAATTGGCACCTTAAAACTTTTTAATTTTATAAGCGAGAAAAAATTTATCACACGTTTAAATATTTTTTTAATTACAAGATGTACTAAAAAGATGAATAATTTTTTGGCAATAGTTATATTTTGAAAATTGAAATATTGAAAGATTGAAATATTTCTAGTTTCATTTCTTTTTACTGTGCTTTTTATTTGACTTATATATAATTTTTTAATTGATTTGGTATAATTTAACTTATGACACTAAGTTAATTAAAAATTTTATATAGATTAAATGGTTGATAAGAGTGTAAATTAGACACGTGTGCTCACAAGATACTTGAGTTTGGTTAAAAAAATCAAAATTGGCTCTATCATAATCAAGCTCGGGCTATTGAATAAGCCAAATTCAAAAATCATAATACTTAACTTAAATAGCTTGTAAACATAATTAAATTTTTTTATTTTTAATTAATTTTAAAAAATCTCAATTTAAAATTGAACTTGAGCTCAAACACAAAATCTAAACTCATTTTTATTAGATAAAGGAACTTAATTAAGTTCAAATCTAGACTTTTTTTTTATTTTATTTTAAATCAAGTCGAGCTTTAAAAATAACTTGAGGTCAGCTCCACTCGATTAAATCCTAGTGGCATACAAAATTTAGTGTTACTTAGTTAATTGACACTAATTTAATTTGTGACATTTAATATGAAATTTAAATTTTTTAAGAAATCATTCCTTTTTATTTTTTCACATTTTTTTCATTCACATAATTTTTTTTATAATTTAATTTTTTTATGTTGTAATTATTTTTAAAATATAATATTTTTATATATTAATAATTTATAATATGATTATATCATATTTAATATTTATTTTTATCATATAATTAGGTTGTCTTCTAAATTATTATATAAAAAGCCAAATACAAAAAAAGGACAAGTCGAGAGCGCAAGAAAAGGGAGCAGCTAATCCTTTTAGCCCAAAAAAAATAAAATAAAATAAAAAGGTCTTTTCCTTTTAACATATTCCCATCCCCAACCAATCCCAGTTTCAAATCAACCCCTCCGCCTATCTCTCTCTTCCTTAAAAATTAAAAAAAAAAACATCTTTCATATGTAACACCGTAGCCTGGCTGAAAAGTTAGAGAAACCTCTCTTTTTCTTTGTTTTTGTTCATCATCATCAACCAAAAGAAAAAAAACAATAATTAAAACAGCTGATTTCTGATCTTTTGAGCATGGTCCAGAGGTGTCGCGGGAGAAACTAAGCTTCTTCTTTCATTTCTAGAGAGTATCTTAAAGTAAACCATAGCAAAGAGTTGCTAGCTAAAGAGGGGGGGATAAGTTTTTGATCCTTCTTTTTTTTTTTTTTTTGAGAATTCGAATGGATTTTTGAGGTCTCGCTTGTGAATCCGATTGCGTTTTCAGAGAGTTCCCGAGACGAGAGAGAAACGGTATAAATTCATTTACTTCTTTTTAGTTTTTACTACCATATATGTTCTTCACGTATGCTTTTGAAATGAATGCTATGATTTTCGTATTGACAATTATTGTTGTTGGGTTTTGATAGGATAGACGTGATGATGGCGGTGATCTCATCCTGCAAAGAAGGGAACAAGATAGCAATGGATAATGGCAAGTATGTGAGGTACACGCCCGAGCAAGTCGAAGCTTTAGAACGCCTCTACCATGAGTGCCCTAAGCCCAGCTCCATGCGTCGCCAACAGCTCATTCGTGAGTGTCCAATCCTCTCCAACATCGAGCCTAAGCAGATCAAAGTTTGGTTCCAAAATCGCAGGTTTATCATAACATATATATATATATATATATTAATCCATAACTTTGATATTTTTCTCTTTCAAACATATAGGAATTCGGTCGTCTGAAAGAACCCTACACTTTGTAATATATATCTGGTTGCTGACTTTTGGGTTTTTTTCTTTGTGATTGAATTTGATCTTCTTTGTTGCAGATGTAGAGAAAAACAACGGAACGAGGCGTCAAGTCTCCAAGCTGTGAACAGGAAACTGACAGCCATGAATAAACTGTTAATGGAGGAGAATGATAGGTTACAAAAGCAAGTTTCACAGCTTGTTTATGAAAAAAGCTACTTCCGGCAACAGACTCATCAAAATGTAAGCACTTTATCTTCCCCTCTGACAATTCATATCTTAAATAAAAAAAGAAAAAAAAAAGATTTTACAATCAGATAAAGTTTTATTCTCTTAGTTTCGGGGAAGCTTAAAAGTATATATTTGATTTGCTCTGAATTATTAATTGCATCTGGTTGTGTTGCAGGCGGCTGCGGGCATAGCCACCACAGATACAAGCTGTGACTCAGTGGTGACGAGTGGTCATCAACACCATTTGACTCCTCCAGAGCATAGTCATCATCCTCCAAGGGACGCCAGCCCTGCAGGGTTAGTGGGAAAAGTTTTGCCGTTTTTCACTCCCCATTGTTGTGTTATGTCCTTTTCTTTCCTCGTTTCTCCATAAAAAATAAATTAAACCTTTGTTTTGTTGCTTGTATATTGCTCATGCGCCTCTTACGTGCTTTGTATGCTTTCTAGACTTTTGTCCATTGCAGATGAAACTTTAACAGAGTTTCTTTCAAAGGCCACTGGAACTGCTGTGGAGTGGGTCCAAATGCCTGGAATGAAGGTTACTGCTCTCTAGCGTCATTATTCTTTTATATTCTTACTCATTAAATTATATACTCCATTATTATTCTTTGTCATTATCGAGAGATCAATATCTTCTCTAATAATAAAGTACAAAATCTTGCTAATGTTCTAAGCAACATCCAAACCCATTTTTGTTTTGTCAGTATCTAGGATAAACCCACAATCCCACTTTCTCCATTGGCTGCAATATTTTTTTTAATCAATTCTATTGGCATTGGTTTCAAAGTACATGCTCTGGAAAACTTTTTTTTGCTGTGGACTAATGTTAATAATTAATTAATTAATCCTAATAAATGATGAAAATGGAGAACCAATTAGTTGGGAAATACCAAATAGCATGCTGCTATCTTTCTTTTGAAACAAAATCCGGACAGACCTTTCCTAGGTACTCCAGATTAACATGCTTTTGATTTACTATGAACTTCTTAAATAGCGGTTTCCTGTTTTTCCCCATTTATGGAACAACATAACTTGAATTAAACAGTAATCTGAAATTCAATATGCTGATTAACAAAAGAGCTAGCGCTTTTAAAATAGTAGGCAACTATATGTACTAACATGATATCTTTCTTATCGTTGCAGCCTGGTCCGGATTCCATTGGAATCGTTTCTATTTCTCATGGTTGCACTGGAGTGGCAGCACGTGCGTGCGGACTTGTGGGACTAGATCCTACAAGGGTAAGTCCGTTTCTTCCTTTCTTGGTCCAAATTTAGTGTATAATTGACTAAGATTTTTTTTCCCTGCAGGTCGCTGAAATCCTTAAAGATCGGCCTTCATGGTTCCGTGATTGCCGAGCTGTGGATGTTATAAACGTGTTGCCCACTGGAAATGGTGGAACCATCGAACTGCTTTATATGCAGGTAGACTAGGCTCCCACTTCTTTTTTTTTTCCTTTCAATTTGGAACTGAAGTCTGGAACTAATGGTGCAATTGCTCGTGGTAAAAGTAAAAGTTATAAAATTTCGTTGTCTTCTTTTAGCTCTATGCGCCAACAACACTGGCAGCAGCTCGTGACTTCTGGTTGCTGCGCTACACATCTGTTTTAGAGGATGGTAGTCTCGTGGTATGTTTACTATGGAGCTTTCGCTATTTCCTCGCCTCAGTGTTGTTAGAAACATTTCTTTCGTAGTATGATTTTTATTATAATTACGATATGCTTCTTAGGTATGCGAAAGATCACTTAAGAATACTCAGGACGGTCCAAACATACCGCCAGCTGCAAATTTCGTGAGAGCAGAAATGCTGCCTAGTGGTTACCTGATTAGACCTTGTGAAGGTGGCGGATCCATAATTCACATAGTTGATCACATGGATTTGGAGGTATAATGTAACTTACCTTGCTTCCCATTGTTAAAACATAGACAATGTTTCTACATGAGGCAACAACTTTGGTTTTCTACTTTCTTATATGTAGCCCTGGACTGTTCCTGAGGTGTTGCGCCCCCTTTACGAGTCCTCAAAATTACTTGCTCAGAAGACAACAATGGCGGTAAGACTATTAATTCCTTGCATCTATACTTTTGAGCTATTATCTCTTACTGTTTTGATTTAAGTTTATAATCCCGTTGTGTATGAATGCAGGCTTTGCGTCATTTGAGGCAGATTTCCCAAGATATATCTCAGCCAAATGTTACTGGTTGGGGGAGAAGACCAGCAGCTCTACGTGCACTTAGTCAGAAACTAAGCAAGTATGTTCATCCAACTCTCCATAATTCACATTGTTTGTGCATCAGGAGATCAAATCTTTGATAGATGGCAATCTTACTTGTTCTATTTGCCAGGGGCTTTAATGAGGCTGTTAATGGATTAACTGATGAAGGATGGTCGATGTTGGAAAGTGACGGTGTTGATGACATTACCCTCCTTGTGAACTCATCTCCTGGCAAGATGATGGGCTTAAATCTTTCTTATAGTAATGGATTTCCTTCAATGGGCAACGCGGTTCTATGTGCCAAAGCATCCATGTTGTTGCAGGTTAGTTTCTAAATGTGTTGCAAGTACGTCAATTACACATTACAGCCTTTTCATATCCTTCAGCCATTAATCTTATCAAACATGTTCTATTTATTTTAATACACCTCTGCTTTCATTCTATTTGTTATAGAATGTACCTCCAGCAATACTTCTGAGATTCCTGCGAGAACATCGATCAGAGTGGGCCGACAGTGGCATTGATGCTTACTGTGCTGCTGCTGTCAAAGCTGTTCCCTGTAGCTTACCGATGTCTCGAGGTGGAAGTTTCGGGGGTCAAGTCATTCTTCCACTGGCTCACACAATCGACTATGAAGAGGTAAGTAATTTGATATTGAATTTGACAATTGACACCTCCTGCTATCCTCGGCATCTATTGGCGATATGTAGTCTCAAAATTGCTTTCATATTTTTTTTTTGGGGGGTTATAGTTCATGGAGGTCATTAAGCTTGAACATATGAGCCACTACCAGCAGGACATGATCATGCCTGGTGATATCTTCCTCTTGCAGGTACTTAAGCTTTTATTAACAATCCCTCAATTGAAGTTATTTAATCGCATGGACCAATATTGAGTTATTATTCTTGCATTAAATAATTATAATCTCTTGAGTTTCCTCATTTAACTCCTGTTATTGAAGATTTTTTTTTCCTTGTCTGTATGAATCTCTCAGCTCTGTGGTGGAGTTGATGAGAATGCAGTTGGCAGCTGTGCTGAACTCATCTTTGCCCCCATCGATGCTTCATTCTCTGACGATGCGCTTATTATTCCTTCTGGTTTCCGAATCATCCCCCTCGATTCTGGAATGGTAAGTGTTTTATCTTGTTTCAGTTATCATATTATCTAAGATTCTTTCTTTCAATATCGTTTTTCACTTTGTCTCAATCATTATTCAAGCAAGTTCATTACTAATTGAGTTTCAACCAAATCTAGGATCCTTCAAGCCCAAGTCGAACACTTGATCTTGCCTCTACTCTTGAAGTTGGAGCTGCTGGAAATAAAGCAACTGCTGATCATGCCGGTCGTTGTCGGAGCACGAAATCTGTGATGACAATAGCGTTCCAATTTGTGTATGAGATCCACCTTCAGGAAAATGTGGCCACCATGGCTCGACAGTATGTCCGTAGTATTATTGCGTCCATTCAAAGGGTGGCATTAGCACTCTCTCCCTCCCACTTTGGCTCCCACGCCGGTTTTGGGACACCTCCTGGTACTCGTGAAGCACAGACACTAGCTCGTTGGATTTGTCAGAGCTATAGGTGCGTCAATCAAATCTCTTTTTCTTCATTTTTATCCCATTTTCCCCGAATTCTGGACCTGATTCTTAGTTGTTAACATGAGTTAATGCCCTGGAGTTATGTTAAACCAATATTTTTTTTTTGGATTGGTTATCTCTTTACAGGTGCTATCTCGGGGTGGAGCTGCTCAAACATGAAGGAAGTGAATCCATTCTAAAAATGCTTTGGCATCACACTGACGCGGTTCTATGCTGCTCTTTGGAGGTATTTACTTTTAAATTTTTTTTTGTTTCTTTTTCCTGAAACCAACTGACCATTTATATTATTCAAACTCTTCATTTTTTTAAAGTACCAGAATCTGACACTCATACTTAATACAATTTTAAAAAAAGATACTAAAATTTGATACTCCAAATATATGAAAAGTTTTAAAAAATTGAACATAATTGTACTTTGACATTCACACCTAAATCTGAGTGATTTAGATGACTGAGTTTCTGAATCATGTTCAGTGTTAGCCGTGGGCCACATCCTGGGAAGAATCCCAAAGTTATTTTGAAGCTGCTCAACTTGATTGAACATGATATTTTTCGTCCTCTTCAAGCAGCTTATTTTCTTTAGTTAGCTATAATTGCAGAAAAGTAGCCTGGTGATTACTGTGGAAATAATTGTTCAGAAAATGTAACCGACTTGGTAATATATGCAGGCACAGCCAGTTTTTATATTTGCCAATCAAGCAGGACTTGACATGCTTGAAACAACCTTGGTAGCCCTTCAGGACATAAGTTTGGAAAAAATTTTTGACGACAATGGACGAAAGGCCCTATTTGCAGAGTTCCCACAAGTAATGCAGCAGGTAAAGTATATATATTCTTTGAAATGAATTGTCATTTTGTCATATAAAAAAATTATATATTGCAAATAAATGGAAAAGCTAAAACAATTGATTAAAGAAGGAATAAAAATATAGCAAATCTTCATCTCCATGAAGACACATCTATTAACATAAGTAATGATTTTATTTATGTTTCTCTGACTCTTCGATTTTTCCGAGTGCAATAGATATTTGAAAATCATATTACATTTGGTAAACATAAGTTGATAACAAACATACAAAAGATGAAAGATGTGACTAGTTAGCACGGAATTAATTTATGTTGGTCTAATTCTCAATTTTCGTAAAGCACTCGTATCTGATCCGTGCCATACTCAAAATTTCATCCTATGCAATTGCTGTTAATCGATCTTTTAAGATACAATGGTTGATTATTCTTTCCTCTAATGGCATGGTGGAGCAGGGTTTTATGTGCCTTCGAGGTGGAATCAGTTTATCAAGCATGAGGAGGCCAATCTCTTACGAGAGAGCAGTTACTTGGAAAGTTGTAAATGATGAAGAAAATGATCACTGCATTTGCTTCATGTTCATCAACTGGTCTTTTGTATGAAAATTCGAAAGAGAAGATAAGATATATAGACAAACAAACTAGGTTAGAAGAAGTTCCATTTTCAATCTTTTTTAGTCTTTTTTTAGCTTAGAGAAACCTTTTAAGTGATATGGTACTGTTACAATGATGTTGAACCAAATGGTATCTAGGGGGGCCACGATTTTGGTTAACCCTTTTTTTTTTTGTATTTGTTGCGTCATGCTTCATTGATTGATCACTATTGATTGCCCCTTTTTATGTTTTATGTTTTCTTTTTAATTTTTCTTTTCAATTTCCTCCTTTGTTTGCTTTCTAAAAGTTAATCATGGAGTTTCCTTTGCTCTTAAGATGTCAACATCACCGTTTGTATGTGCTAAATGGGAATATTTGCTAAAGTTCAAAAATAAGCTTCTCGTCGTAGAATTTTTCCGTCACGTCTGCTCTTGTTTTATTGGATGGCTTGCTTTCTATCCATCCCCGTCATGCTTGAATGTGGGTTCCTAGCAGTTGACTATTACCCCATCTTGAATAATGCCTCGCTTGCAGCTGCCGCATCTATTGAACTGTTGCAGACAAAGTTAAAAAGGATCTTTTACGTTATTCAAATTCAAATATAAATATATATTATATATAAATAATCTTTAAAATTTTTAATATATTTAAAGAGTTTTTGAAAGTTATATTTTAATATATATATATATATCGAATGTAATTATTTTATAAAATAATAATAAATTGGAGTAAGATTAACTTAAAGCTTTTGCGATTTCCCCTCAAACCCAATGCCTATGATTTATCTTGCTGTATAACTCAAGACATGTCATTTACATTTATCCATTGACATCATGTTTGTTTGTTCCCTGCTTGCTTTACTGAACCAAGAAAATTTTCTTGTTCATGTAATCCTCGATATGCAGGCGTCGAGGATAACCTGAATAAGGGGAAAGAAAAGGGTTAAAAAGGATAGTAAGATTGAAGAAAAGGGAAACATATGCTTACGAAACAACAGGAAAATTCAATTGAAGGGAGAGGCCAACTGGTGCCTGATGGATGATGATGATCCCTGTAGGAATATCGTGATGAAGACCCAATAACCTCCCAAATGATGATAGGATTTTCATCGCCATGATATTAAGAGAGTGCAATTATTGACATATTTGTCATTTTCCCCATGAAAATGCTGTTCAACAGAACAAGAAGTTCGAGCATCTAACATGGAATATAGACAGAGTTCCCATGATATTACTCAAACTCAATCCCTTTTCTTATACCTTAAATGGCAAATAAGTTGGTCAAATCTGCTATAACTGATAAACGAAGCTTCTTGAAATGTGATCTTGGATTCTTATACCTTAAATGGCAAATAAATTTGTTAAATCTCTGTATTGATTTTTTTTTATTTTTTTTTGTGTTTTTCTGATTCATTGATTTATAAATTCAACAATTCATTTATACAATCATGATTAAAATATAGCATGTAATAAGTTTGAGGTTCGAATTAATATTTCCAACCTTCTCTTATCCCCAAGACTCTGCTTACTTTGTACCAAAAGAAAAGAAAAAGCTTCTTGAAATGTGCAATGAGATATGGAATTATCAACCCCACCATGATGAAACTGTCCAACTTCTATTGATTCTTTTGCTTCAGGTTCAATACTGAGAATATGACCCTTTATTCTTTTTTTTTTCCCCTTTCCTTTTCCCTAATGTTAAGGATCACTTTGTTGTACTATTGGAGGACAAAGAAAATGTCATCCTCCCATCTCATAATAATGTGCTTTGCTGAAGACTTCCGCTAATATATATATATATATATATGATTATCAAATCCTTCCATTCCTGATCAAAGACTTGGTCAAGTACATATTATCATTGAGATTTTTTTCCATGTTTTTTTGACCAATTCACATTAATTCCTTAATCTTTCTTTTCCATAAAGAATAAGCCTATTTCAAGACGCAAAAAATTAAACTATATAGTCCTGTCATATCTATATTTGAATCATTGGTCTAAATTTCCATTCACATCGATCTTGAGTCGCCACTGTGAATCCTTACATTATAAACTGTTGATGAAATGGAAGTTGTCAATTATATCTCAAGCTTCATCCCCTAATGATTTCAAGATTACACTATTCTTTGAATAAATTTAAACCCTATATCTATGAAGTCCCTGTCTTATACCTACACCACCAAATAGCTATCTTTAGATATCAATCACTGGCCATTTCTTGATATCAGGGGAAAAAAAAACCAATGTCATTTCATGCAATATTAACGCCAACTTACACTTGATTTATGTTATAACTTCAATAATTGGTTAACAATAACATGCACAGTTCAAATGCTCGAATTGTCCTTTTGAATTATAGGAAGCTTGGGGACCAGCCCCTTCTAAATTATGTTGTTTTTTTGCCCGGGATTTGATTGTTTACCCCCCCACATGGCACCCGAAGTACCTTCTGTCTTGGTGCAGAAATTACAAATCCAATATAAACCCAAAATAAGTAAGCAGATAACGTAATGATTTCAATGTTTATAAAGTTTCACTTACGACATAAAAAAATTCAAATTAATTGTTCATATATACCCTAAGATCCCTAACTAATAATTAACTGCATGTTTATGAATATGCATGAAACTAGAAGAGAAGACAATATTGCATTTGACTTGATATATAAAAGTTAGATTCAAGTGGTCGGGTGTAAGTTGAGTAGTTGACATGTTGGTAAAAAGAAGAGAGGCAAAATTCAAAGTTAATTTGCAAGTGAATAAAAGCTAATCCTAAAGGACAAAAACCCTTTGTTTGTGGGAAATCATACTGGTTTCTAGTCTATAAATGGGAACATTGATCAATGGAAAAGCTAGCTAGTTTCTTTTAAGAAGTCGAAGGGAGCTAGCTAAGCTAGAGGTGTTGGCTGATTTGATATAATATCTTGACACTTGACACGCAATCGAACGATGGCCTGTGGAATAAAGTTTTGAGACAGACTAACAGCACATTAATTACTTTTTGATGAATAATTTTGACATTATGACCGACATTTTTCCAATGACTCGAGACTTATATCAATGTTATGTTATAACACGGTGTGGAACGGTAATTTTCTGCACAAACAGCCTAATGTTAAGGGGCTTCAATCTCTTTGGTTTTTAACTTGAAATTTGGGGGACTTTTAGAACTCATTGGCTATGATTTAAGCTTTAATTTCCCGTGGTATTGCTCAATTTCATGGATGCTGGCCTGGCCATTAGGTAAGCATGAAATAACAACATTGTCAGCCAAACATATTTTAAAAAAATTCGTACTAAAAGATTGGTCAAACTGAAACTGCACAATCAAACTCCATAGAGTGTGTTAAGTGGGTTGTTGTTAAGATATCCCAATGGGATGCACGTGTATCCAATTATTGCTTCTACATAAAAACTCGGGAAAAAAAAAAGGAAAAGAAAGAAATCAGCTGTCTTAGGACAAAGAAACAAATATGAAAAATGCTTTGATTTTTTTATTTGCAAAAGGAAACTTTTGAAGGAGAAAAGAGAAGGTGGGAAAACAGTCAAAGAGATCAGCAGCTTTGCTCCCATTGATATTGAATCAAAGAAAAAAAATTAAAGAAATAAAAAGGGAGCTTTTTGAATAGAAGAAAGCAGTAGAAGAACCTTTTCTTCATGGTCTCCAAGAAACCATAATTGATATCTTGAGGCTTTTAAGATAAAAATAACATTTCAAAAAAAAAAAAAAATCATTATCTGTAGTGCCAGCAAAACTGAGCTGGTTTTGCTTCTTCGAAATGTCAGCTAGCTAGCAAGTTTTTATATTTTTATGCTTAGAATGTATAGTGATGGAATCTTCTAACAATGTGAGTTCTGATATCCCCCCCTCCTGAGGCTCTGATTGAAGCCAAAAAGAAAAAGGGGCTGTTGTCAAAACCATCATTGCTTGGAGAGAATGGAAGTGAAAAGAACAAAAGGAACCCCCCCCCCTTCAACATCATCATTACCACATAGAAGGGCAAAAGTTGGTCACAAGAAAGGTCGTGGCCAGGCCCCTTGGTTGGAAAGATAAGAGCACCATCTAATTTGCCTTCTTCTTTTGACCCCTAGTGGAGTTTGCTAACAATTAACTTTGAGGCCCTTTGAATTTTTAAAAAATATTTTTATATTTTTATTAATATATACATCGTTAATGCAATAGTTAAAAGAAGTACCTCATATCAATTGTTTTTTTTTATTTGTTATGATTTTATATTCAAGTTAAATTTTATTATCCATTATTAATTGAATTTAAATTTGAATACTTAAAATGCAAACATGATTAAATTTATTAAACGGTGTTATCTCTCGTCTGCTTACGTATATTATTTTTATTGTGATTTTATATTCAAATTGACCTCTTTATCTATTACTAATTGATTTTAGCATTTGATGTTTAATAGTAGCTTTAAGTAAAATACTCAAAAGACTACAAAACAACTTATAATTTTAAACTTAAATAGCATAACCTAATTTTGAATGAATGGTTTCAAACAAGAAAGAATTCCAATCCCTTTAAAAACTCTTCAAATCTCTAGTTCAACTTTCGAACACTACTTTAAATTTATTACTGCAAATAGGGCTTCTGTAATTTTCTTATCAAATTAGGAAACCTAGGATTATCTCCTGTTCCTTTTATGATTCGCTGCATGTGAATTCATCATAAAGTTGCAGCTAATTAAATTTAAATTACTACTCCATATCATAAGGCAACAGACATGAAATCTTGACTACATTATATAAATATATGGTAACAAAATATTAAAAATCCTTTGACCATTGTCTGTTCAGTGTAAAAGGGGAAAAGGCACAACTCTTGGAATGCGAGGTTAAAGGGATAAAAGGGCAACAATATTTTAGCAGTTTCCTGCCTCAATGCCTCGGTTGCTAGTTCTTTTTACATATATCTATGTGATTGTCAAATAGTGCCAAGTTCAAGTTGGCCATTTTTTCACATTCCGAAAGAGTGCTCCGACAATGGGACAAACAATATCATCAAGCCATCAGGATTTTTTTAGTAAAGTGTGGTCCCCTTTCACCATGAAACAATGTTCCTGTTTTCTAGCTCTTTGACCTAACCGGCTGATCAGGACCTTTCATCTGCTATGGTCTCTTCTCAAATTGAGTAGTGCACTAGGGAAAATAGATAGCTGCTCGGCGTGATGAACCAAAGCTCTTTCACTGCCGTTGAAAGCAAAACTTCACATGCAAGCAAAACACATATACTCTATCTCACGACTTAATCATTTTCTCCTTATTTTTTCTTTTTTACAAAAGAGGGTCTTATTTAAGATAATAAAGATATTATAAATATAAAAATTTACACTCTAAATTTATTGAATATCGTGACTTTAAGAACAGCCACAAAAACTAATCAAATTATTCTCGTTTGCAAGATTTTCCTGCTTTAAATTCAAAACTATAAAGTCCATTTCTACATCTAACTTGGCAAACCAATTTGGCCTTGTGAATTGTGAAAATAACTTTTGACTTTTGAGTTATATTAAACAAAGTTCTATTGGCAGAAACAACGAACAAGGCGTGGCCCTTCAGAACCAAGTACTTGCTAGGAAATCAAAAACTCACTCGAGGATTTAGTAGTCAAAAATTTGATAATTACAAATGTGAAAGTAAGCAAGTTTAACTCAGTAGTTTTGCTGGGGCTGTTGCACCAAATCTCTGCCATATTCGAATGTCATGCGAGAGCATGTAAGATTATAATATGAAAAATATTGAGCTCATCATGACGGAAACAAAAGCAATAGTAAAGAAAAGGGACAATTCATACAAAAATCAAAAAAAGAAGAAAAGAAAAGTGAAGTAGGCCACGATATTTTAGTCCAAATCCATGTGAATTCTAATCCTATAATTCCATAATTATATATATATATATCTGCCCTTCTCATGTTTAAAAACAAGCTGTAAAAGAACATAATTTAGCTGTGAATATCAGCCATTCATTTGTGGGAAAAGCAAGATGTAAATAGTTTTCTCCTTCATCCTTTCCAGAAAAGGGGTTTCCGCATGAGAGAAAGAGTTAGGTCTTCCAGTGGGATGTCCACTTACTTGCTAGTAAGGATATATCTAGGATTCCCACCAAAGCATTAATTTTAGATTTTAGGTCATAAATAGGGAGGTATGTGAATTCGAAATTTAAAATTCAAGTTTCACCCTCTATAATCTTTTTATTATTCTCAAGCTAAGATTCCTTTTTAAAAAAATGTTTCATTTGTTTTAATTTTTTGCATTCTCGTCTTCCAAAACGAGGAAAAAGAAAAAGGGCTATCGTAAGCAACCCCACCTGTCCTTGGCTCTTTGTTTACCAGAGTGGCTTACGAGCAACTTAGACCATGAGTCATAATCATGAACCGTAAAAGTAGTGCAATAATGAGCTAGGTAAGAACAGAAGATCTTGGAAGATATATACCATCTCTAAAGAGGAACAAAAACTGTCATTAACTCATATAATGGCATTTTTAGTTAATCTACATTTTTACACTCAGTAGTAAGTATATTCAACATAACCATCAAATAAAGCATTTGAGTGATAAAACAGGAGAAACCAAGGTTGGGTAAAAAAGAAAAAAGAAAA
>JBBYHO010000015.1:4404993-4415556 GCA_038382025.1 Adansonia gregorii | reverse complement strand
TAATATAAAAATAATATTAATAAAATATATATATTTATATAACATAAATTATTAATATATAAAATTCTATATAAATTTTATACAAACAAATAAATACAGTATATTATCAAATTTACTTCTTTCCATCCCCTCTCCTGCCCACACCCACATCTACACCTCATTTCTCCACTACTTTCTCCCCCCTTTCAGTCAATTAAACCTTAATTAATTAAGTTGCTTTCTGCCTTCTCACATCATTGATATTTTATTATAAAAAATGTTATATCTACTCATCTAAGATATTTATTTCACATAAAATTATAATATTTTTTTATTTAAATCCCGATAATAAAAATTTAAAAAAAAAGCAAATAATGCATTATACAAGCGCAATATTATAGTGCATTTGGCACGGTCCTTTATTATAGTCCAATATATTTGTTGACAGTCACCGGGATTGCACTTATATTTGGATATTAATTAATAAAAATATAAATATTATACAAATATAAGACTATAGATATCACTATTAATTTGTCTCCTTACATGTAAATTAATATTGTTCCACTATATTTTCGTCTAAAATGGGCTATAATTGAAGAATCTACAACCCAATTCTTAATCCCCACTTTTTAAGATTTATGTACTATTTAGTATATTTAATTATATCTTGTGTACCAGATATCCAAGATAGAAGATCATACGTACATAATTTGCTTTAATTTATTGGTATATGTGAGCGTGATGAATCCCACTATATTATGAATGGACTTGAGGTGCACGAGTGATCCATGACTATAAGTTTAGTTGTGTGAATTTTCTTGGCTTGGTAAAAAGTATAAATTTATTTAATTATCAAGTTATAGTTTGAATTAATTTGAATTATATATAAAAAAATATTTTAATTTTGGATTGATAGTTTAAGTTATTTTTTAATAAATAAAAATATATTTTTATTTATTGATAAAATATATATTCGTATCCTCTACTACTCAAATACGATTTCGTATTATATGAATTACTAAAATAAATCAGTTTTTTCTTTTCGTGTTTTATGGTTGTTTTAATGTAAGAACGTGGGCTGATAGAATCAAAGGCCTGATATTCAGTTCAATATTCTTTTTGTAAGACAACATGAGAAAGCTGATTTAGGCCAACATGCTGTAAAAGAGCATTATAAACTTTAAACAAACAGCTAGCTATGGGTTTAGTGCTTTCATTTTGTACTTATATGTTAATTTTTTAATCTATTTCTTAAATATTACCCCCATTTTTCTCCAATTCTTCAAATGAGGCATGCATGACGTGGAGACGACCCATATCCCTTGAATAAGGGTCTGAATCTGAATCCTCTTCTGAAAGAAAAAGTAAACTTTTTCAGGGTTTCGTGTTCTTAGTTAGTGGTCCAAAGAGTGATGAATAAGTTTGAAACTTTAATACAAACTTTGGCTAATAGCAACAACTTGGACATCCTACTTTCTTTTCATAAAGCATAAATTTTCTATATACTGTGATCAACAAATGTCGGGCGCAAAGAGTCCACTCAGATTATAAAGTGGGATTATTAGGTTAGTGATTAGCCAAATTGAGGGTCACATGGCAGCTGAAACCCAAGTATCACAGCACTGAATATATATATACACACACCGAATGTTCTTCAAATTTGTCCTTCATCTGAAAAAAGAAAGAGATACTGAAATTATAATCCATCTTTTTCGGTTTGCACATGAAACCCATCAAGGAAACCTTTCCCAGTTGGTGATTTAAGTTGAAACTGGGGAATGAATGACAAATTAAAGAAGCTAGCTAGCTAGCTTCCACCAAGAAAATTCATGCATGCATACTTGCACGATTCATATTGTTTGGAATAATTGGGTCTTAATTTGCTATATTAGCTGCTCTTTTCATTACGTAACACATTATATGTGTAATGAATAGCTTTTAGAGTTTAGTATGGTTTGAAAATAAAAGAAAAATGTTGTAAATATTGATATTCAAATCTTAAATTTACTAACAGTAACTTAACTGCATGAACTAATTAACTTTTAAATTCAATAATTTTCTGTTTTGGCGTTTTGGCAAACCTTACATTGCAGCAATTGTTATGTGGGGTTGAGCTGATCGAAGGAATCTCTTTTCTGCCCACAATGGATTTATAAATTATATATTACTTAAATGCTGGACAAGAATCTGGAGTTCTCAATATCCTTCCATATCCTACTAGCTGGCTAATCATGTTACGTTCACCGATACGACACCAATAAAGGTTTAACTGACCATCCATT
The DNA here is from genome assembly GCA_038382025.1 of Adansonia gregorii. NCBI lineage: Eukaryota > Viridiplantae > Streptophyta > Magnoliopsida > Malvales > Malvaceae > Adansonia > Adansonia gregorii. The sequence goes on along the minus strand of JBBYHO010000015.1, from coordinate 4,413,292 downwards.
TGCTTGTCTGCTCAATTATCAAAAGCTTTAGCGACAGTTTCCTCTTCTCTTGATACAACAAAAAGAAAAATTACACTTTAATTCATCTTTTAATTGTAGATTTTTCATTCGTAGGGTATATGAGAGAGAGAGTCTATAATGGACTTTTGGTTCATTGCTTCGTTTTTAGGTTTGCTCTTAAGGGAAAACCCAATTAGCAAGTTTAATTGCTTTCCTGAATCTATTTAGCTTTAACTGATGTCATTTTCATGGTGAACACTTTGATTTGAAGATTTAGAAGAATGGTCCAATCAAATGTCTAAAAAATTCAACCAGTTTTAGAAAGGTCGGTCCATTATTCATGCTTTTAAACCCTAATAAATTTGATTCTATCGCACGTGTGCTGTTCACCTCTGTGTGAGATTTTGCACAATAATTTAGGGGGTTTGAGAATTGGGGACCATGGATCAATTATAAAGCCCAAAAATGAGTATGATCCCCCTCCCTAGTTTACACCCAGGTCTATGGTCCACCTAAATACTACTTATTTACTTTGTAACGTCCAACAAATCAAGATTTGAACCTAATATCTATAATTCTTCTCATATTCTTAAATTATTTTTTTTTTTTTTGAAAGGGGGAAAAAATACTACCTACTCGATATCAGTTGGAAGGGTGGGACATATTTTGCGAAGCCCATTATCATTGCGTTCAAAGCAAGGGTTTTCTTTTTCTTGGATATTTGAATTTTTTATTCAAAATCTAAAAATGAGCAGAACAAGCCTGCTAGAATGAGAACCATATGGGCACAAGTTTTGTTAAAAGCCCAAATAGGCTAAAAGGTCAAGCCCATTTCTGTTATCCACTTATTTGCTTAAAGCCCTGTCCCTCATGCATGTGGGAAATCATGGAACCACCGTTCCGTCTTAAGCATACATATAGGTCCATTTAGGTTCTGCCATAAATTTCTGATTCCACGTTCCTTATTGTCCCAAAGATTTGGAATAATTTTCAATCAACCACGGTTTGGGCCAAGCGTGAGGTATGCTTATCATCTCCCAATTTTTTTTTTAATTATCAATTGATTTATACAATTAATTAATATAAATAATTTAAAATTTAATGATTTTTTTATAAAAAAATAAAAAATAAAAAGAAATCTAGTCATGCCTTGTGTGCACCCATTGTTCCAAGCCCTTGAAAAGTGAGGTTCATGGTACTGCTTTGAGGTTAAAACAAATTTAACTAAGCGATAAAAATATTAAAAAAAGTGATTTTCCGTGCAATTTGAATGCATCGGTTCCATTACTTTCTTAGAATTAAAATTGAATTCTTTTTGTAATTATCCTTTTATTTTCATTTAATGCACTTATCCATCAATCGTAATTTTGTTCTTTTTACTGCATGTAAATGTAAGATTTATTTATTTATTATTCTTAGGTTTCATCATCACCCACTAAAAATTTTACACGTGGAAAAAAGCATATCCTTCATTCTTTATCCATACACTTTGCAGGCCATATATTTTTAGGAAGACGAAATCTCCTCATTGTTACCCTGTTCAAATGAAACTTTCCCTTATCTGAACCGGTAGTTAACTCTTTTTGGTTACCTCATATTATATTTTATAACCAAAAATAAAATAAAATAGGAATTATTATATTAGAGGTCCAGAGTGAAATTAATTTAATATATTATCTTAACTTAATTGAATAAAAATATGTTAATTATATTTTTAATGAAAATAACCTTTACAAGTTTTGAGTGAAAAATTAAAATAGATTTTAATAATAGGTTTGTAAAATATTTGGTAGATTAAAAATTAATTTAATGAATTTAACTGGATTAAAAACAATAACATACAATACAATAATTATAAAAAAAATGTTTGATAATACTTGTGGGCAAAATTCTTTAAAAATTTGGGTAAAAATAAGCATTTGGCAAATCCCAATGATTTAACGTGCGGTTGTGGTAACAGAAAAGGACGTGACAACTAGTAAGATGTCAATTTTAACGTCTATGGGTATGGCCTCTTGCTTGTTTAGTTATTTATTCAACGAGGGGAAGAAATTATAAAATATATATATATATATATATATATATGAAACCATGAATTCAAGAGATGACACGTGGAAGAATCTCAGTTGACGATGATCAGGAGAATTTTTGAGGCTGGAAATAGACTTCCAGTGGAGTTTTTGGTGGGGTACGATTTCATCTATGCTTCCTTGTTTCTCAGCTCCTCGAGATTTTTAGCCGCTTGGCGCTATTGGCTGGCTGGCTGGCTTCTCTTTCGTTGTTCAATGTTCAAAGGCTTTAGTTAGTTTGGCGGGGGCTATTTAAAGGGCGGTTACCTTTTTTTCGGTCAGTGGACCCGGCGATTGTTACAAGGAAAATCAGGATTTATAGGTACACTAGGAATAGCCACCGGTCGATATCCTGATGTAAAAGTTTTTTAGTTAATATTTAATTCGTAATTAATTGCGCTGAATTAATTTCACAAAAATTTGTTTGCGATCTTTACTTCATAGTTGAAAGTGTATTTCGGTATTTATATATTATTAAATTAAATATTTTTATTTTTATATATTAAAAATTAGATTAAAAAAAATTATTATTAACGTTAAACGAAATTTATTTAAATTATAGTTTAACTTTATAAATATGATGTAAAATTCGTGTTTTTTAAGTTAAATTTTAGATTTTTGATGAAAGTCGAGTTAATATAGCATTTTATACGTTATATTTTATAAAATTACATCATCTTTTAAATAGATTTCGTTTAACACCATTGATAATTTTTTTCTCTGATTTTAAATATGTAAAATTAAAAATATTTAGTTTAATAATAGAAAGTCTAAAATGTAACTCTCATTATAGTAGAGAAACTATGAAAGGTTTTTTACAAATTAATTTAGCATCCTTTAATGTAAAAAAAAATTTGATTTTTAATATCTATTAATTAAATTTTAAGAAATATTAATCAGTGTCTAATAATATTTGTTAAAATGATACACATAAAAATAATTAATTATTACTTTTATATTTTTATTTTATATAATTAAAATTATATACATTAGAATTGATTATTCTCTATTAATTTAGCTTTATTTTTTTCATTGTTTTATGTGCAAGAGTCTTTTATTAGTTGTAACCAAATCATATAGGTAATATTACACTATATGTTTTCATCAATTATTTTCTTTTCAGTTAATTGATTTAAACTATCTTTGCCCAAAATTACTATCTTTTTCAATTGTGAATAAGTAACGAATTAATAGTTTTTATAGAAAGACAAATGTTGTATGCTAAAAGTTTATATCACCGTCTAAGTAATGTGCTTCGTTGAATCAGAGACACACGCACACACACACGCACCCAAAAAAAAAAAAAAAAGTTTGTTTCTGAATAAAATTTAAGTGGGGTTGATTAACAGTCTCTCCTCTAATATTCGCACAAACCAGTCAAACGACGAACCTTTAAAACTCGACTTGGCCGCTTTGAAGCCGATCTGTCAGGCTGGCTACGCGGGGAGTGTCTTTCAAATTCTGTTTGCGTAAGCTTCATTGTACTTTCTCGCCCAAGTCCCAACCAAATTTCAAGTTTTCAAACTATAAAGAGCCACTCTCTCCTGCACATTCAACGGGTCAGGATTTAAAAAATTTTAAATTTTAAATTTAAATTATTATTTATTTTATGAAAATTTTATTTTTTATATTAATATTTTTATTTTATAATTAAATTTAAATATAAAAATTTTATTTTAAATAAAATCGAATTGATTTAAAATATAAAAATACAAGTTAGACTCGGTCCGCATTTGACTAAATATACTCTTACACCCTTAAAGTCAACAGCAATCGACTCATTGACCTACATCATAGGCGTCCATCATAATTAGGCCACAGAAATCATATTCGTGACTCAATCAAACAAATCCACGTCACCCCACCGCTGTTAATTGGGTTCTTTATTTTCCCGGTTTCCCTCTCCGAAGTCTCCCCGCGCTCTATAAAACACCCAACCAAATTGCTTTTGAGGCTCTAAGCTGTAAATTTTTGTTTTCTTTTTCTTGCTTACGCTACGTTTTCTTATTATTTTTTGAAAATTTTTTATTTAATTTTTTGCCACCGTCGTCATGTCAGCGGCTGGGGAGATGGAGCTGTTGACGTCGGGAGCAAGCAATCGGATAATCCCGATACTAAGAACCCTGCGAATTCCTCTCATTTACATTCAATCAATAATCTTGTACCTCCTCCTCCTTCTCTTTCCGCGGCGCCACCAACGTCGGGCGGCGGTTGCTGCTGTTGACGCCTCTGCTGCTGCCGGGCCGCAATCGCCGGCTAAAACAGCGAGGCGGAAGTCTGTATGGAGGCGAGAGGAGGAGGACACCTCGAGAAGGAGAGCTTTGGCGGAGGGCTTGAACATGGGGTTTGAATCCAGGGACGGAGAGATTCACTGCCGCTGGAGCACTTCTCTCTTCTTTGGGGTTCGAAGAAATGCCCTGTTTTGCCGGTCTTGGTTGCCGGCTAGCGGTGAATTGAAGTTAGCATTAATCTTTTTTTCTTTTTGACAATTTTCTAATAATTTTTTATAGACGTTATTATTTCTTATAGAATTGAGGGATAGAAATGAAAATTAAATGAGGTTTTTATTTTTCGTTTTAATTTGTCTGTTTACTAACCTTTGAATTGCTTTTAACTTGACACAACTAAAATCTTTGCAATAAATCAACTTATTTTCAATTTCCTATTTCGAGAACGCTAAACTGAGAGGATCAGGATTTTGAAGTTTAGTATACGATTGGTGGAATAATGCTTTGCATTCTTCAGCTATTAGATTCTTTTGGGTTGATATACAAATAATACTTTACTGTTAGTTTTTGTCTAAATTATCATATAAACCTGTCGCCTGTTCTTTTGTTCTTTACGTTCCTTGTAGCTGCCTCCATTCCATTGGGGTTTTTTTTTCTTTACTCTCTGGTCTCCTAACCGCTGGTTATTTGTGATTCTAGAGGAATTTTGATCATTATACACGGGCTGAATGAGCACAGGTAACATTAATTTGTAAATTGAACCCTGTGAAGTGTGAACATCTCAGTTTTTTATCCAATTGCAAAACAATTGCCTCAATTTTCATACTCGGTTTTTGTGGCTGTTCATTTCCAGTGGAAGATATGCTCAATTTGCGAAGCAACTAACCTCTAGCAACTTTGGTGTATATGCCATGGACTGGATAGGTAACATAATCCGACACAAATATTTCTGCATTTCTTTTTCTTCGGCGAAAGTGTATTCAAATCAAAGATATTAGTTTTAAGTAGTGGTAATGAGATAAGCTTTCTTGCTGTAGGTCATGGTGGCAGTGACGGATTGCATGGATATGTTCCTTCACTTGATCATGTTGTTGCAGACACTGTAAGTAGTTCTCTGTATTTCTTTTAATGTGCACTTGTGATTAACTCATACCGATTACTTTTTCATTTCATATTCCAATGGATAACCCTATTGCTCTTTTAAGGATAAAACATTTTTAAATCATAAACAAATTGGAAGGTTACTATCATGAGTCATGACTTCTGGCTGGTGGTAAACAACTAAAAGCCTTTGGCTTTATTTAAAATATGCTTGCAAGAAGGTGCTAATCTTTCTCTTCCTTTTTCTTCAGAGGGCTTTCTTGGAAAAGATCAAATCAGAGAACCCGGACGTACCTTGCTTCCTTTTTGGTCACTCTACTGGTGGAGCTGTGGTTTTAAAGGTATCACATCTACCAGTTACTTTAACTGAATTATCAGTTGGACCTTTTAACCTAATAAGCTGCAATTCACCAGGCAGCTTCACTTCCTCATATTGAAGAAATGCTGGAGGGAATTGTGCTGACGTCTCCCGCTTTGCATGTTAGGCCAGCGCATCCAATTGTTGGGGTGAGTTGCTGCTTCTTGTTATTGGTTTGTAATGTGTTAAACCATGCTGTAGTAGCCTTAACCAGCCAATCATCCATCAGTGGTTTGCTAATGACTTGATGAAGATTTTTAATAGCACCTTTATTTATGCAGAGGCCAGGCTCTCTTTGTTTAAGATGTCAGTTTAGTAATATACTCTGTTAAGCAAAAGATGTGCAAATAAATTGGGCAAGGTGTTAATTCCTTTCAGATTTAGCTGGTCTGGTTTTAGCTTAAATATTCTTTTCATGATTGTGCCCTCTATAATGCCATCTAACTATTATGATTGAGATGTGTAAGTTGCTTTGGCTTTGTATACCACTTGTGCCATTGGTTAATGTGAATGTATAGTCAATAATATTGATAACATATTTGTAAAGAATAAGATCGGCACTGGTTTATTTCAATTTCTATTGTAACCTCCTTGCATCCCTTCAAGCTGGTATTTACTACTGATTGAAACAGATGACAAATTGTGCCATTTACTAATTTTTTTTTATGGTGTCTTTATGCAGGCTATTGCTCCTCTCTTTTCTCTGGTTGTTCCTAAGTTCCAGTTTAAAGGTGCAAACAAGAGGGGCATCCCAGTTTCAAGGGACCCTGCAGCACTATTGGCAAAGTACTCTGATCCCTTGGTCTACACTGGTCCAATAAGAGTCCGAACAGGGCATGAGATCTTGCTCATTTCATCTTACTTGATGAGAAACTTTAAGTCTGTGACAGTCCCATTCTTTGTTCTCCATGGAACTGCAGACAAAGTCACTGACCCACTTGCCTCTCAGGATTTGTACGATGAGGCATCCTCCAAGTTCAAAGACATAAAGCTCTATGAAGGCTTCTTGCATGACCTTCTTTTTGAACCCGAGCATGAAGAGATAGGGCAGGATATAATCAACTGGATGGAGAAGCGATTAGGCACCACAGCTGAAAAGACTGATTATCTCTGGTAAATGACCTTGCTGGATAAATCAAGTTTTTTTTTTTTTTTTTCTTTTTACCTAATGTTAGACCACCAGTTTGAAAGCACAGGTAGATATTTTAGAAAAATTAAAAGCTCATCAAAATGAACGTTTGGGGATCTGATTTATAGTGAAATTTGTAACCATGTATAAATCATATATATATATGCTGGTTTGTTTTAAAAATATTTTCATTTTGTATGGTTATATTTGTGATTCCACAAACCATTATTTTTATAAGCTTGCTTGTCCTGATATCAGCTTCTGCCTATGCTGTTTGGACTCGGAAGTGAGTATCGGATATTGATATGTGTTTGACACGAGTATTTTTTATTTTTTTATGTTTAATATTTGAAGGATTATATCTTAATATCCATATTTGAATATATATTAAGTATATATGTTAGATATGAATACTTCGAAAATAAAGAGTCTTGAGAGTAAAATAGGCCTCTGCCTTCGATAGGCAAAAAGAGTATTTCATCTAACGGGTCAAATGATCGGCAGCTAAAATTGCAAGGCAGCAAAATGGGCTCTATGTATTGCACTAGGCTTGACAATAGCTTGAGCCTTGACTCTTTGACTCAAAAACCTGTGCTGAGATCATATGACCTTTAGACCCAAAGCTGCCCTCGGTGGGTTCCAAGTTTCTGGTCTGTAAATGGTGATTTATTCAGTTTGGGATTCCGGTAACTTCTCGGGGCTTAAAGCCGGAAAAAAAAAAAAAAAAACCAATAAGCCAGCAAGAGTCTGATGTCGGGGACTATGGTGAACTGTGAAGTGGAGACACCGCCAATGTTTCGGTGAATTTGTGAGTTTTTTTTTAATGATAAAAATAAATATTTTTCAACAATTGAATTGTTCGTGTATAAGTTGTAATAATTCCTTACTACTTTCAACCGTCCTTTCATTGTACATTTCAAATTCAATTGATCTTTAAATGTTCAACTCGTAACCAAAAAAAAAAAAAAAAATCAATACTAAAACATTTATGAGTGATTTTTTTTTTTCACTTTTTAATACAATAGTTATGTAGTTTCATTCATTTATTTATTTATTCATTATGTCGGGAAATGAAGAGATTTGAATATGAAAAACATGCGCTGCCTCTATTTAATTCTGGGATGCATCATGAAATTTAATTTAACAAATACGATAACTATGTATTTATATCATTAATTTTGTCCTAATATTTTCCAAATTTTGTGCAGTTTCAATTATATTAATGAATAAAGGAGGAAAAAAATTATTGGATTTATCGTTCCAAATGTATATATATATATATATTATATTTAACATAATATGGATACTAAATGCATTTATATAAAGCAATGATTTTGAAAATCCATAAATAATATTTTAAAATTTCAATTTTATTTATAAAGAAACAGTAACGTCAAAATTTCATAAAAATATT
>JBBYHO010000015.1:4368252-4379656 GCA_038382025.1 Adansonia gregorii | reverse complement strand
CTCTCTCTCTCTCTCTCTCTCTCTCATTTTCATTTATTATTAAAAGCTTGTTCGCTTCTGAATCCGGCTCTCCTTCGTTACCTTTCAATTTATTATATTTAATACATTTAAAATTATCATTCAAGAAAAATGATTTTTTCACTATTAATGGACGAGTTTTAAACGTGTAAATGATAATGATAAATGTATTGAATAGTAATAAATAAAAATAATAATAAACTGAATCCTGGCCAATCATTTTTTTACTTCAACCTTTAATAGGTCAACATAAAATTAAAATAATTATTTTTTTTTAATTCCTCTATTTCTATTTTCAGTTCCTTGATAATTAAGTCAATGGGCTGAACTATATATCTTGTTTGGTTTTATTTAACTTCACCTGAAGTCCACTTCGAGCATTTTCAAAGATATGCAATCAAATTAGAAAAATAAAATCTCTAAGCAGAAGAAACAAGTGTGACATCATTTCCAAACGCCTAACCCCAATGTATTTAATACTCTTTTCTTTTGGAGAAATTTTAGTTTTTACCCTTTAAACTTAGTTAATTTGCACTCATGCTTTAGTTGATTCTTCTTTGCTCTGCCTTTTATTATTATTTTTCTTTTTGCTTATCTTTAACTGCACAAGTTATAATAATCACTTTTAATTAAAAGATAAAACATTGTGCTTTTCACTTATTGCACCTTTTCATTTTACTCATCCAATACAAATCAAATCATTAACTATCATTTGTATTTGATTGAAGAATTACTACTACATGGTATGCCAAGTAAACTTATTCTTCCTTTTCTTTTCTTCTATCATTTGCTATCCTTAATTTTATAGCCAAATCAAGTAAAAAATGTGCATATTAAAGGTTGAAGCATTGTCGTAGGGGTATCTTGATGAGCAATTCATCCAGCTGGAGGAGTTACAAGATGAAGCCAATCCTAATTTTGTACAAGAAATTGTCACACTTTTTTACACTGACTCAGCAAGATTGATTCAAAACATCGAACAGGCACTGTAAGGGGAACAATTATAAATGTGTATGTGTGTGTGTGTGTGTGTGTGTGTGTGTATATATATATATATTATCATAGTGATTGTCAATATGGTTAAGATTACAGTGACACATATATCCGTACGTGCAGGAACAGTAAGCCAGTTAACTTTGGTAAGCTGGATGATTACATGCACCAATTCAAGGGTAGCTGCTCCAGGTAAACTGTTAAAATACGCACATTAGAAAGCAAAAAAAGAAAAGTGAATTGATGTTACCAGTTTTACTAGTAGCAATGAATTGATGTAATCGTAACTAGGTTATGTTGTTAATGATTTTACTTGAAGCATTGGAGCTAAAAAGGTGACAGATGAATGCACAGTGTTCGGAGAATACTGCAGTGCAGAAAATGCTGAAGGGTATTTTTCTAGTATATATTACTTCCTTTTCCTTTCTTCAATTAGTTCCATTTCCTAACTCATGATCTACTCCGGGTATCCGGATTTGCGGAATTTTCTGAAGTGAAATTCAATATCTTGATTCTTATAGGTGCATTAGGAGTTTTCAACAAGTCAAGCAAGAGTATACCATCTTGAGGAGGAAGCTGGAAATTTACTTTCAGGTCAGGTCTCATATTTTGATATATCCCATTATTTTGTATTGACGCCGGCATGTTTATAACTTCCAATTGAACGAGTTTGTATGAACTTCTCCGGTAATTGCTTTGTCTGGTTTTATTCAGATGTTGAGACAGGCTGCAACTGCTCGCACAGTATGACGTATGCTGTCAGGTGCTGAAAATGGAGATATACATATATATAGCCTTCACCAAAACTGGCCCACTATCACTACTATGGAAACAAGATTATAGATTATAAGCTGCGGATGAAGCATGATAATCATGTCATGAATATCTAAATATTTTCAATAATAAAATACTAGTTCATATATATCCCGGTGCTTTTTGATCAAGTTGTTTCCCATGCGGCCAGCAGGGCTCCTTCCATTACTTGGTGGGTTGGCAGGGTTATATTGGCAGTGAGCGTCCACCACGAACTTTATGGAAAGTTGACAGTCTTAGTGGCCTGATCTCTCAAGTTCCAAATTTAAGGTCTTTTGGGACGGAAGGTCATGGTCCTCCCCGCACTTTGAAGTTGAAATGAAAAAAATGGAGGGTTCAGGTTGGAAAATGGCGGTTTGTCAGATTCAACCATTCAAGTTTCTCTCTAATATTTTCAGGATTTTTGAATTTGGAAGTCTTGAGGGGCTCTGCTTGTTGGAAAAGACAGCCCCCCAGATTTCCCCAATTGAATCCATTCACATGATTTCTAGTATTGGTGGTGTATTTTTGGGCCCAAAATTGCATAAAGATGACTAAAGAGAATAGAATAATATATATGCAATCAACATTTAAAAGCTATACCAGAAAAGAATCTTTGTACAGTGTTTGTTCCGTAAGTATCTGGTAAATCATCATTTTATCAGTAATCAAACTACAATTTTGTTTTTAAATCACCATCAATTCTCATTTATAAAACATCAAACAAATTTCTTCAAAATCATAGTAGAAAATGATTTAATACAGCAGATACAATCGATTTTACAGGTGCAAAAAGTCAGATTTTAAGCATTATTTGATATAGTTGTAGTTACAGTTATGAATTAAGAGAAGGAGAGATTTGGTTGGCTGGCAATTAGCAGCAGGCAAACTTGTAATGATAATAAAGAGAAGAAAGGGGAGGAATAAAGAAGAAAAAAAAGGGTCCAAAAAGGCTCCTCTTAAAGTGAAGTTGGGAATTATCAGGTCAGGCAGTGATAGATCATATCTTAATAAGTGGGATATTAGGGCTCCACCACCATTTGCAGGTGGTGAGCTCAAAAGAATTAGTTGTTCTGCTAATAATGATGATGACCAAGACTTGGTTTAATTTTTCCTTTTGTTTTTCCCAATATTCATTGAACATTTCCACTGCCTACCTTGAAAAGATGAAAAATAATATATACCAGCTTTTAAATAGCTGCTGCAATACAACATTATGATTGTTATTTTGCAATTTTAATTTTCTTCAATGTCGGCATTCGCTAATTTAAATCCCGATATGGACTCACTTGAAAATAACTTCATTGTCCGGAATGCTAAACCCATCAAAAGCAAAGGTAGGCCTCTCCACCCATCCATGAAACGCGGATTTCAGAAAGCATGCTTGAAAGAGTTCTAAGAGTCACCAATTTAATAATGACCGAGACCAAGTCATCGTAGAATATATATAATTATATTACTTGGAATTCTCTTTTATATCAGGACCTTATCAGGATTCTAGTTTCTCAGTTCAACAATGCTTTTGAATATTTTCTTGTTTTGTAACTATGGCTGGAGTTGACTGGGTTTACTTAGACTATTACACAAACTGTAGTGAAATATAAGCACATGACTTTTTCCATTTCTTTTGGATGATTATAAATGTGGACTATATATATACATATATATATATATAAGATTGTGTATCAGCAATCAGCTTAATTCAGCAGACGAAAATACAGGATTGGGTATTTTCTTTAATTTGTATTATTTAATCAAATGTTCAATTGTATGCATCGAGTTTGCATTAGGAATGAAAATGACATAACAATGTTGTCCTTATCACGAGCATTGTTCATCTGCCTAAGCCTAGGATAAGCGCATCATAAGAGTCTAGGCTAGCATTTGCTTCTTGACAAAAAGAAGAAGAAACAATGTTGTTGTCTTGATTCTATCTAGGTTATGCATCAGCATATATATATATTCCATTAATATGTAAAGCAATTAAGTGCAGCATGTTCTATTTTCCATTTCTAGTGTTCTGGATCTGTCTACACTCAGTGGTTTGGTTTGCTTCTAGTTGCTAAATGTGTCTGCTTGTCCTTTTCCATGGAAAATCATCGAAAAAGTTGCAAAATTCAGATATAAGCTGAAAGTACTTAGATTTTTTAGGTTGTTGTTGGTTAATTTATTTTATTGTTTTAGCCTTTAGGTAGACACAAGTAGGCATATAATATATATATATATAGGCATATATATATATATATGGAATTCTGCTTTTAATAATGCTACTTTTTTTCCTGCAGTTCTCTTAAGATCCATATGATTTTCAGTTAGTTTTGACTGAACTAAGCCTGTTTTCTAAGAACCAAAATACAGCTTCATTGTGCAACCAACCAGCTAGAATCTCTTTCATACCTTGTTATGGTGGCTAAATAAGATGGATGAATATCCTCAGTTGCTGAATCTAAATCCTATGAACAAAGAATGGATCTCAGAAGACAGAAAGTTGGAGCTGAGACTTGGTCCTCCTGGGGAAGTCCATGGCTACAACAGCAATACAACTCCAGGAACAAAGAGAGCTTTCCAACAAACAGCTGAAACAATAATAGGAGAAGAAGACTGGGGCAGAGATACTACCAAATCCCAACGTCAAAAGATTTCTTGTATTGAGAAAACAGGTGATAAAGTGAATTGTAATCCAACTCCATGGTCCTCAGGCTCTAGGGTATATTCCCCAGTTTTGAAAGACACCGAGAAGGAGCCGCAACATTCAAAGGCTTCAATTTTGAAAAACTTACCAGTCTCCAAGAAGCTGGCCGGCATGGCTGACGATTTTTCAAAGCAGCCGTGTAGCTCTAGGATGGCAGAGGTTCAGTTTGCTGATAGGCAAGCATGTCCTAGTCTTGCTACTGCTGATGCAGATGCCTCCGCACACAATAATACCTCAAATAAAAGGTTTTTATGCTTTTAACTTCTGATACTTTGCTTGTATGAGAGAAAATATCCTTTCAATGTGTCAAAATTTGATAAAGGTCATCTTGCAGCCTCAACATGAGCCGAATTGCATATCCCCCAGTTGTTGGGTGGCCTCCAATTCGGTCATTCCGGAAAAACCTTGTGAGCAGCAGCTTGTCCAAGCCAGCTTCTGAATCATCAAATGGCAAGGAAGACACTGGTGGAAAACCAGAAAATCCCAGAACTCAGTTGTTTGTAAAGATCAACATGGAAGGAATCCCCATTGGAAGGAAAGTGAATCTCAGCGCCTATAACAGCTATGAGGAACTCTCACGTGCCATAGATGAGCTGTTCAGTGGTTTGCTTGCAGGTTCCTTCCACGGCAGTTATTGCTTACTTTTATCCTAGCATCCTCTTTATGTTAGCTTAAGTTGACTGTTTTCTTTTTACAATTATATCTTAGCTCAAAGAGATTCTTCTCCCACCCAAAAAAGCAAGATTGACGAATTAGCAAAAGCAGATGCAGGTTCATTAGCTGGAGTTGGGGGGGAATATACTCTAATTTATGAAGATGATGAAGGAGACAGGATTCTCGTTGGGGATGTCCCATGGCGGTAAGCATTTTTATCGTTATTGGACCTTGGATTATAACATCAGCTTGCACAAATTAAATTTTTAACAATGAATCTTTCATAACTGTTATTCATCTGCAAAATTCGCTATAAAAAATCTGTTTCTTCACGATCAAAACTTGCTGGCATACTGTCTGTATTTCAGTATTAAGAAAAAACAGGTGGCCCAAATTCTTAGTTTATGCTATTCTATCATGGTTCTTGAAGCTACCTTTATATAAACTTGAATCAAACTATAATTTCTTTTATTTCCTTTTATGCCAATTGATCTTTTATTTTGACTCCAATAATTTTGATCCTGGAGTTCATTCATTTGGCAGCATGTTTGTTTCTACTGCAAAAAGGCTGCATGTATTGAAGAGTTCTGAACTTCCAACTCTACAGAGTAAGTTATACCTTTTTTTTTTGGTGTCATTAAAAGTAATAAACTTGAAAAGTATCAATTTCAGTTGGCCAACTTTCTAATAACTCTGGGTATATTTGGCTGCTTTTAGTTGGTAGCAATGGGAAAGAGAAGACACCATTTGATCCTGCAGTCCATATTTGAAGATAACTTTTAAAAAGTGTGGGGAATTTTCTTTATCTTTCCAATGGAGAAGTTCTGGTAGCATCAAGTTCAAATTTGGAGTTCAAAACGTCAGATCTATCATCTCATCTGCAATCCTTTCATGGAGGTTGACATATCATTTTGGATGGTTTCTTCTCAGTTCTGAGCTATAATGTTCATAGAAAAAGTTTGTGAATTTATATGATGGATTGCTTGAGATGTATTTGTATTTCAATCTTATGTTCCTGCCTTTTTTGTTTTTTTTGGTTGCACTTTTAGAGGTCAACTAGATGTATGGAAATGGAAACCTGATGGGACTTGGATGATCTCTTTGAAATGCTTGTAGTTGACTTAAGATTTTGTTCTAATCATGTTTAGAAGAATGTTTCTTTCTTTTCTGAAATGAAAAGACTACCGATGTTTCCTGACGATTGAGAAAGAAACCAACTAATTAAGTATTGAAATAAGTTTCAAAACTCAAATTTCTCCACTCTCCTAACCTCCTTTACGTTTATAAGTCAAGTTTTTTTTTCAAGCTCAGCGATCATCCTACCAGAAAAACCTCACCAAAATTGGCTTTTAATATATATATATATATATATATATATGAATTGATTTTCACAATTTTTTTGACGGATTAATTTAAAATTATCTTACAAACTATTGAATGAATGAATAAGTGGTTATATTTGTATAAAGGCCATAAATTTATTATCAAATATTTCTCAAAAATAGTTTAGGTATATAATTTTATATTAAAGAAAAAGAAATATCAATTACCTTGCATCCCTTTATTAGGTAATGATCTAACGTATTTAAATTAAATCAATATTGCATAAAATATTAAAAAAAATCATATAAGGGTCAGAATTTTTAATAAAACTCCTTTTTTTTTTTCCTTTAAAAAAAATAAAATAGAAGAGGAGTACAAGAAGCCTCTAAAGAAGACAGGCAAAAGAAGACCAAAATCAAAGGCCTTCAATATATGCAGGCCATTTGGATATAAAAATGAAAACCCGGAGAAAGAAAAACCCAAGACCCAAAAGGAAAATTCCTTTGCCCTCCCAAAGGTACCGGCTTTCTTGGGTTCATGGTTTGGAGGACTTTTCGGTGGTGGAAAGAAGCAGGAATCAGCAACAAGTAGTGGAAGTAGTAAGACGGAGGTTTTTGGAGAGCTTCGATGCTCCTCCTGTGCCATCATTTGAATACAAATAAATTGGTGGCTTTGTCTGCCCATTTTGTCGCCGTTAGCAGCAGAGCCTAACTGATATCTCTGTAATCCTGCCCTTTTTTAGTCACTTATAGAAGTCCTCGGACTTATTTAGTCATGCATTTTAATCATCTAAGTGAATTAAACCCTGTGCTTTTTGATCCCCATCTTCCCAACAGTTAAGTCATGGTAGACTTTTGCTTCTTGATTCAAACTACTTGTTTAAACATTTGGCTGTATCACTGCATTTCATAAACTAATTAATCTAATCGGTGATTTAATGAAATATTGCCATTAACGTAGTAATTTTTGCTTCGGTTGTAATACAGACAAGTTTCTCATAGATGATGTTTAATGCAATAACCATGCATTCTTATTTCTTAGCATGGCAGACTATGAGATGTGGGCTACTGGGCCTCACTGATATTGGGCCTAGCCCTTAGCTTTTACTGATATTGGGCCTCCCTTGGACCATGGCCTCCGAGGAAGCATTTTTCTGGGCCATCAGCTTGACTATGAGATGTGGGCTTATTCTGCGCTGCCATTGCTAATCAGCATTTTTGCTTGGTATGTAGGATTTAATCTCTCGCTTACTTGACTTCAAAGCTTATTTCTACAAGAAAATAAATATGCCAAATGATTCTTGATTGCAACTGCAGAAAAAAAAATTTACAAAGAGTAAAAACATGTTTACATATGCCTTACTCCTAAACATGTTTAGACCCGAAGAACATGTGCGAGCAAATTTGTGTGATTGAAAATGTAAAACGCTAACAGGAAATGTGCCTTTTTTAGTCAGTGCGAAGACAGAATTTGCAGTTACTGAAAGAAAAAAAAAAAGGGCTGTAGTTTGAACAGGCAATGGCTCAAGAACCAATCTAATTTAAGGGAGTTGGCGTAGACTTTGCAGACAAAGATTTGGTGACTCTTTACAGCAGCCGGTATATGCATATTCCAAGGCATTTTGATCAAAACCCAAGGAATATGCTCAATATGGTTTTATAAATAAGAAAATAATATGTTATGGTTTTGTATATCTAATTAAACATAAAACTAATTTTTTTTAACTAAACATAATTCGATTAATTCATACAACGTCTTTCCGTAGAAAACTATTTTTTTTAAACAAATGTAAGACCGCTTTTATGCCCACATTAGCTTAAAAGTCCAAACTGACTCCAATGTAAAAATATGTACTTATTAGGCATCCAAAATCCAAACCTAAAGCTTTGAGCACACCCTTAATTAACACTAGGCCAATGATGAAATTGCTTCTAACTTGACTCTAGCGCAAAGTTTTGGATGTTCTAGATCTTAATTTAGCCTATGCTTCCTTAACAACCGCACAAACTGTAACATCCTCCTTACCTGGTTCCTTTTCATAATGGTGCTTGCTGACATTAACTCTACTTTTCTTCTGATTTTTTCCCATTAGCCAAACACTGGAGAAAGGCTGAAAGGGACCCTTGCTTTTATTCACTTATTAATTAGGCAAATTACCATCCATATATATTATTTCCACAGAAAAGGAGAGATTAAGGGACCCTTCACTTTTGCAATCAGGCAGACCGTCAGACTGATCAGATTTTGAATTGTCCTGAGATTTGGTTATAAAAATCTCTTGAATAACTTTCCATTTTCTTTTGGAAAATGGAGTAGGCATGGTGGGGGTTTGGTGGCTTTGAAATTCCTAGTTTTCTTTCATATTTTCTACGCTTCGCAATCTACTTTTTAGCAAAAGCGGTCACAGCACTGTGCAATTTGATCAACATTCAAATACGATATTGGAAGAGAAAATCAGGTCACCTAACATTTTGAAATTGGATTCAAGACCTATAAGTACTATCTCCACTTTTAAAACCCTTAACTTGACTGCTTTAGAATTAGATTACAACAACATAAATATTAAAAATTAACCTTCCACTTACTAATTAGCTAGACTATTTTAACCCAATATAGAGATAGGTAATAACTATTGTTTGGGACACAAATTATTCACACATAGTCACATACCTCTGTGTTGAGTGTGTGCATGTTTGTTGGTGTGTCAGTTAAGAATTCATCATTTAAAAGACGGATGGTAAATAGATATGACAATCTTGTGTATTTTAATTGTAATTAAATTATTTTCGTATCATATATAATTGTATTGAAAGTAATATAGTTGTATAAATTATGACACGTTAATAACATATTTTATATATATTTTAACATATTTTTATTTTTGTATTATATCATATTATTTTTTTTGTGTCGAATAATCGGATTGTATCTAAAATTGCAATATCTAATGCTACATTCCTCGATTCATCCCTAGTCTTGACAATAGCATATGGAATATGACTATATATAATATCAAATTGATTCGCATTATGAGGAATGAAAGTAGCACTAACTTTTTGAAAAAACATAAAAATAAAGAAGAACACTTTGTCTAAAAAAATACCAATATACATGCAAAATCAAGCCCTGTGGGCAGTCGATAGTTAGCTAGCTTAAACCAGCTGACAGATTATAACTTAATCAGAAGCTGGTGAATCCAGATATGGTTGGAATTTTCTTGCGAGTCTTGACAAAGATAAAGATCCAAATTTATTCGATAGACCTATACGTATATATACATATTAATATACTTACATTACATAACTAAATATAAATAAACATATATCCAAATTGTATAGCCAGCTTGACAATATGACACGTTAGTTAGAGTCGGCAAATACGAAATCAAATGTTGGAATGTGTAAATGTTAATTAATTGCCGGGTTCTTCAACCTAATTAATTTATATATATTACCATATCTTCACTATAATTAATCATATACTGATATACGTAGCCTCTCCACCCAGCAATTGTTTGGCTTTTTATAATCCACACATTTATTTTTTTTTTTAATTTTAAAAAAATGGGCTGATGGAGCTCCAAGGAAATTGTTGCTTCCAAGTTATTCTTAAACTTCCGTAAACTTATTTCTTAGCTCATTTTATAATGAATTTATCTAATTATATGCTGGTTCTTTCCTTGATTAATTTGTTTATTTAATTAATTGATTTTTTTCGTTAACTAATTATATTTTTTATTTTCTATTTGAATATAATCTTAATTTTTTATATTAATAGGTTTATTTAAAAAAATACAAAATTATTAATATACTTATATAAATTTATACAATTAATAGACTCTACTTTCATTCAAAACTTTAATAAATAAATAAGAAAAATATATAAAATCAAGTTTCGGTAAAATATTTTTCATCTATAAGGAATGATGAAATGAAAAATATTAATCAATTCGTTTAATCATATTAATATATTTTATCATATAATAATTATAATTATATTTAAAATATTTTATATTTATATAAATTTTAATATATTAATAATTTATATTATATAAATTTTAAAATATTTATATATCAATATATATTTATATTATTTATTATATTTTATTATATTTTAATTTTTTTTTCGTATATTATGTTTAATACAAACGAGATTGGAACATGCGGCCAACAGCCGTTGAGGAGCATGGGATGGGCAATCTTTTTCATTCTAGAAAAGTGTGAAATGAACCTAGAAAAGTAGGATAAAAGTTAGAAGATAGATACGTTCCACAATTTGACCCAGGCATAGCCAAGTGAATAGTCAAGCAAAACAATAATAATTTTGTTGAAACTAACATAACATTCAAAGAAGGCATCAATTAAGTGTAAGAAATTCAATGTATTCGAATTTCGAAGCTTCTGTTATTGGCTGGCCAGCTTTGTAAATTAGACAATTTTAAATAACATATAAAATATAATTAAAATATAATATAAATTATTAAAATATTAAAATTTATATAAATTATAATATTTTAAATATATTTATAATTAAAAAAAACCCGAGGTGAACACATCAGGTTTAGTGTTTCGTTTATCTTACATCAATGCTTACGTCGTTATTAGATTGACCGAATGTGGCTGAGTGTTGACTAACAGTCTCAGGCGGTTGATTGGCTTAAGCCTAAGTTAGGCCGAAGCTTTTAACTCTTTCTTTTTTTTTTTTTTTAAGGTTGGTTTTATACTTTAGAGTTTTACTATTTATAGACTAAAATAGCCACTCAATTTTCAATGGACATTTGCCCATTTTCTTCTATTTTAACATTGAAATGCTAACAATTTTAATTTCAATTTTTCCTTTCAACTCTTTTGTGTTTAACAAATCCAATTTATCTCATTTTAAAGCACTTTAAGATCAGACAATTCCCACTAGTAAATATATATATATATATAT
>JBBYHO010000015.1:4348808-4363657 GCA_038382025.1 Adansonia gregorii | reverse complement strand
ATATATATATATATATATCATAACATTGACTCTTACCCTTTTGAGTTAAAAAGGAATTTCATAAATGTTTAATTACAAAAAAAGACAAAGAAAAAAGAAAAAGGGATTTCGTAAATGATAGAAAAATAATGACATTTTTTGAAAAGTTTTCAAGTTTTTCTTCTACCTCTAAAGCCAACTAATTATTAAGCCAACCGGCTCAAGCAAAGCAGCCCGCGTTGGTTGAATATTCCACATCGAGATTTTTCAAACAATGGAAAAAAAAAAAAAGAAGAAGGCCCATTGCAACTTCATTTGGCAGTGTGCGCGTTGGTCAAAACAGTACTCAAATTAAAATTCCTACTATTTAAAGAGAATATTTTTAATAAAAAAAATTCAACCTGAATGAAATGTATGTGATCATTGGTGGGTTGAGGGGAAAAAAAAATTACTAACAAACAAACCCACAGATTCCCTAAACAATTAACGAAGAAAGAAACATTCTTTTTTTACAGCCCAAATGACTGAAACCAAACAAATTAGTTCGTCTAATTATACGACAATATATCCTAAAAAATTCAATTATTTCTCATTTTTCTTAATTAATTGTTGTAATTGAATATATATATATATATGTTTTAGAGATTTTGTTGAAGAATGTTTTAGAGATATTATTTAAAATTATTATATTAAATATATTAAAAATGAGATAAGCATGTTAACAGTCAACTATTACATTTATTTAAAAATATATTATTAATAAAACAAAGTAATATTAAAGAATATTTTTTATATATATTTTTTAAAATTTTTATTTATTAATAGTTTATTTCGTATAAAATTAACATAATTTTATATTTATATCATATTTATATTATTTTTTAATATATTTTAATCACCTTTATTTAATATTAAACTCAAATTATCATATCCAGTTAGAATGCTTGGAAGCAGAGCTGCCCATAACTTGACCGTAGCTCACAATTTATTTTTTAATTTAACTTTGAATTGTATTTAATTAGTTCGAAAACATAAATTATTCTTTATAAATTAATAAAATATAAAATATTTTTATATTTTATAATAAATTTAAATAATAATATTTTTTATTATTAAATATTAATTTATATTCCATCGAATATGATGAACTCGAATTACGAAAATATCTAACAAAAGCGTAAATAACAAAGCTTACGGACAGACGCAAAAGCTTACTTATATATAATCTCACGTGCAGTGTCCTCCCTCCAGCAAGGCCAGCCTCCAAAGTCAGCAGTTGGCGGCAAAATAGAGGGAGCTACCACAACGGACGACCTTAACTGTGTCGAAAATGTCTGAGCCACGCTTATCCTTTCTCTTCCTTATCTTCATCTCCATATCCCTCAAAGTTGTGTCACAAGACATCAATGGAGAACGAGATGTTCTTCTCAACCTTAAACGACAACTGGGTAATCCAACGTCCATTGGATCCTGGAACTCGTCATCCTCACCCTGCGATTGGCCGGCGATCAACTGCACTGACAATTCCGTCACCGAAGTTCATCTCCGTGACAAAAACATCACGGTAAGGGTTCCTTCAACGATATGTGATCTTAAAAACCTCACTCTCCTTGACCTGGCTTTCAATTACATCCCTGGAGAGTTCCCTCCACTTTACAATTGTTCAAAGCTCCGAACCTTAGACCTTTCTCAAAACTATTTTGTTGGTCCCATTCCTGACGAGATTGACCGATTGTCGACTCTGGTTTACTTGGATATTGGTGCGAATAACTTCTCCGGTAATATTCCACCAAGTATTGGAAGATTATCAGAGTTGCGAACCTTATACATGTACCAAAACCAGTTCAATGGGACATTTCCCAAAGAAATTGGTAACTTGGCCAATCTTGAGATCCTGGGCATGGCTTATAATGAGTTTGCTCCCATGAAAATACCTCAAGAGTTTGGTCAATTAAGGAAGTTGCGGTTCTTATGGATGACCCAAACCAATCTGATCGGTGAAATCCCTGAAAGTTTCAAAAACCTTTCCAGTTTAGAGCACTTGGACTTGGCCATAAACAATTTGGAAGGTCCTCTTCCCAGTTGGCTGTTCTCGTTCAAGAATCTAACTCATGTTTATCTCTTCCACAATAAGCTGTCCGGCGAGATACCCAAAGCCGTCGAAGCGTTGAATTTGGTACAAATAGATCTTTCGATGAATACTTTGACCGGCTCCATTCCAGAGGACTTTGGGAAGTTACTATATCTGGACTTTCTAAACCTGTTCTCGAACAGGTTAACGGGAGAGTTGCCGACAAGCATTGGCCAACTCCCTGCCCTGAGGGATTTTCGTGTTTTCCGGAACAATTTGACTGGGGTCTTGCCACCAGATTTCGGCCTTCATTCAAAGCTCGAAGGATTTGAGGTGTCGCAGAATCAATTCAGTGGCCAACTGCCTGAAAATTTATGTTCTGGAGGCGTCCTTCAAGGAGTGGTTGCTCATACAAACAATCTCAGTGGCCAAATCCCAAAGTCCCTTGGAAATTGCTCTACTTTACGCACTTTTCAACTTCAAAACAACAAGTTGTCAGGTGAGATCCCCCAAGGTTTATGGAGAACTTTCAATTTATCAACCTTGATGTTAAGCAACAATTCTTT
The DNA here is from genome assembly GCA_038382025.1 of Adansonia gregorii. NCBI lineage: Eukaryota > Viridiplantae > Streptophyta > Magnoliopsida > Malvales > Malvaceae > Adansonia > Adansonia gregorii. The sequence goes on along the minus strand of JBBYHO010000015.1, from coordinate 4,361,041 downwards.
TTGGGGCAAACTACCAAGTGAACTTGCGTGGAATATGTCAAGGGTGGAAATCAGTGACAACAAGTTCTCTGGTGAAATTCCACGAGGAATTGCGTCTTGGTCGAATTTGGTCGTCTTTCAGGCGAGCAACAATTTCTTTTCAGGCGTGATTCCCAAGGAGATAACAAATCTTTCTCGCCTTACTACTCTGCTTCTTGACAAAAATGATTTTTCCGGTGAACTACCATCTGAAATAATCTCATGGAGATCGCTAACTACATTAGATGTCTCCAACAACAAGCTTTCTGGTGAAATCCCTGCTGCGATTGGTTCTTTACCTGACCTGCTTGACTTAGATTTATCAGAAAACCAATTCTCTGGTGGAATTCCTCATGAAATTGGCAACCTGAAGCTGACTTCACTCAACTTGTCAGCAAATCGACTTGTTGGGAGGATCCCGAATCAGTTCAATAACCTTGCATATGAAAACAGTTTTCTAAACAACGCTGATCTATGTGCAGATAATTCAATTCTAAACCTTCCAGACTGCAATTCCAAACTCCCTGAGCCCAGGAAGTTGTCCTCTAAGTATCTTTCCATGATTCTAGCATTAGCCACCGTTGTTTCCCTATTTATCCTACTGTTGACCTTGTTCATAGTTCGAGACTATAGGAGGAAAAAGCGCAGACAGGATCTAGCAACATGGAAGCTGACCTCATTCCAGAGATTGGAGTTCACAGAGGGAGACATATTATCCAACTTGACAGATGATAATCTCATCGGAAGTGGTGGCTCAGGGAAGGTTTACCGAATTGTCATTAACCGTTCAGGCGAGTCCGTTGCCGTGAAGAAAATTTGGAACAGTAAGAAACTGGATCACAAGCTTGAGAAAGAGTTCTTAGCGGAAGTTGAAATACTGGGCAACATCCGCCATTCCAACATAGTGAAATTACTGTGTTGCATTTCCGGGGAAGATTCAAAACTTTTGGTATACGAGTACATGGAGAATCAGAGCCTTGATAGATGGCTTCATGGGAATAAGAGATGGTCAGTGCCAGGGACGAATTCAGTTCACCATACTGTCTTGGATTGGCCAACAAGGTTGCAAATTGCTGTTGGAGCTGCTCAGGGGCTATGCTACATGCACCATGAGTGCCCAACACCAATCATCCACCGCGATGTGAAGTCTAGCAATATTTTATTGGACTCTGAATTCAATGCCAAAATTGCAGATTTTGGACTTGCTAAGATCCTAAACAGGCATGCAAATTCTCACACAATGTCCGTAGTTGCAGGGTCTTTTGGGTACCTTGCCCCAGGTAAAAATGCTCAAAACTTGACCGCCGTAATCCTTTAAATCTCAACTATCTATTGTTGAATCAGAAAACTGGAACATCCCTTTAACACAAATTTTTCAACAGAGTACGCATATACAACAAAAGTCAGTGCAAAAGTTGATGTTTACAGCTTTGGCGTTGTACTCCTGGAATTGGTGACAGGAAGAGAAGCCAATAGTGCAGATGAGAATACAAGCCTAGTAGAATGGGCGTGGCAGCACTTTTCAGATGACAAGCCAATAGTTGAGATACTTGATCCAGAGTTAAAAGAATCATCTTACTTGGAGGAAATGATCATGGTGTACAAGGTAGGAATCATCTGCACGCGTGCATCTCCCTCTACTAGGCCTTCCCTGAAGGAAGTTTTGCACGTCCTTCGTAGCTGTTGTCAGGAAGATGGTCATGGAGCCAAAGAAGTGGGTGCCAACTTCGACGTAGCTCCACTTCTTGGCAGTGCCACTGCCACTTATCTTTCCAGTTACAAGCGCAGTAAGAAGAGACCAGAGGAAGATGACAGCATGATTTACAAAGTCTGAGTTACCATAGCATTGGTGATTCCACGTAGCAAAAAGGCAGCTTCATTTGCACAAACATGTCAAAAGGATACCCATGAATGGAAATCAGCTTTGCTCGTTTATTTCCACAATTTGGAAAATTTACACGGGATCATTGTCTGTCTTGTCTGCCAAATGTATCTAGCGATAAACAGCAACTGTTGTGGTCTAAATTTTTTTTGATAATTGAGGATTGCCAGGGTTTGATCCAGCACTCTAGGAAACTAGGGCAACGTAGATTACCCCTTTTAGAATTAATCTTCTTTCCCAACTTGACCATCCCGTATCCAACTCAAAAGACTAGTTATAAAGGATTACCTACATGGGTACATTCAAAAGTTTAGACAGCTCGTGGCTGCATTCACAACTCAAAAGTCAAAACACGTGACATTAGGCATTCATATCTTCGAGAAGAACAGGAAATAAAGTGAAAAGTATGCATACGTCTGTTTGCATGTGTGCATGTGTCACGAGCTACCATTACCTGCAAAATCAGTTTATCAGATATGCAGCATGAATAATGTAAGCGTCCAAAGGGGTAGGCATTGCATCAATCTCAGGTCTAAAAAAAAATTATGAGCTATATAAGCATAAGTGCTAGACACCCCAATAAAATGGCCGCAAATGACACACAGGCATTCGCATGATAGAGAGAAAGGACGAGTTAACCAACTAGAAAGCATTGAGGAACTGTACAAAGGATTATCCAAGGTTACAAGAAAAATCTAAATGACACAGCAACACCCCATATTTGATTTACAATTTCTCGATGAAGTATGACTTATGGATGATTCATTCAATAAATGGAGGCAACAGAACACTCAATGAGGTACAAAAATGAGATAGGAAAGTCTCCCAAGCACCAGCATTCCTACAGCCTCTTGGCTCCTCCAAGCTAAAACCACACACACAACACACCTAGCCACATGGCCAATTATGCTGCCACTAAAGTCACATTCGGTATACCGCAAAACCATAACGTAAGCCAGCAAATATTGCGACACTTACCAAGGCACTAGCTTTTATTCCTTTGGCAACAAAGATTCTCTGATGCATCATCTACAACACATTATGCCATTGAATTCAAACTCATCCTGCTACAAATTAAACCAAAAATAAAAGGCATCAAGAGGTCATAATTTGCATAAACAAAACAGAAGTTCCAAAAACACATGCCTTATAACTGGCTTACGCAAAATAAAGGTAAAAAGGCCAGTTATGTCCCCAAAACTAGTCAAAAAACATGAAAGAAATATGGAGGGTCACGTATCTGAGCCTTAGACACAAAACAGGTCAAGGTCTCAAGCACAATTACTGGAAGCATAGCACGTATGATGGTGGTGCAGGACCTGCCACCATATATGGCTCAGTTAGGAGATTGACTAGGAAAAAAAATGAACACAATAAAAAAAATAGGGAAGACATGACTAGACAAAATTGCAGTGAACACATGAAAAGCTGAATGAACTCCTAAAAAGAAAATCATAAGAAATTTATAAGATCCTTTAAGTCATCTGATATAAAGATTTTGTTCCTGCACCATTAAACATTAGGTTATGACCATTTCTGTGCTCAAAACCTTATTTCTCAAGAATAAAATACAAAACCAGTATTGACAGCCCCAATGACCCAACTATATGGAAAAGACAAGGAACAAAAAAGGCAAGCTAAATAGAAAACAGGAAGAGAACCAGCTACCACAAAGTAGAAGATAAAAAATTACTAAGTACTTTATGTCCAAAAGTTTGATTTAAAACCTTTAGTTCTTCAGACAAGCTGTTTTGGAAAACACAACTAGCATTAAGATGTCCATTATCAAGAAGTGAATCTAAACCTGCACCGCATACAGCAGCCTGCAAAGAACCCTTACTCTCACTATCTCCAGAGGTTTCAATGTTCTCACTGCCATCCGCTACGATGTTTAGCCCAAATACATCAAACAAAAAAACTCATCTCGCAATTGACGTTTCGCCACATTGGAACTTGACCCAAATACACTTTCAGCAATTTCTACCACCGCTGATTGATTAAGCAGTTTGACCACCTGTTGACATCTCCTTTCCAGTTTAAAATTCTCATGGAAGATCCAGTCTCTGCATCATCCATGTTAGCTGATGCTAAATCGCCAGTTTTCTCTTGATTCAAGCCAGTCTTGCATGTTTCACTCATTTCAGAATGGGGAACTTCAGATGGAGAAAGCAACTCCTGCCTAAGAGGTTCATCCATCTTTTCAGCTGACTTCACATTGGCATGTTCACCCATCTGTTCAGCTGACGCTACATTTCTAACTATTGACAAATTATCTACATCTAAACAACTCTGCCCATAGTGAGGGACCCCAACCATCAGCTCTAGCCTATTCAATGTAATCTCCACGTATCCTTATTCACTTTCTAACAGCCCACTAGACAGCACATCAACATCCCCAGTTCTCAGGTGCTATAGTTTAACTGCTTGACCATTGCTAATAAGAGATTTTCCATCAGACCTGCTTGTAATACTTTTTGGAGAAACAGACTCCAGCCTCCGGGGGCTGATAGAAGCCCGCTTCTCAGGTTTATCCAGTTTTTTATCCACTGTCTCATTATCATGTTTTCTCTTAATTTGTCTTTCCAGGACCAAGATTGTGACCTTGTCACATCTTCACAAGTTTTTCCAGTAAGCTGGCTCGGATGCCTCAATGATCGAGGCCATTTATATACATCAGGGAAAAGAAAGGCAGGGAGCTGCCTCCTACGAACATGAGAAATACGAATATCCATTCCTGGTTTCCAAAAAACATACATGCTTATCTCTGGTCTGAACTCATCAGCTGTTCCACGTACATCAAATTGTTGACCTTCTTGACTACTCACACCTCTTTCCTTTGCAAGCCCATGAAGAAAAAACAATGTAGGAATTGCTTGGACATATCTACATACTCATCTGGGTAAGGATGATACTGCAACATTCCATTTGTGTCACGCTTTATCTGCACGTGAGAAAGATAGAATACTTTATGTACTGAACTATCATCTTAAAAGTCAAAATAATGGTAAAATAAGCAAAAGTGGCTCAAAGCTCAATAAACTACTCCTCCAATGGTTTACCTTCAAGGTAAGCTGTCTATGCAATGACTCCGCCCAGCCTTTCCATGCCACCAAATCATCAATATCTGCTGAACTATGTCAACTTGCAGATAGTTTTTGTATAGCTCTAGGAAAAGATAAGGCTCAAACAAAGCATTCCATTGAGATTTGTTTAGCTCAATCTCCTACATGAAGACAAAATTACTAAGATAGGTAATCAATAGTTCAAACTTCAATGTAGGCAGCTAGACCCTAATACAATAACCATGTATTATCTCACCTCACATATTCTATTACCGTACTGGAACTGTTGCATCATAACACGAAGGGTGCTTATAGAGACATTGTAACTAGAATTCATGCAGGGTATGCAGGAGTTATTATTGGCATATGATGAAACTGATCCTGAGGATTCTTCCGAGGATCCCAGACAGGAAAGCCTAAGTCATCCTCTTCTATCAAACACAACATAACAGGGTTTGGCCGCCTCCACTGAGTATATACTCTAAAAAAAACCAAGAAACAAGCATAGTAGGTATTGAATAGGGATAAAGCTGGCAACACGTGTGACAAGAGGAGCCCAATTTACACCTCCTAGAAATCCTGTAACCTATAAACAATTAAAAACATAATATAAAAGCAAAGAAGCAAATGGAAAACAAACCAGAAATACCAATCTTACATTGGAATAAACACCATGCCTTTTGGCCCAGAACTTCAATCATCTAAGCGTCATGTGGAAGTGCTATAAAGATGAAATGGGTTAGAAGACTGCAAAATGAGAAAAATATAAAACAAATGTGTAGTTATACAAAATATTAACCTCAATATTTGAAACGAGTTTAAGGATTTGATCAGCAACGCGGCAACCATTAAGACTTCGAACTGTTTGCTCATCAACATTATGCAGCACAGACAGATGTGAGATGTCAAGGTCATGTTGATTAGTTCAAAAAGAACATAGATATCAGACACACATGAGATATCATATAAATATATACACCATAGGAACTCTTTCATAAAACTTGTAATGAAACATTATCAAACTTTTATATTGGTCGGTCCCTTAAGCAAAGTTGACATTTAAATCTCAATCAGAAATTCTTCCAAGACCCTCCAACTCCAGGTCAACTTCATTTTGAACCCCAAACTTGCAAAATCATCCAAATATGCCTTTTTTTTGGATAAAAAGCCAGAAATCACTTCTGCCTATTGAAACTATTGAGGAAAAAAACTAATTGAAGGAACTGCTAAAAAGCTCATATAAAAGGATGTATCTATGAGTTGCAAAAAGTCAGAACTGGAGACAATATTGACCATTACTGAAGAAGGATAATGTGATATTTTAACAAAGAATATCAGATCCGCATACCACCCTATACTTAAAAGTGACAATTAGCTATAACAAAGCAAGAAGGTTATATGGTCTAGTCGACAACAAATCAAGAAAACCAAATAGAATAGCTTGCAAAATCCTGCAATATGTAAAGGAAACCATTCTTGGCCTTCCCTTGAGTATAAGTGAAACAGCAGAGTCAATAAGAACGTAGAGAACTTAATAATTTTCTCCAAAAACAAAAAAAAAAGCACAATGAAACCAAAGTATCATTGCTCGAATTCCGTCAATAACCTAATACCAGATGACATTCTATAAAGGTACCTTTTCCTATATAAAACCTAGGGAACTTTTCTTCTCAAAAATTCAAATTGATATATCCTGCCAAAACTGGCTAAACTAGTATGCAACATTTCAAACCAATTCTCTATGATTGCAAAGAAATGTCAGATAGATTAAAACCGAAGTAAATGAAATAGCAGTTTTAATAAAGGAATTTGGATTTCGTGCTAAGCCCTGGATGGTAAGATTCAAAAGTGAAAACGACAGCCTTTGCTTCGTACACCATCTGGTCTATGTAAACCTTTGGCAAGTTAATTGCTTTACCCAAATTTGTACAATCTATAAGGAAAATAATTCACTTTTTCAGACCCTCACCAAAAAATTAAGTTTGACAAAACATCTATTACTGACGTAGTAACATGCTAAATCCATCTGCGTTGCATTTCTCTTTCATAATTAGTTTATAGAAATTCAAGATTTATATCACCATGAAACCACCATAACAGACAACTCAACTAGCTGCTAACTCAACTCATAAGTCAAACATGAAGCAATAGTCCCAAAAACGCAATGTACCAATGACTATTCGCCTTTTCCGTCATCTAATGGAAATGGGTAAACAACAAGCAAAGCAAAATTATTTGCTAATTGCCTCGGTGATATGTCCAAGAACCTCCTCTCCTTTTGCGGCTTCTTCTTTGCTCCCGTAAAGCCATGACTCCAGATAAAGAAAAAAAAATCGTTAATGAAATATCATTAAACATATGCAATCCTTAAAAAAAAGACTAAATTTACCTGTTCTAATTTTGTTCCGCTGAATATCAGCCTCACTTGGGATATTGGTTTCGTGCTTCCGTACTTCTTCGGAGGTTGTGATTGCCGCCGCAAAGATCGGTTAGGGCTCCGAGTATCCATCGGTTACATCACTAAACAAACCCAATAACACACGAGGTTGGATATAATCCCAAATTGGTACAAATTCAAGTGACAATAATAAGGATCAACTCAATTTAGCAAATAATTAAGTAATAAAATTTATATTAGAACGTAAAGCAAAATCGGAGGAAATTGGAAAAATAAAAAGTTTTGAAGGTTTTTTTTTTTTGAGTAAACAAAATAGACGAACAGAAACGAACAGATCGTAACCCTAATTCGTTGAAGGTACGGAAAATGTTCGGGAGATTCAACGAACAAGGTCAAACAAGGAATTTCAGGGAATAGCTAATAAAAGGAAGAAGGAAGTTGCATTTAGTTACCGTTGAGAATGTTAAACAGATCTAAAATCGATTTTGAAAAACAGTATACAAAGACGCGCGCGCGCTCGAGAGAGGAAATATCTAGAATGCTTAGCGAGCGTTTGTTAGGATGTATTTTATTCCTCCTTCCTTTTGTTTGGTTTAGATGCCTGCTTAAGAGCTAGGGTAAGTAATAAGCTTATTATATTCCTTCACCAAAAATAGGATAGTATATTAGACTTTTATTATTGCTCTGGTCCTTTAGATTTAAATTTTAATAAGAATAAGAATTAATTTATTTAATTAATTAAATCAATATTATTTACTAACTCGTCAAAATTAATTTAATTGAATTAATTTTAATAATTGAATTTTTTTTGGATAAAACTAATTTTTTTTGAAAACAAATCAATATAATAATTATTTAACTTTTTTTATTTCAATATTTTTTATATATTTTTTCTTTTATAATCATTCATAAATTTAATTTAATTAATTTTGATCAATTAAATCAATTATATTCAACTTGTTTTTTCATATCTTTTTAAAATGATTACTTATTAGATTTACGAGATTTGTTTCGATTCTTTTAAGAATAAATGCAGCGTGGATGGGAATTGGGAGCGGAATAAAAGTTCCGCAGCTTTCGTTTTTGTGGAGTTTCAAAGACGAAGCTTCAGTGAACTTGACCCCAACACAAACGAGGAACATCAGGCGAAATTTCAATAAGCTTGAGCCCCGACCAAACGAAGAACTATCTATACTATACTAGCTATCAATAATAAACTCCCCAATGAATTAGTGCGACAAATTAAAAGTTATCCATTCAATTTATTAAAATTATTTTATCAAAATATAAAATAAATTTTTCAATATTTTGTTATTTCTAAAATAATTTAATTTTTCTCAATTATGCAATAATAAATTTATAAATTATATTTTAATTTATATAAATGATAATAAATGAAATAAAAATGATAAGCAACAGATATTAATTATTAATTATAAAAATTTATAAAATTATTACAAGATAAATGAATTTTTTTTTTACTGAATAAGGCACTAAAAATTATGTTTAAAATTTGTTTGTAAACAACATAAAATCAGAATTTTACTTGTTCCCCAAGATCTAAACCCTCTCGACAGAACATGGTATGATACGAAACCTAAAATAGCTTCCATACCATAGTTAGGTTGGGTTGCTTCGTCAAGACGACCAAAGTCTTGTGAAGCTAAAGCCTTTGTCAAGTGGATGAATTCAACTGATAACTCCGCCGTCTAAACGCCACACCAGCCGCTTCATCTTGTGAGACATGAGCATTTGTTGGATATTCAATCCTTGCACAAGCAACGAGTTTATGCCTGCATTATGGGAGTCAAGGAATTTTCTCCGCATTTCGATTCATGGACATCCTCATCTTACACTGAAAAACCGCTATAACAACCTATGTTGCTCGACTCTTCATTTTTTTTTTCTTGAAGCACCCAGGTTCAACGCATATCCAAACATAGATATGAGGATATAATCCTAAAATGACCCTCCAAATACATGAAAACCTTGAAAAAAATTGAATATACCATGTCTGACACTCACAACCTGGGCTGAGTACCATAGATAACAACTACTAACTTTTCGAAAGAAAATTTGGAAAATCTTACAAATTATATTCTGTTAAATACTTATAAATTTAATTAAAAATGATAATTAGATTAAAAGCAACATAAGAAACAATATCATGACCTTGCATTTAGCATGAATGAGTAGAGTAGCTTGAGAAGAGTGCAACATAATGTAAAAAAAATGTGAATCTGTAATATACTGAGGCTCAGAATTTGTGGCATGCTGCTCATAAAAATACTCATCTAAAATTTCCTCCCAAAATGCCTTATGGAAGAAGATAATTGTTATGATTTACATAAAAGCTAAGGCTCCGTTTCATCGATGTTTTTGCTTTTTACTCTTTTCAACAGAAAGTGAAAAGCCAAATAAATGAACTGAAAACAAAGGGCAAATAGCAAAAGCAACAATCAAACAAAGCCCAACGTAGTCATGCTTTTTATCTCATAGGCAAATAGCTAGTCATCTGGATTCAGGATAGAACGCAAACATTGAAGGAGATTCACCAATTACTTATGATCTATATAACCATTTTAGGTCAAAAAGAGGAAGTATGAGCTCTAATGTTCACTTCTGCTATTACTCACAAGTATGATAAAAAATTAACTAGATGTGAAAATAACAAAGGAAAGCTTTCACCTCTTAGTCAAGAACTAAAGAAAAAAACACAAAAGGATACACCAATGTTGGAGTTGCTATAATGTTTCTTCCCCAAGCAAGTGGATGCAGAACAGTCAAAAAGAAGTACATGTGCCCAGCAATGATCCCAATAAAATCTGGCACAATAGGGGAACCAAAAATAACATCCAAAGCAAGCATTGTCCATGGTAGATAAAAGGCCTGTGTTCCAGTAGTATAAGCATTGAACTAGCAGACTTGAACAAGTAACAATAAGCAAGATGACTATGACATAATTCAGGCACAACTGTGATAGAAATGTGATTATGTGTACCTTGAGTGCAACAAGCCCATATATATTGACTTGGGCGTTAGGAAACTCTCTACTCCAGATGTATAGACGCATGAATACCAGTGAAACCCCAAGATATGCACTCCGTAACATAGGAATGGCTGATAATGCCTAAATGCACGGTAGAAGAATCTAATGTTAATATATTCCATACTCCAAAACTAAAAATATATAAATTCATTCACCAAATTATAAGTTCTAACTTCTATGAGACCATGCATGTGCAATGCACACCAGCAATGAAAGAGCTCCAAAAATGATCGTGCACAGAAAATCTGCTGTCCGCCTTTGAAATGGCCCATTCTCCAGCTGAACTCCATATCTTGCTCTGTAATAACAGGTAAAGGAAAAGGCAAAAACGAATATGTTGTCACACATACTACTATGTCCGTGACTTGTGGGACATTAATCCTGACATGTTTCTATTCTAAATACTTACATCATAAGGAGACGGATTCCAAAATTTACAGAGAAATTCCCAAGGAAAAAGAAATTTTTAATAAGCCTCCACACCTAAAAGAAACGACTCATATCCCCCAAAAAAGGTCTACAAGGAAAGGGGAACAATTTAAGTCTACTTATTAACAAGAAGTAGCTATGTAACACAATAAATAACAATCATTCAATCAATTGGAACAGAAGTGAACAATACTCTTCATAATATTGTGGTAAACTTGCTTCATTAGACTTCGCTTATAATGGTACAGCCAAGGGCAAGGCAGTACCTGAAAGTCAGAAAATACTAATCCATGGATTAATGCAAATATGTTCAAGTACAGTGACCAGCACACATATCGTCCCATAAGCTTTGGTGGTCAGTGGCAGAGATTTGTAGAATCTTAAAAAGAGTAAACAATAAGTTATGAAATTGATATCAGAACAATCAGAGTATCTGTAAAGAAATAAAAACTGCAAGAATCATTTGTTTTATTTGAATATATATACGGGGCTACACGTCTATTGACTAGCGAATTCAATTATTTACAGTTAAAACTTGACTTTCGCTTTGATATCTGTTTTGATGCCAAGAAAATGTGAACAATAGGAAACTAAAAGTTTCAGAGTAATTGTAACATAAGCGATGAACAAAAACCTATATCAAAGGAAAGAATGAAGAGGGCAACGCAGGAAAGACAATACTCATTAATATTAGAAACTGCTAACTTTTTCTTCTCTTTATATTTGCTGGGCAACCAAACACAAAATAACCAAAAAAATGCAATTAACGAAGACAGAAAATAAAATTAATAATAATAAAATGCGTAAATTAGTTAGCGAGAAGTTCTCAGAAATCATGCGGGAAATAATAAGAAGTTGATGATAAAGGTTCGAATATTGTGAAATTGTAAAATAAATGTAGCAAAAAATGAGAAAGGAAAAAGAAAATGCAGAAACTTACTCCGCTGGAGACGACATTTTATCAAATTAAAGCTCTGATTCAACGATCGTCTCCAAAACTACCTCCTTTGAGAATTCTTTGTACTTTCTTCTGAAGGTGAGAGGGAGGGCTGTAAGAAAAGGGAGAGTCGGGTTCACAATAACATGTAGGTCGCTAGCGTTCGTCACGGACAAATGACGTAGAGTTGTCAATTCATGGAGGCGGTGCCATCTGTCATCTTTGCTTGTGATTATTGGTCTGTCAATGAAATTCGAGAGAGTACAATGTTAGGGGTCGTCGCTTTGATTGAAACGACGTAGTTAATGACTTAAATGGTTTTGTTTGGAGTAAAAAAGACTCGGTGCCCCCTTCTCAACGGGTCTCCCGAGATGACGTACCGATAAGAGAAAAATTATACCACGAGTTGTTTTTATTATTTCATTTATAATTTTATTCAATTAAATTTATTTATATTA
>JBBYHO010000015.1:4279936-4294166 GCA_038382025.1 Adansonia gregorii | reverse complement strand
CCAATTCGTGAATTAGTATGAAGTCACCTAGTAGATAAACTCTGTTATGTGAGCTAGGTGTCAATCTCCTAGTTTGGTCAGAATAGAATTACTTGTCCTGTTTTGGCAGCTGTAAGCTGCGCTGCATCATTCAAATAATACTGTCATTGAAGTTTGAATTTTGAGTTTTTTTTTTTTTTGGTATTTTTTTTCTTATTATTTTATGGAAGAAAAGGGTCAAGTTTCCGGCGAAACTCTCGAAGAATTGGGCAATATTTTGGGTAATTAGAAGGTTAAGAATGTTGATGTCGTGGCGTGGCGTGGCGTGAGGACAACCTTTCATTGTCGAATCATTGATTGCCAGCTTCTCGTTTTGATTTTGTTGGGGGATGGGAGGGGTCTATACTGGTAATGGTAAAAAAATATTGATAAAGACATGGACGTTGAATTGTGGAAATATTATCTGCATTTTCAATTTTTTTATATTATTTCTTTTATTCATACTGTAAGGTCAGTTTCCAAAACCACAAGATTAGCAAAGAAACTTGATTCACATTGAAGCTTAGATGTCTTCTGGGTCCGGTAGATATACCCAAATTGTTTGTGGTTTCTTTTTTTTTTTTTTTTGGAGGAAAAGGTTAATGGACCGACAGAAGGTAGAAGAAGGTTAGAGAGACATCACAGTTGGTATTTTGGAACCCATTTAGATATTTAAATTAACAAATATTAAAGGAGCAATGAAGGAAAAAAAGAACAACAATTCAATAGAATAAAATCATAGAGAATGTTAATCAATTTTTAACCATACTGATTAATGTAATAACTAATATATTATTTTTTTAAATTATTTAAAAGTAATATATTAAACGTACAAAAAACTTATTTAAAATGGTGATAAAAAATGTTTAATCAATACTTAAATTGACCTAAAATCAATAGAGTGCTGAAACTATGATTTAAGATTCAGTAATTTTAACATTTATCAGATATGAATTTTGTCCAAGTAACAATAATTAGAATCAACCCTCTTTTGATCTATGGACCTCGCTTGGCTTGTTTGACGGCTCAACCTAACTTCGACTTCTTTCCCATTTAAAGCTTACTATGTCAATTTCCAAAACAGTTAATTTTCTTTAATAAGCTAAATAAAAAAAGATTCCACTATCCATAAAATTTGATTAGAACCAATCAAGCAAGCAAGCGTCTCAACCGTGCGAGTAAACCAAAGTTGTCAAAGTTTTGCCAAAATGAAAGAAATCGCGAGTCTTTGGGAAACTAATAAATACCGTCCGTGGAATTCTCCGCCAAGGAATTTGATTTGCTTTGAAAGTATTTTTTATGTTTATTTTTTAATTTTATTTAACTTGAGAATAGATGGAGGTCACGTGAACTCAGCTTAATATCGTTTCTCTGTTTTGGCTTTAAAGCATTTATTCGTATTCGTAACGTCCCCGCTCGTGACTCATCAGAAGCCAAGTGGCAAAAGAAGAGATGGTCATTTTCCATTTTTTGTTTCCGATATTTTGTCCTCTTCCTCCTTTTGCTTCTTCTAACCACTAAATTCCTTGAGAATTCCACGAGAGGCAGAATTACTGTAGTCTGGGTAAATGGCGTGAGTTCTCAAAAAACGTGTTTTTCCCTAATTTGGTAACCAGGGGATGAAGAAACTTGTTTTTCTGAGCGAAGGCGAGTTCTAGGCTTCTAAGCAACATCAATGACCAACCAACCCAAGAAAAGCTCGGTTTATGAAAAGATTTTTTTAATTCAAAATAATTTGATCAGAATTATTGTTTTATAAATAAAATATTTATTTAAATTTAATTTAATTTAAAAATATTAATATAATAATAATTTTTAATATTTTAATATTTTTCAAAGAAAAACGGTTTTCTATGGGATTGGACCGAATCCACGCAATCACTTTCCTTTTTGGTTTTTTTTTTTTTTGCTGTTTCATATATATGATGAGATCAGTACTCTCATGAAGACCTCAATCAGAGTCTACAAGTCAGTCAAATTAAAAATTTACTTAAAACCCAAAAGTTGAAGTTGAGAGGAAGGCAGCAAGCACATAAAATTTGGCTTAATTTAAATCATTCATTCATCTCATAGATGAAAAGACTATCATTTACACAGTTTAAACCCTAATCTCATCCTCAACAAAAAGACCCAACTGCCTCTGAACCTATTATCATCATCGTCATCATCATCATTCATATTGCAATACTCAAAACCAATCCCCTAAACTGTTTTCTCTATTATTCAGAGTCAGATTCCATATTTCCCATTGCCTTTAAACCTCTTGGTCTCTGCATCAGATCAAAAGATTTCAGCTTCAGAGTTAAATAAAAATAACGAAACAAATCGAATCGATGTTAGAATTTATCTACTTATTTGATACCTTCTTTGAGATCTTCTTCTCCCTGACCTCATATCGCTCAAGGGTTAAATCGCATAGCCATGCCCCAGGACTTACAAGCTGCAAATCAAGTTTCCAAAAATTAGCAGTCCAATCGCATAAATATTAAATTTGTGGATTATATAAAAAAAAAAAGATGCTTTCAAAAAGTTAAATTAATAGCAAAAAGACAAAGCATCATCATTATTTTATTGCTTGTGGGGTGTTTTTTTTTCTTTTTTGGGGGCCAATGTGGTCCACACTGGAAGACAATAATTCAACCACCGCCGTGACTTAACAATGCAACTAACTGAAAATGGAATTATGCAAAAGTAACCCCTATAATAGCTGCATATTGCATAAAAGCCCCACAAGACAATAATGCATTGAGAAACGGGCTCTGCCTTCTTTTGCCGGTTGGTATTCCTTCATAAAAAAATAAAATTCTATGATTCGTGTATTAGATCATTGCCGTACACCTGTCACACCGGGCACCATCCACTTCTTCCGCTTCTAAATTCGAGTCTCCTGTTATTTATTATTATTATTTTTATATTTTGCGTTTGACGTTGTCCCCGTTCATTTGTCTCTTTCAAAACATTCGTCAATAGGCTGTCCTCTTTACATTTTCACATAATTCTCCACAAATTAAGGGAAATGCAATAATTCTTTTAGTGGCATAATGAAAATAAAAACATCTCAAAACAACACTCGAACATTTAACGAGGTTCAGCTACTTCAGTCGCTTTATCATTTGCAAAAATATAAAGAGCCAATTACCCCAAAAAATAAATAAATAAAAGAGAACATGAAAACTCACAAAAGGCAGTTATACATGCACCAATAATTAAACAAAAAAAATTATGTGGGTCACAGGCATTCCAGTGGGTCCCAAACAAAGTGAGGTCATACTTATTAGGTGCTCACCCACTAGTTGACTGACACGTCTACAATAACGTTTCAGTGCTAATCACACCGCTTCCGGCTTTTCTACGTATTTTTTTTCTTTGGCTTCTCGTAGCGAAGAAAGGGTGGACATAAAATTATTATTATTATTATTATTATAAGCCATTATTCATTTATTTATTTCACGTAATTCACAAGTACCATATAATCTTTCAAATTTCCAATCCTATATAACAAATAGTAAATTAATTTGACTTTCAAATCAAAGTCTGCTCCAGAAGTTAAAAATTCAATTCGTGCCAATTTTAGAATTACGTATAATAATGATTTTCCAACAAAATTAAGAATAAAATCAAAGGAAAGGAGTAAGACGAGGGGCTTACATTGAGGGTACGTTGAATAAACTTGGCTCGTTTTTTGGGTCTTTGTGGCAGCTTAGATCCTTTAATAGCCATGAAATCTTCTTCCTTCTCCTTATTCGTTAAAGCAATCACGAATTTAGGCGGCCAGACGATGGGGGGAGGAGCTACCTCGCCGCTCCCGGAAGACGAACCTCCTTTTTTGCTATCGTGAGCCGTCTCCGAAGATGCCGCTGATTTGTCGTTATTGTGGTGGTTGTTATCATTGTTGTTTCTGTGGTGGTGGTGGCTGTGACTGTTATGTTGTCCACCTCTCTTATCGTGCGCAACTCTGTCTGGCGAAGCGAATCCCCTTACGCCACCGTTGCTTTGGCCTCTCATAGCACTGGAATTCTCACAGTTCCTGTAAAAGATTAACAAGAATTCACATCGCATAATAAAAATACCAAAACACAAAATCTTAAAAAGAGTATGGTTAAAATTTATTAAAAATAACAAAAAAAAAGAATCAAGTGCAGTGAGCTTTGGAAAAGTAATTTAGCCAAAAAAAGGGTTAGGTTGTAAATGTAGAATTACAAACATAACCTTGGAGTGATCTAAGATCGGAGACGGGTTTCAAAGATAGTGGATAGAATCTGGCAAAGTATTGCGTAGAAAATGGGGGTGGAATTTTATTTTGCCTTTTTCTTTGGGAAAGGGTGAGACTTTGGGGGTTGGCTTTTAAATAGGGGAGTTGTTAATTTCTTTCCTTCTTTGTTTTGTTTTGATGAAAAGTTTAGATATTTGAGAGAATAGAGGAAGATTGATTCTATCTCGATACAAGGTGTACGGCTGGATTTTAAGACGGTTTTAAGGCCGTCGGATTTAAAGTTTTTGACCTTTCTGGTGGGTCACGAAGGGTTACGTGTTGAATTATGGCTTGGTCTTGGGGATAGAGTGGACCAGACACTAAAATCCAACATTTGATCGACGGCTGACGAGTGCTAGGATCAAAACAGAATTCCCGTAGACATGTGGTGAGGTGACTGTCCATTCCATGTTTCCGAGGAGTCCACGAGGTCCATGATCAGGTGTGGTAAGGTGCCGAAAATACTACCCTTTTTTTTTTTTGGCCAATAAGTTCTAAAAGCTAAAGCAGGAAGCAAGCGATGGTAAATAATTACTGATAGTATCAAAAAAAAAAAAAAAATAGCAATTATCATAACGAAAACAAGATCAAACACTGGTATTCATCGAATTTTATATGGAAAGACCAAACAAACATAAAATCAAAGAATATAAAACAAACAAGACAATCGGACAAAATTTTCAAAACAGATGACAAAATCTCACCGGTTTTTTGCAGGAGAAAGGATCAGTTTAAGTATAATTTTGCCAAATCATGCGTTATTGCAAGTTAAGATCTAGAAAAATGATGATTCAAAGCAGCAAAAGAAGGAAATAATTCCAAACAAAAACACTTCAGAACCAACTTGATCATACTACTAACCATGATCCTCGTGGAAAAAGTAAAAGCTTCCACCTACGATTCTTATGTCTAAAGAAAATAATCACTCAATTAGCATGAACAACCAGCGCCTTCACGGTAAACTCACCATGAGTTTCTTTCACCTGAACCAAACACTGGCGGCCACCTGACGAGTTGGGGAGTGCACGAATATGAAGCCTCAAAAAAGTAATTCAGCCTTGATGCAATCAATCATATTGTTTTGTGAAAAAAGATAAAAACTTCTGAAGATTCCGGGTGCTGACAATTATCTACAGCACCATAAACAGCAAATCTCAGGCTGAAATATTATTTTAAATGAGACTCACATAATGCCATCACCAACTAGTCAAAAGGCCCATACGGAAATATCTATCCAAAACTTGTGTAGGTTCTTTAGGAGTGTCAAGGACGCCAACTGGGCAAGCTTATCCATTCCTGGAACAAATCTTACCACTACCAGGAAAGAAAAAAAAAAAAAAGAAAATAGTATCGATAAAGAAATGATAATTGCCAATCAATTCAGAACCAAGCAAGTCAATTAACATATTATCCAACTTGTGAACAAATTAAGCACCTATGCCTCTCAGAAAATTGAGGAATCTTTATAGCATGATTGAGAAGGTTTTCTTTTAGATCAAATATAGATGTTAATTCTCGTGCAGTAAAAAAAACTAACAAGTCTCCAAACAGAAAAAGGACAATCAACTAGGAAAATATGTTTCCTTAATAAACTTATTTCATCAAACGTTTTATAATAAAAAAAAAAAAGTTACTCCACGTCGGTAATTTCTGCTATTAAAAGGAAGGAAAAAAGAGAAAAGCATAAGAGGGACCCGGAAATGGTAGATCTATATCTTTATAATCATTTTACTCGCGCTAATTTGAACTGAAAACTTAACGCAAAGGCAAAAGCCAAGTGAAAAAACAAACCCGCCATCAAATTATCCAAGTCTACCGTATAATTATTACCCCGATCCGATCCCCCATATCAAGGGTGTGTATATACACACGCCAAACAATCAAGAAGAAAAGGTAAGTGCAATTCGCCAAAATAGTACAGTACCTTAGAACGCGCTGAGGTGGCGCAGCTTGAGGAGAAGAAGGCCGTTGACGGAGGTTAAAATATCCATTCCCGTGATTGTTATTATTGCTTGGCTGATTTGAAGAGTCCTTATCGGCCCTCACGACACGACGATCGACTCGAAGCGTGGTTCGGTTAACCGGGCTGGACTGATCTCCTTTGACCTGGATCTTCATACACCTGAGACGCTTCCGGTTTCCCCACTGCAAAACAAAATCAGAAGACGACGCCGTTTGCTTGGCCGGATCAGAGCTGGATCTTAACAATCCCCCATCACCTCCGGTTCTTTCTCTGCTATAGTTGGTGCTATTACCATTGATAATGCTCCTCGATGAGTCCTTTTCCATCTCCGCACACCTGTCCTATGGTTAAAGTAAAATAATAAAAAATTAAAAAATATATAATCTTAGATTAAACTTTTTCCGGGTTCAACTTCAATCAAAGTGCAAGCGCCGAAAGGATAAGAAAAAGAAGAGATTAGGAGAGAATTTCGATGTGGATTCTCTTAGAACTTCCACGCAATTTCAATCATTAGAATATGTGCATCGGACGGCTAGGAATTTCCACAAAAACTTTGACAAGAGAAAAATCTGAGGAAAGAAAACGGCCTTAAGCGTGAAGAAAAGTTGAAGATGGGGAACAACAAGCATCGAACGGTCTTTGAATCATTTTGAGAAACAAAAAGCAATTGAAGGGCAGCAACTGAAATTAAGCGATTTTGTTAAGATGCTGAATGGATTAACGAGAGAAATGGAGATTATGAGAAACTTAGGTGTGTTTGAGAAAATTTAAACTACAAATCGCCTCACTAAAATGACGAAAAAGTTTAAGGAGATGTCGAAGCCGAATATGGTTGTGACTTGGAAGAAAAAGAGAAAAAACGAAGCTTTCTTTGCTCGAAGTTAGAATGTAAGTACAAGGGAAAATTATAGATTCGACAATTTTTTTAATAGAAAAAATGGAAACCAACTCATTTCATAACAGGTTTTGAGGTTTCTTTTTCTCTTGGTTTCTTGGTAACCAAACGGAAAGTCATTGGTTAAGCAGAAACGAGATGACAAAGAAGGCGGAAAAAAGACAGACATGGAAAGAAAATTCATTACAACCAGAAAAAAAATCACAGCAACAGAAGAAAAACGTCTCTCAGCGGAGATTTGAGGAAGCGAAAATTAAAGATAGAGACAGAATAAAGCGAAATCAAATTAAAGATCCAATCTGGAGAAGAATCTTGGCGGAAAAGATCAAGCTCTTCTTCAGACTGTTATATAAAAAGGCCATTGAAGGATTTGGAAGAAACTTTTGACTAAAACTCTGAGGAGGGAAAAAAGAAAACACTACCAAAGCGAAATTAAAATCTGAAATACAGTCTCTCAATGCACTCAATAGAAATGGAATGGAGGTCACTTGAGAATGAAAATCTAACATTCTCGAGAAAAATCGACTCTGTCAAAGAAATCTTCTATTGTCAGTCAAATCCAACCAGTGAAAACCGATTTCTAAAGCACCGAGCGTGCTATTAAAAATCAAAAAGAAAGAAGAAGACGCTGGGAGAAAAAAAAACTGTAACGCTGTTATTTAAAAGAACAAAAAGGTTGGTGTATCAATGGCGACTCAATCATTTGAGGTAGATTTAGAATCGATACTCAGATAGACAGGTTCCTGATCTTATCGGTGAGAAAATGACTCTCATACCTGAATAACTCGGGCTTCGCCGTTACAACTTTGCTTTTTCTAGTCCTTTAGCATAAACACAAAATCTACTTTGGATTTTCAACAAAATAATGACATTTGAAGCCCGTTCTTCCGACTTTCATTTGATGGAAGGTTCTAATCTTTTGGTATGTAAGCAATTGATCTGCCTTTTTGCAGATTAATTCAGTCGAAATTTCTTCAGAAAGTAGCTCTGCTGTCTACCCAATGTAACTGTCAAACCAAAAAAAAAGGGAACAAAAACAAAATCATTCAAACATGATCGTTGTTGCAAAATCTCTAAAAGTGGAACTTTGTTTACCTGATTCTCAAAATTTCCACAAAAGAAAACAAATACGCAATCAGTTAGAACCTGCAAAAACGTTCCTACAATTTCTTCAATTCTATCTGCAAAAACCGGTAAAGAAATCGCGGATTGCTCGTCAGAGTTAACCATTGAAAATAGACAATGAAAATTCATTAAAATAAATCAAAATATGATCAATATCTGCTCTCAATTACACACCTTACAAATTCCCAGATTTTTCTCTACTCCTCTCTATCTATCTCAGGGCTTGGTTTGGACTTTAGATCTTCACCGTCAATTAATCAAATTATCATTAGTTCCCTAGGAGCTTTCTGTTTGGTTCCCGAGAAAGAAGAAGAAAATTAAGCAAATTAGCAGAGAAGAAGAAGAAGAAGAAGAAGAGAAAACAAAACAAAGCAAGAGAAGATAAGGCTTCTTATGATAAAACGAAACACTCTCGCTCCCATTGAAAACCAATTTTTAATGCCTCTTCCCACCCTCCGTTACACCACAAAAGTTCAGCACCGAGAATTTCTAAGCGTTAATCATTAATCAAACGGCTCCTATCGCCTTCTCTTTCGAACTGTCAACTCCGTCCATGAAAAATCCCCGTTACGGGACTTTCTTGTGCCTTGTTACCCGTAAGCTTCACTCACGTCGTTAATAGATCTAGCGGAATCTTCAAACAACGCTTAAATTAAAAAAATGATTAGAAATTATATTTTATTTTCATATTTTATGATTTTATATTTTTATTTTTTCTAATTTTTGTCGCTGCCTGGTTGAGCAAAACAAGTTATATATGGTTGGTTGAAATCTCTGGTGAGCTAACCATGGTTAGTTTTAGCTGGTTTCTGAAATGACGAAACAATCATGCCTCGTAGGACAATTTGGTAATTCTGGGCTAGCTACTGGGCAAAGGGTAATTCTGCTGCCTTTCCAACTTTCTTCTCATTCGGTATTTCAGTTGT
Organism: Adansonia gregorii; assembly: GCA_038382025.1. Lineage (NCBI taxonomy): Eukaryota > Viridiplantae > Streptophyta > Magnoliopsida > Malvales > Malvaceae > Adansonia > Adansonia gregorii. Next base: position 4,284,987 of record JBBYHO010000015.1, on the reverse strand, counting down.
TTTTTCTACCGTTTCTGTGTGTGTCAAATAATTTTAAAATTTTAAATTATAGAGCAAAATATTTTATTATAAGATTTATATTCTTATAATAATAATAATTTTATTTTATTAATTATTAATTTATTAAAATATTTTTATAATAAAAGTTATACTAAATATTTTAAAAAATTTTAAAAAAATTTAATTAACAATATATTTAAAAATAAAAATAAAATATAAAAAGATTTAAATTGATTTAAACTATTCATTTATATATATATAAAAGGACTTTAAAAAAATTATTTATATTTCAAGCTGAGCTGAATCTGATCAAGCTTATAATATTTTCATAATTTATTTAAATCTGATGTAAATTTAATCTAATATGTCCTGTGAGTAGGTTACTCGTTCTTTCTATTTTCTGATACACCGTTTAGTTAAACAATAAGTGAGACGTATCTAATTTTGCTTAAAGGACTACCTCGTTAGCGTGATGGCTGGCCCTATTTGGGCTTCTAGCACATACAGGCAAAATAATGGCAAACCATTTGGGATGAATAACGTTTCGGGTATTGGAATTAATCTTAAGATCCGGCAGGTAAGGGATGGCCATGGATCACTGTAGAGCCGGATATTGCAAATTTCGATGAATAACGTTATGGTTAATAGAATTATTTTTAAAGATTCAGCAGATTAAGGATGGCAATAGATTGATGTAGAAGTGGATATTGCAAATTTCATATCTGCCCTATTATTAGAATTCTTTGTCCTGCGTCGTAATGGATGTTGAAAACTATTATCATTTCTCTAGACGTCGGTTACAACTATTACCGTCCCTGTCCCATCCAATCCCATCTCATTTGATAGACATACTAGTTGAGACAGAAGCATAACACATGAAACATCTTCCACATACGTTGCATATTGACTTAAATTAAGCATTTTAGTGCAGAGTTACTAAAAAAAAAATAGACAGAAGCAATCACATGACCAATCATCTGATGATATTTGCCCATTTTGCTATATTTATGCACTGAACCCTTGACCAGTAGGAATGCTGACACAAGCTTTTGCCGATGCCTCACCCATCTTTTCTATCTGAATTCCAGCATTGCAGATGTTTGCAAGGGAACGACTGTGTTTCATCCCATACTCGGCTAGTGATCCGCAGTTTGTCTCAAAAGTTCTTACCTGTGTAGGTGAAACAGTGAAGAGTTCTTCACAAATATCAAGACAAAATAACAGCGACGAAAGAGAGGCTGAGAATCAAGAATATTACCATTTCCTTAAGGCATTTCCAGTCATCAACAAGAGGTTGACCGGCTGGTCGAACGGCATTCAGAAATTCAGGGCCTCTTTCAGCTCCAAATAAGAGCTCCCCAGTGAGTTTCACACGGTGGTCTATATGCATTCTCTGGGACATGGCTTCAACGATCTGCTTTTGGGCTTCAAACTTCCTAACAGAGCCTTCAGGTGCCTTGCGATACTGCGAAGTACGTTTTCAAGTGCAAGCTTTAGGAAGAGAAAACTAAATTCAAGAACAGGGTTAGGGAAAGGCTTCCAGAAATACAAAATACAACACTAGTGGATTCTGGGAAAAGTTTATCAACTCTTAATTACAGATACTAATTTAGTTACATCAAACCTTAGGAAGAGACATCAAATTTCAAAACATCAAATTAATGTCCATTTCTCAATGTGCCATATATGTATTGATGCCTAATTTTAAGGAAAAAATTAACTGGAAAGTAGCAATTATCGTCTTTAATATATATAATTCAAAAGACATAAGACACAAACATTATCCCAGAAATGGACAAGATCAGCATCACGCTGGGTTACAGCTTTTGTAGGCGGCTGCAAGGAGCCCTTGTCGACAAATGTGAAGTTATCGTGTGCGGGATTTGTACCCAAGTATGTAAAGAGACTGTCCTCGCTAAGACTTATATCACCATATTGCATGACATGAGAGCCTTCTGTATAATTGCCATTTCTAGTCCTATTTTTTGCCTGCAAAGCAAAGCAAAATGAAATTGCATAACAAATCTCAACAGCAAAATTAGAAAGTTCTAGAATAAATGGCATTGAAGTTTTCTTTTTCTTTTTCTTTCGAGAAGAAAAAATGGAAGAGTTTATGCAAATACGGTTTTAAAAACCTTACAAGTTCATATTGCTGGTGCAAAGTCTCTTTCCGCAAATTATGTATGTCAATGCTCAAACGGAAACAGAAACAGATTATTAAAATTAACACAAAGCGATGTAATTCAACAAAAATAAAAACAAAAGCTGTACCCTTGGCTTTGAAAGAATTTTCCAAATTTAATCCAGATCATACTAAAAGAATCACTTTTGCATGTATATCACCCACTTTGCCTATTGACATTTTATGTTTGTCTATTAGACTTTAGAAATCAATTGAAGATGTTAATTAAAGATACAACTTTCTGACATCAGGAGAAAACAGATCTAGGCAATCAACTTCAAAGAATTGCAGATTCAATGCTCCCAAGGGTAGATGAAATGGACATTTTTATATGATGAACATGCTTGAATCCCCTACCTGTCCTCCATCCAAGCAACACTGTACAAGTCTCCCAAACAGGTTTCATACTCTGGGGGATGACTTGGGTCATCTCCTGGACAATAGGTTGCCCAGCTACTCTCTGTTGCATTTGCTGCTGTGGTCGCATAGACATTCAAATCATGAGGAAGAAGACCCTCAAACATACTTCCTGACTCACAAGCTTCAAGATAGAATAACTACAAATTTACATGCAGAAAAAGAGATTAAAAATGGCACAAAAATGATTTATATTGCGTCCAGCAATTGACGATAATTAAAAAACAACGATTTACCAAGCTTTTATAAGTCCCTGATGCATGCTTTTTCTTTAAAACGCCAATTAGATCATCAGCATAAATATTTGGACCGTTGGGCATCTCTGGACCAACACAAAATGAATAATTACAGGTTTAAAAACTAGTGTTAAATTTCAAGCTGAAAACCACACTTGAATCCCTCGTAATATATATATATATATATGTATGTATGTATGTATAAACAGCAAAGGTGCAATCCGAAAGCCGTAAAAAAAATAAAATGAAGTAGCTGGTAATGAGATGTTACTAAAGAATAATTCCAGGACTCCCATGGTCAGTGTAGAATATGAAGATATGATCCTTGGGGCCACTATCCACAATCTTCCCACTACCCCCAGTGAGAGCAGTTTTGTTTCCGAGGATAGCAGCGAAAAAGTTATTAGCAGTAACATTCTCTCCAGTATAATCCTGCACAATAACACCGATTACGCGACGGTGAGAATCAGAAAAAATGCACGATACAATTATTAAAAGAAGAACGGACCACCTTCGGAACTCCCTTATAAACATCATGGCCATCAGGATTGTTAATGATGACTCCGGGCCTGGGGTTTTTTTTATCGAAAGCGATATCATCATACATAAAGACAATTATGTTTTCATCTTTCAGACCACCCTTTCTTAGAAGTTGATAAGCATGACAAACATCAGCCTGTAAACAAATATAAATGAAATATCTTTAGCAAAAATTAAACACGAGTCAATCAATTATCAATCAACCAATTATGGTGGAATGCATGTGCAGGATTAACAGAAAATGAAAATTATATAAATGCCACTGGCTTTAAACAGTGGCTGGACCGAAGACACCTAAGGCCCAATAACCAGCTCCAACAGCACACTGCCCAGTTTAGTAGACCAGCCCGATATCGATATTCAAGTTGTCTAACGGCTACGAACAACTATTAACAAACTCGGTCAGCTTTATCAAATTTATGACCTGATGCCTGTAATTCCAATATCCTTGAGATCCAGCTACCAGGACTGCCCATCTGGTTCCCTCAACTTCTTCATCGTCGCTTCGATGGAAGAACCTCGAAGCTTCTTTTGACGGCAACTGAAGGGCGTCTCCAGTGGAAACCATTCCGGTCACTGATAATAGCAGAAGAACAACGTAGGCAACGGCAAGCGTCATGATTTTGGCCAAGCTTTGATCAAATTATTAATTTTGATGATGATGCAAGATTCAAGACCCTGCATTGCAGCTAACATATAGCATGTAAGCAAACAAAATGAAGATCCGTGGCGGGGCCCAAAGCGACTTTATTTTAGAACTTTTTTATGGAGGAGTTGGATTACATCTGGAACGTCGACATTGGGACCCATTTTAAAAATGGACGGTTTGGATGAGATTGATGAAAAAATGGGAGGTGATCATGTTGAATTTCGTGGGCTTTTGCATGGACCCGTCCTTCGAGCTGTGGCCTGGATCAAGATTTCAACTGAACGGCTGACTGAGCATCGCTGTTGGGTAGACGCGAGTGATATTTTCTTCAGATAAATTAATTAAAAAAATTAATATTTCTGCACAGATTAGAAATTAAAAACAAATATTTAAATATATTTTTTATCAAATTATGTTAAGTATTATAAATATTAAAATTATTATTATAATTAATTATAATAAATATTAATTATAAATATCAACGGACAAAATTAAAATCATAAAATCCAAACGTAACAAATATCCTTGTATTATCGGTGAATGAATGTAGACTATACAGTGGGCTTGAAGAAGTAAAAATTATATTGGTACAAATTAGTTCATAATCATATACCATAAACTGATAATCAAATGTAGTGATCGGTCATTTCATGATGTTTTAAATGAGCAAATAATATTCTAATTTGATTCAATTATCAATGGTTGTCATTTTCATGTAACGTTTTATTATTATTTTTTTTTTGACTTTTTTGTTTTCTATGCATGATTAATGCTTTAATGCTAATATAAATTATTCAATCATGCACTTGGAGAGAGATTTTTATTTTTTATTTTTTTGAGTTAAAAAAGGTTTAGGTTATAGGAGATTATTTTTTTCAAAAATTAGGATAAGCAGTAAAACTTAACAAAAAAAGCTTAAAAATTATGTCATCCATAGAAAGGAATGTTTATATCTCACAAGCAAAATATCCGATCATTATCAACTCAACCAATTCAGTTTATAAATTATTATTATTATTATTATTAT
>JBBYHO010000015.1:4225427-4236713 GCA_038382025.1 Adansonia gregorii | reverse complement strand
AAGTGCTATTAACTCAAGTTAAGTTTAGGTTTGAACGGATATTCGAATAAAAATATTTGAAAGTTGGAGTTGGGTCAAGCAAAAAAGGGTCTCGACCCGTTGCCGTCCGTAATATTGATTACCGGCCATCGGTTCGGCCATTAGAACGGAATGAATTCCCTTGTTGGGGGTTGGGGCCTGTGCTCCGGGCTGAGCTTGAATATCCAATGTTCAAACTCATAGTCATCATATATAGAGCTCCCGGAGCCCAATAATTTCAAATTGTTCCTTCAAACGCTGCCGATCTCGTTTTCACTTCGCATTCATTTTTATCTCCTTTATTTTAGGAAGTTTTGCATTCAGTTTGTTCGAGTTAAGACACTCCAAAATCTAAATCAGACCCAACACTAAAGATATTCGCGAATTTGGCCTTACATAATTAAAAAAAAAAAAAAAGAAATGAAATGAAATAAAGAAAAATGGTGGAAAAGACCAGATTGTTTCGCTTGTGGGGGCCATAAAAAAAAAAAAGAGACTTAATTCATCACGTGTAATTCATGGCACGTCCCGACCCAGACAACGCTTTCCAACCATAAAAATAAGGAAATAAATAAATAAAAAGGCCGAAGATATCATAACCTTCGTATTTTTTCCCTACTAATATATATTTTTAATTCAAAAAAATAATAATAATAAAGGTCTAAATGCTAGTCCACTAATCATGTCGCCGACAGATGCTTATTGTCGCTCAATTCTTGGACAATTTTATTTGGACCGAGACTCACACCTCAAAAGAAAAAGAGTAATATAAAAGGGTTTCATTAATTGGTATTTATAAATATTAATTAAAAAATATTTAACAATGATTTTTGAATTTAATGTTAATTAATATTAATAACTAGTGATTAACATTTTACTTACAGCAAATAAATAAAAAGAAAACAAGGTTCCCTTTAACTTTCACATTTCAGAAACATAGCAAGCGAAGGCGAATATATGGATTTTCATGACTTTGTCCTTTTGCCATTCTCCAATGTGAAATACATCAACAATAATGTCATATATATCTTTAGTGTTGCTTTATCTATCATAAAAAGACAAAATAGTCAACAATATTGAATAGTTTGCATTTTGCAACAACAATATTTAAAAAAAAATTATATTCATTTAATTAGTATATCTTATTTAGGTTAAAATAATAAAAAAACTTAAATTTTCACATTTATTTAGATTTTTTTTTATATTTTAAATATACGTTATGATCTTGGAAGCTTAAATCTAATAACCTTCTAGATTTGATTAGGAATAAACCTATTTGAAGATTGAGGGATTTATTATGTGAAATTTGAGATTGATTTTAATTATTCAAATCAGTGAGGCTTAATTCAAATAATTGTTCATGTAATAAAAAATAATTTTTATTTAAATTTAATTATAAATATATAAATATTAATATAAATAATATTTTAATTTTTTAAAATAATAATTTAAGTTATCAAATCAGAAATGATCGAACTTGAATAAAATTATTTAATTACAATCTAATCATAAACCGATCTAATTAGCTTACGATGAATTTAACACTTTGAAAGTAGAAACTTTTGCAATTTATTTTAAAAACTTAAAACCATAAAACTACAATATTCGCACATTGAAGCAATAACAAAATGGAGAAAAACAAAGGCAGGAAATTGAAAGGCAACGACAAATGGTTGGAAGGCTAACAACAGTAATCACATCAAAGAGAAAAAAAAAGCCCTAGAATTTGGAATACATACATATATATATATATATGAATTTAAATAAACGTAATTATGAATTTGTAGTTTAAATAAATGCGTTCGTTGGGTTAAAATGATAAAAGGACATTAGAACTTACATTTGTCTACTTTGCCATTTTCCTAGTCAAAGATTCGAGATTAAGACTACCTTTTTATCACCAAAATATGTGTGAAATATACCCATCACCTAATTCCATTTTTCTTATACAACATGCTCTTGATTTAATAATATTGGATATAATATAAATATGACATAAAATATGATACAAAATAGATACATGAATATTGTAAAATTTATATATCATGAATTACTAATGTATTAAAGTTTATATAAATATATAATACTTTAAATATAATTATAATATTTAAAATAATAAAAATACAAAATGAATATATGAATTATCAAATCTAGCAAGGTCGGATGTGACTCATTATTTGCTTTGTGACAAAACGATATAAAAATTGTTAAATAAAAATTTTCAGATAAATAGATGATTAAAGTTGATAAATGCCATTGTAAAACCGCTTCGTTTGGAGTTTTATGTTCATATTTCAATAGTCCTTTGCATTATTTTTTTTATCCTTAAACATAATAAAATTTTCATTGTTTTGATATAATTTGCCCAAGGATCAATCTTTATATGTTAAATAATAATTCTAGTCAATATATATTTTATTAAATTTATTTGTAAAATATTTATTAAAAATAAATAAATTAATGAATGTTCACATGTGACACAAATGATAATAAATACTAATATTAATATTTTGAGCTTAGAAATTTGAATTTATGTATTGAATTTAATACTAACTTAAGGATGTCAAAAAGTTAAGGGATCCCACCTTATAAATTATTTTTCTTAACGTTATCATTACAAGGAATTTCAATTAATATAAACTCACAATTTATAGGTGAGATTCATATATTTATACAACATATGTTAAATACTATTGGTAAAAGAAAATATATCTCAAATTTGATACTTACAGTAATCATAAACATATTGATAAATGATATGAAAGTATGGGTTTTATTAAGACTCGTCCACTTCCTTTAAATCAAAACCAAGTACCAAAAACAATTGCTGTGATGATCACATTGATGATATGAAATGTAAAAATGCAATTTTCCATTAAAAAAAAGGGACAATAAAAAGGAAAAATCATGACATTTAATTAACTAGGAAATAAAAAAAAATGTTGGTTCTTGGCTTTAAAACCTTGCTTAATAGAAAAGGTAAAAAGGATAAAATTGAAAAAAAAAATTATTAATATAATGATTAAGATTCACAATTACTTTTTTATTTTTATCATTTTAATCATTCTTACAAAACAAAATCGGTTTAAAATTGCTTATCTTAAATAGAAGTGTTCACAAGACAAGTAAAGTTGAGATATATATATATATATTTGTTATGTATAAGCTTGAATTAGGTAAAACTCAATTTTTAGAATTTAAAATATTTTAAAAATAATTTTTATATTTATATAATTAAATTTAAATAAAACTATTTTATTTTTAAACTACAATCATAATTAAACTAACTTGAATTATTAAAAAATTATTACATGTTCGATCTAATTCGACCTGAACTTAATAAATTAAAGAAATAACATGACCCATGTACATGTTCAATTTTAATGTAGCAAGTACAAGCCAAATAATATACTAAATAATACATGGCTTGGAAAACTAGAAAAAAAAAAAGAAAAAAAGAAGAAGGTCATATTCTTGATGACAATGTTCTTGCCTCTAAACTCACTCATTACTTCAAAAACAAAACAAATAAAATATCTTCAGCAAATTTGAATGCGATGTTGATTTGGTATCTGCATGAGACAGACAAAAAGGATATTAGCTGCAATTTAATTAAAAGTCCATTGTTTTTATTAGTTTTCTTTACATTGAAAAAACAGTATTAACATTCTATTCTATTTCTCCAAATTTTATTTTACATTTTCAAAGAAAAACTAAACATACCATCCCATTTCTTTTCTCTATTTTTTATTTTTTTTATTTTCTTTTTATTTTGATAATTCAATTCAAACTATCCTCTCTCATTTACACATATAGTTGTCCCAATGTTTGAATTTAGGATAAGTTTTTTAAATTTAAATTATTTGGATTTGATTTAGATTATTATTGAATAAATGAATATTATTTTTATTTAAAATTTAAATAATAAAATAGGTTTTTTTTTAACTTGATAGGTGAGGTTGAATTTTGAATAGTAGTTTCTTTTATCTAATTTAATTCAACTCAATTCAAGAATAATTTTACTGATTTATATAAAGAAAATATTAATAAAATATAAAATAAATAAGTAAATTCAATAATTTTAAATTTAAATTTTTATCGATAATTTATAAGATATATGGTACATCTAATTTCAATTTTAAAAAATAAATAATTTATTTACTTTTAGTTTGGAATTAGTCGGAACAGAATCCAACAAAATAAAATTAAATATATATATATATATATATTAGGGGTATTTAACTTCAATTGATGCATCTAACGGTGGAGATAATTTGATCATATCACAGATCAAACCATTAGTCAAAACTCAATACCTTAACTCCACAACCTAACTTCAAAATTTTTGTAAGCATCCAATAAAAATGGGGATTAGTTTTAAATGTGAATAAATTAAAATAAAATATTAGTAGTTAAACCATTGATGGTAAATGAGTGATTTGTGACTCCAGTGGGGACAATATTGTAAATTTAGAGAAATTGTCGGCCTCTTAACTGGGGTTAAATAGACCCGAGACCCGGGTTAAGGTCCGCCTGTACGGGGGACCCTTCTGAGTTCTGAGTTTTCGTGACAAATCGAGCGTCGGTGACTCGGTCCGAGTTAAACTTGCAGTTTAAAAGATGAAAGCAAATTTTAAAAATAGTTAATTAGCTTTCTCCTCATTATTATTATTATTATTTTTATTTAATAGAGAGTGAAAATCTAAGAAGGGAGGGACAGGGAGGAAGATTTGGTATATAAGGCATGGAAGCCAATTCTAAAAATGCGTCTTCATTTTGAGAGAGAGAGAGAGAGAGGGGGGGAAAATGGCTGACTCTAGCGATTCGGTTTCCATTGATATGGAAACGATCTCTCTTGGTGGCAAGGTAACCTGCATTTGGATTTATCTTTCTTGTTTGGTTAACGAGAAAATGCAGGAATGGAGGAGAAAAAGAAATGGAAAAATAAATGCTTTCCATGTCAAAGCCTAATGCACCTATTTGTCTTTTCCTTAGCTAAGCTGGATTTCTTGTTTATTTCTATATGTTTTTCAGCTTAAAGCATGTACTGAAATTATTCATTCCCCCCCCCCTCTGTTTTTTTTCAATCCAAGTCAATTTTATTTAACGTTTTAGCTACAATTAATCTTGAATGGTCACATAATTTGTTCTTTATGGTCCATTGATTAATGGCTTTTGAAAATTTCTCATTTTAGAATCATCCAGATAAATCAAATTTGATTACATTAATAATAAACTAAATTCAATGATGTTTTGAAATTTATAATGGTTTTTTCTTGACTTATTTTCTTTATGTACTTGAAGAAAAAAAATCTTAAGACTAATAATTTCAACGTCTTGTCAAATTAGGAGTTTTGATGATGCAGATTATGCCAAAATGAGCATAATAGTTAAGTTTCTTAAAAATGTTCTGCTGCAAATGCTAACTATATCTAAGCTAGAATATACTTAGCTTGGGCTATGCTTGAAACATTTCTCTTTTTAAAGTAAATGAAACCCAAACCTATTAGACTCTGATTACCCAGCTAGATCATACCTTATATGTTTTCTGCGCCAATTATTTTCGTAGTGTCGGAAATATTTTCGTTTTATGGTAACTTGATTTGATTCATTTGGTTGCTTTCCAGAAGTTTTGTTAAATGAATAACGATGCCTTTTAAAATCTATCTGCAGGAGTACCTAGTGAAAACTCGCCATGGTACAGTTTCAGTTGCTGTGTTTGGAGACCAAGATAAGCCGGCTCTTGTTACCTACCCTGATTTAGCTCAAAATTGTAAGTAATGCAAAAAAACCTTATTATACTGTTTCTTTTCCTTATACTTCCCTCCTTAGGACAACATTTCTGCTTCAAAGCCTATGAAAATTGCTCTTTCTTGCTAACAATATTGGCTAAAAAGGGGTTTGCTCTAGTTTGGCTCTTTTTATCTTGGAAAAAAGAATTATCGCTGTAAACATAGATATTATTCTAAATTTGGGACCTTTTTGCTTTTATCATAATGTACGAGACTTTTAATGCTTTTAATTTGAGCTAAAGTTTTACATGTCGGCGTAATAGGTTTGAAGTTCGTAAAATTATTGGTTGGATTTCCACAATGAGCAAGACCATTTCATCCAATGATACTTCATGTTTCTTACCTAAGCTTTTGGTTGTGCTTTATTGTGCAGATGTCTCCTGTTTTCAAGGCTTGTTCTTTTGTCCAGAAGCTAGTTCGATTCTCCTCCACAACTTTTGCCTATATCATATAAGTCCTCCTGGGCATGAGGTCAGTTCCCTGCATGTTTCGGTCATCTTTTTTTTTGGGTTGAATCCTATAATTTACAACTTTCTTATCCGAGACTTTCTTCAAGAAATGTTGCAGTTGGGAGCTGCACCAATTGGTTCTGATGACTTTATGCCTTCCGTTGATGACTTGGCAGATCAGATTGTCGAGGTTCTTAACTTTTTTGGGTAATCATATAAGTTCTTAGTTACTTTATTTTCTTTCTCTTTTTAAGTCTCTGCTGGTTATAAGTTTGCTTCACTGTAATCTCTATTCTCTTCTGCTCTAGACAGTTTTAGACACATGTTAGTTTGTTTTGTTGGCTGGTAATTTTTGTAGTAGTTGTCTGAAAATGATGTAAATTGATGCACCTACTACCCTTGTATAATTTCTTAAGCTGTCATTTTCTTCAATAGTTATTATCATTAATTATTTATATGGAAAAGAATAAAAGCAAGCAAGCTTATATTCCTTATTTAACTCTTTCCTTTTCTATTTTTTTAACTGTTTTAACTGAAGGCTTGGTGCTGTAATGTGTCTGGGGGTTACAGCTGGAGCATATATTCTTACCCTGTTTGCTGTAAGTCAACTACCTTGGCAAAGCATACAAAATTTTTCATTTTTCCTTTCGCATTTCCAAATAAATCTAAATATTCTGTAATCTTGGAGATAATTATTTCTGCATTGTCTTAATAGATGAAATACAGGCAACGTGTCCTTGGGTTAATACTTGTCTCACCTCTCTGCAGAGCACCGTCATGGACAGAATGGTTGTTAAATAAGGTTCCTTTTCTGGGCCTTTTTTATTTTCTCTTAGGGTTAAACAGTTATGTGCTTAGATGGATTGTGATGCTATTTCAGGTGATGTCGAATTTACTTTATTTCTATGGCATGTGTGGAGTGGTGAAGGAGTTGTTGCTTAAGCGGTACTTCAGTAAGGTAGTTTTCTGCTCTGAAAACATGTGCCATCTTGCTTTGTTCTAGAATTGGACTAGTTGAGTGATGAGCTCTGAATGACAATGGCAGGAAGTTCGTGGTAGTGTTCAAGTACCCGAATCAGATATAGTTCAGAGATGCAGAAGAGTGAGTTCTTGCGCTCCTTGTTTTTGCCTCTTATTTTTGAGTTACCCCAAATGAAATATGATTATTTTGTCTCATAGCGTTTTACTGACTCAAATCGTGTTTTTTTTTCTCCTGCAGTCGCTAGATGAAAGGCAGGGTATAAATATTTGGCAATTCCTCGAAGCAATGAATGGGTAAGCCTGTCACCATGACAGATAGGCAGACTAGGTTTTCCTTTTCAAGGTGTTCTTCAAACAAGTTTCACGTGGTTGGTTTCTTTATCTCCTTTACAAGGGGAAAGAAAAGGAAAAAATTTCAATGCATGCAAGTAGTTACTGCTTTTGGTCTGGCATAAAAGTCTTATTTACCATCTTTCAGGAGACCTGATCTTACTGAAGGATTAAGAAAACTGCATTGCCGTTCGCTAATATTTGTCGGGGAGAACTCTCCTTTCCATGCCGAGGCTCTTCACATGACATCAAAGTTAGATAGAAGATATAGTGCCTTAGTGCAGGTATGCAAAAAGAAAACAGCTTAACTTGTTACAATATCTTCACATCTAGCTTGCAAAAAAATATGGCAGTGGGCTAACTACCTTGAAATGGTTCAACCTACAGGTTCAGGCATGTGGGTCAATGGTGACAGAGGAGCAGCCCCATGCCATGTTGATACCAATAGAGTACTTTCTTATGGGATATGGCTTATACAGGGCGACACTAAGCGTTAGCCCGAGAAGCCCTTTGAGTCCATCTTGCATCATCTCTCCAGAGCTTCTTTCACCGGAAAGCATGGGGTTGAAGTTGAAACCGATTAAAACCCGGATTTCTTTGGAAGTTTGAGAGAAAGATGAAAGCCCTTTGATTCCATCTTGCATCTTTTCGGTGCTTCTTTCACCGGAAAGCATGGGGTTGAAGTCAAAACCAATTAAAACCCAATTTTCTTTGGAAGTTTGACAGAATATGATCGAAATGGCAATATCAACATTTTGTAATCTAAATACGTAAGGGTTTGTATCATCTTTCGATCGGTTGGTGAACGAAAAGAGAGCATAACTAGGATTTGTAGATAGACGAGTGGTAGAAAAAAAAAGAAAAAGAAAAGAGGAGATATTGTCAATTCTTTTACTTGTAACCATAAATTTTAGCTGAGTTGAAGTTATCTGTAAATCATGGGAATAATTATTTACTAGAGAAACGCGAATAATGAATAATAACAAGAAGTAGGTGCCGAATCTAAGTTTCCCATTTTCTATTTCTTGGGCCTGCTCTGCTGCTTTAATATTTGATTATTGCCGAAGAAAATGACGGCAAACCTTTTTTAGCAGCTAATATAAACAAAGGCAAGGGTGTATTTTACATGTTCAGACTTCAGAGTTAGGCTGTCTGGATCAAGCTTCGAATTTTTTTTTTTTTGTAAATTTAAATTTATTATTTAATAATAAAATAATTTTTATTTAAATTTAATTATATATAATATTTTAATATTAAAAAAATTAATAATAAAACAGATTAAGTTAAATTCGACCCAGACTTTGAAAAAAAAAAACATTTGAAATTTTTTAAGTAGTGACCTGGATATGGACAGGTATCTTTACCATTTCTAGTAAGCACATGCCAACTAATCATCTAATAAGCACATTGGCTCTCTAGATGTTGATGGTCTTTAATCATCTAGTAAGTACATGCCAACTAAACATCAAGAAATTCATAGTTAATTTATGAATAAATTAAAATTTATAAAATATAAATTATTAATATATTAAAATTTATTATAAATATATTATAATTTAAATATATTTACAATATAAAAAATAATATAAACTCAATATAAGTACGTAAATATCAAATTTAAGTGAATTCAGAGAGTATTAATCTAAACATTTTTATAGTTGAAAATAACTCGGTTCGCATTAATTTTTCGGACAATCCAACAGTCCATGATTCTTCCTGATTGTCTTTGATAAAGAAGACATTGGTATACCCGCATAACGATCAGAACGCACTAGCCCCTCGTTTATGAATATTAAGTTTAATAGGATGGTTAAAAAATATTTAAAATTAATATAAAAAATACATATTTGCACATAAAGTTTGTCTGAGATTTAAAATATGTAGTTAGATTAGCATAAAGTTTATTACTCTTAACATTAATATCAAATTAAAATTTTGAATGAAAAAATTATTTTAAAAATAATTGCATAAATAATTGAAATAAATAAGGTCCATGTTAAGGCCTAAATATTATTTCATATTTCTAACATATCGTCTTAACATAAATATAATTGTAAAATTAATTTCGATAAAAATTAATGTAAATTTTAGTTTATTTCTATTTATCAAATAAATTTATTTTTAGGAACCTTTTAAAAACAATATAGATAAAATATTTAATATTTATAATAAAAAATTTAAAATAACAACTTAAAAATATAATAAACATACATATCTATTTACTTTTAGTTTAAAAGGTTTTCACATCTTTACTTACATATTATAGATAAAAATATGGACGATAATATATATTTTTATATTCTATATTTGGTGAGTTAAAGCTTATCTTTCGACAGTACTGAAAAAGAGATTATAATCATGGAGGCTAACGAAGATGAATTATGATTGACAGGGAAAGAATAAAGGCAAGATATAGTTATTGGAGTTACCCATTTAGTTTAATATATTTTGCTCGATGGAAATTGAATTTTGGATAAACGTAAGTTTTTTAAAATGAATTTGATTCGATTTAAGGTTATTTTTTTTAATTTTAAAAATATTGTTTGGTTTTAATTGTAAATATATTTAAAATTATAAAATATAAAAAGTAATTATTTTATTAATATTTAAAAAAGGGCAAGGCAAAATTTTTATGTCTAAGATCTCATCAATAGACAGCTCATTTCTTGACTTCCTTTATCAAATGTGATAGCCTCATGGAAAAAGGAAAACTTATGGATTTTATTTTATTTTATTTTTGGTTCTAAAAACATTTGGTTTGAACAGCTTTATTTCTAATATTATATATATATATATATATATGAAGAAAAATAGTAAGTGACAACTCTTTAAAATTTTTTTATTTTTATGTTTTTTTTAAAATTAAAAATAATAAAAATTTTATTTTAGCTTTTCATTTAAATTTTTTATTTCAATCCTTAATATAAAATTTTCGGCATCCTTTCGAGTTTGAATGCAAATTAGAGAGAACAAGTGTCTTAATCTGGATCACATGGTCGGTTGAAGGTGGTGGCAGCTGAACTCGCTGTGGGAGGAAATGGAAATATATTTTCATCTTTAATTTGCTATCTCTTGCTTTGCCGGTGCTTTGAATTAGGGGTTGACATTGAAAGCCACGACAAAAAATGTTGTACCCAAATTTGTTCACCTACTTTCTGTTCTTTCAACCATGGCTGATGCATCCATGCATGGGATGGCGTGGCCCATATTATCTCTTTAAAAACCACCGTATCATGATTATCACCCACCGAATATAGGATATAAATACAATTACAGCTCTATTTTTTTTTCTCACTCCCTCTTGACTGTTAGCAATGGTAGCTGAAATTTCATAATCCTAGAGAAAATTTCCATGCTAGCTCAAAGTCAACCCCTTTTATCAAACCATCTGACATTAATACTTTATATATATATGTGTATGTGTGACTGTGTGTGTATATATTTATAGTACTTTCATTTTGATAATCAAATCCACCTCGAATATTGCTTCCATTCCGCTAGTGCAAGCTAAAGAAAATTCAAAGGAAACTATTTCATGTTTATAAGATGATCGACGGTTAATTTTAATCAATTATTTGAGAGATTAAAATAGAAGTATCCCATAACAATATAACTGAAATTCATCACCCAACAAAAAAACTAAACTAGACAATCAAACCAATCTCCAAACTGTCAATCTCCATTAAAAAGAAATAATAATAATAATAATAATAATA
>JBBYHO010000015.1:4201792-4217518 GCA_038382025.1 Adansonia gregorii | reverse complement strand
GCTCTTTGTTTCTGATGTGTGGTTGTTTGAAGCCATGGATTCGACCAACAAAAACAAATCCTTTGTATTTCCTTACTACCCATCTTTTCTTTTTTGTTTAATCATTTAAATAATCTCTAAAGTAGCAGTTTTTTTTTTCTTTATTATGATTATAAAAGTGGGTTCTTCTGTTTTGCGTGTAATGGGTTTTTGAGAAGTGGTTAATTTACTGCTTATTTTTATTCATTTGATTGTGATGAGCAGGGGTCGAGCTCCCTGACGATGGGAGAGCGGATCTGTGCCGCTTTCATACCATTGGTTGCAGCGATCGATTTCTTGATTTTTGCAGCGGCTAGTTGTTTTGATTTCCGGCCCCGTTACAGGAAATGCCACTATGGATTCACAGATCTTACCCGTCTCGCCAATGAATCCCGATGTACTTCTGCCTTTGATTCATATTTTTTTATTGTTAATTATTGAGCTTTAGTTGTGACGTCATTGTTGCTGGAACAAGAAAAATGGACTATTTTACGGGTTTTGGATCATATGTTACTATCTACTGTTACTGTGAAACATTCTTATAAGAAAACTAACATGGTTGGCAATGAACTTGTGATGCAGTTACGGTGAATGAAGTAGAGGCATTGTACGAACTGTTCAAGAAGTTGAGTAGCTCAATTATTGATGATGGATTGATTCACAAGGTAAAGTGGAATTCGGAGGCAATTTGGATTTTTGTTATGATTTTTCATTTCATGGCTTGTTTATGTGAATGAATTGCTTCAAGTTGATGTGTCAGAATCAGAATTTGGTTACAACGTCATTAAATTAAATGTCAAAATATTAATGATTTTCTAAGTTCATTTTTTTTTGTGTTGCAGGAAGAACTTCAGTTAGCATTGTTCTGTACTCCATACGGCGAGAATCTTTTTCTTGACAGGGTAACTTTTTTTTTTTTTTTTGCAAAAATTCCAGTTTCTTTTTTCTATATCCCATGGTTGATATTGGAAATTTGAAACCTATCAAAGTACAGCGTTATGAGGAGATCAATTGTTCAGCTACCATTTGGGGAATTGTTATAGTTGCAATTTACTAAATTGAATGTTGTAAAAAAGTTTTCCTTGAAATTTACTTTATTTCCTATGTGTGGTAATCTTTTCTATTATAGGTTTTTGATCTTTTTGATGAAAAGAAAAATGGTGTCATTGAATTTGAGGAATTTGTCCATGCACTCAGTGCGTTTCATCCGAATGCCCCTATAGAAGATAAAATTGATTGTAAGGGTTCAAGGGAAATCGTTTGCTTTGCACCATTAAAGTACGATTTATAGCTTTGTCTTGTCTTACATCTTTGTCAATTTCTTGCAGTTGCATTTAGGTTGTATGATCTGAGACAAACAGGTTTTATAGAGCGAGAAGAAGTGAGTATAAGCAGTTCTACTACCTGAATTCAAGTGTTCCGTAAATGACTAGTAGAGAATGCACTTACTGCAATTGTATGAGTTTAGTTAATTAACTTTTGATTGACTGCAGGTTAAGCAAATGGTAGTTGCCATTTTGATGGAATCCGAAATGGAATTGTCGGACGACCTTCTTGAGGCCATCATTGACAGAGTGGGCTCTCTGAAGTTTGAATTCATTGCTTTATTTGTTTATTTATTTATTGTTTTTTTACTTGCGTGTTTTTGTAGAGCATTTTGATGGCTTACAGGATCTTCATCTTTGCTGCAGACATTTGCTGATGCTGATGCCGACAACGATGGTAGAATCAACAAAGAAGAATGGAAAACATTCGTGCTTCGTAATCCTAGCCTCTTAAAGAACATGACTCTTCCGCATTTGAAGTTAGTGAACTCGCTCCCTATTTCCAGTGTTGCACCCTAAATCTAATTGTTTTCTTGACTCCTTACCTAATCCATGCTAACTTATATCATCTCTCATTTTTATATATTATTATTGTTCTTCAGGGACGTTACTACCTTATTTCCCAGTTTTGTTTACAACACTGAAGTTGAAGACTTGTAAACTGAAGTGATGTTTTGGGCCAAAATGCTATAAAAGCTTCGATATGATTGAAGGGTACAAGACTATTATTTATTTAGGAGATCATCCTGGTTTCAAAAGCCCTTGATTCATGACTCATTGCTGGAGATAAAAGTAAATAGAGTGTAGTCTCATTGCTAGACATTTAATTTCATTTTTATGACTTAATTTAGCAACAATGATTTATGTTATCCGGAGTGTTGGATACAAATATGTATCCGAAACGAGTATACTCATTTTTTTCTGAGTTCTTTTTTTGTTATGATTATATGTTTGAAAGATTATATCTTTATATCAATGTCCAAATGTGTCGGACATAAATACTTTAGGGCAAGTGAATAGTCCGGATAACATAGACCATGTGGACAACTTTGTTGTATAGTAGAAAGAAAGATTTCAAATGGAGTGCATTTTGTAAAAAGATTGTCCAAGATTGTTAATGAAATGTTAGCCAGTATTGCCCAGTTCCGGAAAGCGTATGGTAGTTCCATCTTACTTAAAAATACCGTGAATGATTTAAAAGGGAAGAAATCTTTTCATAAATTGGCTCGCTCTGGAAATCTGTTCGTCGAGCAGCTTCGCCAGAAGCAGCAATTAGGCAGGCCCCAGAAAGAGTGGATCGAAGAACAACTCATTACAACTACAATGAAGGTAAAAATAGTTGTTACGGAATTTAGAGCTTAATTCAATAAGCTCATGCAGGGAGTTAGTATTGAACAAATTAAAAGTTCGAACTTTAAAATCTTCAACTTTTTTCTTATCAAGTCACGAATCCTTTTATACCGGAAAAAAAATTGTGATTAAAGGTTTTTCATTTTCTCAAAGAAAACTAGCCCATCATTTTGATGGTGTCATAGAAAAACTCATAACGAAAATGGTTTTCAAGTGCAAAGTTCAGAAATAAAAACTGTAATTTTAGCAGAGAGCAACTTAAACGATTATGAAATTAAGTACTCGTATTTGTCAAACTAATTATTAGATTTAATAATGTACTCATATTTGTCACGAACGTATAATTATAAATCAATTTATATCATATTGATTAAAAATATTATACTCATACATATTTAACTATTTAAAATTTTTTTAATCAAATAAATAAATATTTTTATTTAATTTAAAAATTAACATGCATGATTTATATGAAACAATAATCAATTAAATAAATAAAAATTATATAAAAATTAATGCAAGTGAATCTCTCCTTTTCTATATATATATATATATATATATATATATAGAATTAGAAAAACATTAATGGAGTCAAAAAAATTAAGAAAATAAAAAGGTATGTAACTTTTTTATTTGCAAATTTTTAAAGATATTTACTTATAATTTTATAATAATATATATTATTGTTTTTTTTTATGTTTAATGACTCTCAATTTTATTTTATTTTATGGTAAATTTGTTTTCCGATCCAGTGCATCAAATTCCCCCTTCTAATGCGATCCACGTGTAAAGTTTCTCCGATATGAACCTCCACGCTTACCAAAGAAAAGGACGATTCTCCTCCATCTTTCCTACGCTTTACTTTCTTGGTTTCTTTTCGTCTTTTGTTTCAATTGAATTCGAGCATTTCAGTAATAGCAATGGCAGACAAGCCAAGCCGAGGATTGGTATTTTACGGGGACGGGTTGGCCCGTTTCATTGAGCCATCGCATACCCATCTTCACTCTCTCGCATCTAAAGCCAACTGTGGTTTTTTGAGCCTCCCGAATGCTCCTCCTTCAGGTTCCTCCACTCTCCCTTTTCAATTCCTTGTCACTTTAGACAGGGGGTAATGAAGATATAATCTCTTTAAAATACACCCAAAATATAGAAAGATTCTTTTGCAATTCTTTTTTAGATTGCTAGGAAATATACCAGCTTTTTCTAATTGGTTTGGGTGTTTTAGTGAAATTGTATGTTGTTTGTGCATTAAGAAGCAAGTTTTAATTGTTTGGAAGGGATTGATAAGATAACGGCTTGCGTAGTTTATCGTTCTTTTTTTCTTTTTTGGTGCTAAGAGTTTACAAAGATTGTTTGGAAGTAGGGACCTTACTGACTGACAGAATAAGCTTATGGGTTCTTTGTTAGTTTAATAGTTTTCAAATTAGCAAGTTAGATGTAGAAGTATTTGCTCGATTCCATTGATAATTCATCTCTAATAACCTTGTCCTCAATGTTTAGAACCTTATCATGCCTAGTTGTAATTGTATTTATTTTTTATTTCAAGCACTTACGATGTTCTGATGCCAATTTTTAACCTGCTTCCCTTTCCTTTCTTAATAGTTAAATCCGTTCCTCTTTTCACGCTTTTTATTGCTGTTGTTCACCCACCAACCACTATATGGGAATTTACTTGGATTTAGATTGCAGAAAGCGAGGAGGATAGGATAGTAAGAGAGTTTGCGGTACTAATGGATGCGTGTGAGACATATTATAACAAGGTGAGATACCTGTTATTCTAGGTAATTGGAAAGTGAAATTTCATCATAACGCTTTTTGGTTTTGTGACTTTGTCAGAATGGGCAGCTTTCGAGCGAATCAAAGTCTGAGAACTCGTCCTTGATTCCAACCATGTCAGATAGGTATTATCATACGCTTGCTGGGTTTTTATTATTAGCAATGAGAATATGCCATTCAACATGATTCTTTATCTCAGTTCAGGTTTATGGGAATGAGAGCTGCTCTGTTGACTAACAATTCTAGTTTGAAATCTTTCGGAGAAAAACTTGGCTTCAATGTATTGGACTTGAATGGATTATTTGGAAATAGCAATTCTCCCCTTGCATCATCAGTTGATAATTTGACTTCTGAATTGCTGACCTTACTTGGATTCCAAGAAGGGAAGATAATGGAATCCAACCAGTTTGATTTAGTAATTTTGCATATTGGATCTGGGGAGAATTTCAATTATGACAGTGGCAATGGTACTGCAAGTGACATGGACTTTATGAATGCTTTGCTTGGTGCTATTATGTGCGTAGCTCAGCCTGGAACTGAAATTGGTTCCCGTCTACTCTTGTCCCTCGTAATGGGCTATGGATATGTGTCAAAGGCTGATGATCCTGTTTTGTCAATTTTGAGCACTAACCATGAGAAGAATCCTCATCTTTCAGTACTTTTCCCTAATCAGAGTTACACCATGAGAGGAGAAAGTCCTAGAAATGATGTTCGGTAAGAAAAACTTTGTGGACTCTTATTTTGCAATTTGACCTGTGTGTGGATTTAACTAATTTATGATCTGCAGGCACCACAGTCCCATGTTAATTGCTCAATATCAGTATGCTGTAACCCGCAAGGATATGGTAGAGGCCTTTTCTTTTGAAGATTTTAAAGAGGTACAAAATGACACTGTGAGATAATTTATGAAATCTATTTGCATTTTGTCAGATTAGGTTATGAAGTAATTTTGACTCCTACATGTCTCCAAGCATGCATCTTTCCAATCTTCATAAACCAAGTGAAATGCTACATGCTAACATGAAAAATAACCTTGGTAATCTATGTTCCTTAAGTTGGATTGGTTTTATCACATGCCTAATTCATCCCAAGAGTGGTATGTATTGATTTTACGGATTTAATATTTTTTTCAGCATTTTATGCTTATTTTCTATTTTTCGTTGCAGCATTCTGGAAATCTCACCATACCGGCTGACAGGCTGCTGCATGAGATAGCATTCAAGCTTTGGAAGGCGCCCAAGTACGGTGCGTAAAAGGAACTTTATTTGTTGCCAGTTACATGACTTAAAATTCAACTTTTCAATATAAGCTTAAAATAAGAGAAGTGATAAGCCTACACTACATCATGTCGCTTGAAATCCTTTCTTTTTTTTTTTTTTTCCTTTTGTGATGTTGCTCTTGATCCTATCTCAACTTAAGCTGACTTTAGTCCTTGTGTAAGTCAGATATGATCTTATGCTTTCTCACCATTGACTGAAACTGGTTAAATGTGAATGATCACATATTGTAGTTTTGATCTGAACTTTATATTATGCTCACGATTAAATGGGTTTTTGTTCTCATTAAATCCAGTCTCTGAGCCTTCTGGCCGAAGAACTGGGGTGCAAATGCTGATGTGATTGTTTTTCATTTGCGCTTTGCTTGTTGTTTTCGGGAGAACAGTTTGCATAAACATAGAAATGTAGTACAGTATGCGAATAACGATCTAATTTCTAGCTACAAAATGTCCCAACTTCAATATGTATTCCCACCATAAAGACTAATTTGGCCGTGGGAGTTGTTTACAGCCACAGCAAGACATTTGCACAGGCTGGTTGGCGTTGGCGCTCAGATGTCGGTCATTTTCCCTGATTGGGGCCCATTATGGGGGTCATTGTTGGTGAAACTTTTTATACTCTATTATTGCCGTCTTGAAAGTTCGTTAATTGAGTGTTTAGTTTCAGAAAAATATGCAAATAGGTACCCAAAAGCTTTCAGACTGGTGTCTTCAATGACTTCAAGACAGTTACTTGAGCTTAATCGTCTTGAGACAGAGAGGTGCCAATATTCAGTTGAAGCTTAACCCCTATTCAGTAGCATTCACATACGCGTCAAAAAAAAAAAAGGTTCTATTCCTATCCGAATATTTTGGAATTTGGACCAATTAAAGTTAAGCAAAAAAAAAGAAAAAAGAAGTATGGCCAGGATTCAGCTTCAGTCAAATTAAACCATGGACTCTACGATTAAACCTACTTTTAAGTATTTATGGAAGCTCTTTTATAAGAAATTACTTCTTTCCAAAAAGAAACATAAAACAATTTTCAAAAATTAATATTTCATTTTTCTTTGATAAATCGTTCAGTTAGCCAAACAGTTTATTAACGAACTGTAAATATATATATATATATATATATATTGAAAATTAATTTATGTGAACCAATCGGAACCTAATAACCCATTTAGTAACGGAGGTATATTGAGTTTAAAAGAGCTTATCTGCAAATAATAATTCTTTTTTCTTTTCTTTTGCGTTTCCACAAGGAGCTGTAGAGATCGTATGTTTACAATTCCAGAGATTGGGATATCACTTCTTACCCCATCCAAATGCTCCTCCACAGCCGAAGGTAAAGAACTTGGAACACTGTTTGTTTGCTTCTTTTTTTTTTTTTTGGTTTCTTTGTTTCTTTCTTCTTTTTGATTTTTTTTCCCAATAGAGAACTTCGTTACTTGACAGATGCTACGTATTCATAAATACTAGGCACAAATTATGAGTGGTATCCTCCACTCCACAGCTCTTTTATGCAGCTGCTCTACTTAAAAGAGGAAACCAAACTATATAGGCGGGGAAGTGCCAATCCCCCGCTTCGAATGAGCCGACACTTTCCCGTTCCTAACTCTAACTTCCTTTGCACATAAACAGAAAACCTTCCGGCTGCCTGCCTGGCTCAAACAGCCGGGAAACAGCTAATCAAATACTTATTACATAAACACTGCTCTCACTGCATTCGTCATCCCATAATTTGTTTAGTGGAGTTTGGCCTTTCGTTATACAGACGTTGAAGTCGTCGCAGACGGGTCATGAGCTGTGCAAATGATGGTCGTAGATGTGGCTCCCTGCAAACGAGAAAACACGGAGTAAGACTAATGCAAAATTTTCTATATAGCAGACTGCCAAATATAACAAAAAGTTCATTAAAATCATCATCTCTGTTAAATGATAAACAAACAGTTGCAAGCACGGACTAACCATAAAAGCCAACTAACAACGTTTATCAGAAAGGCTTTAATAATCCTACATTTCCTCCCAATTTCGATCCGTTATTATAGCATCTTGAATTGATTCTGATCACCAATTCTTTTACTTAGTGCGAGGAAAAGATTACAGATGTTTGTATTAGTACCGAAAAATGAGAGATTGATTGAACATTCAAAAGAGATTGAGTTGGTGCAAAGACCACCGGAATGGGATTATATAATCTTTCTCCTTATATAGATAAATGTGAAATAATGTCTAAAACTCACGTTTGCCAACATTCACATATAATCTGTGCAACCGTTGGATCAACATCTTCAGGAATTTCTAGACGCCTATTCTGGAATCCAACAGCTCCAACAACTTGCATAGGATTCAAACCTTTCCAAGGAATACGTAAAGTAACCAACTCCCATAATATCACACCAAAACTGTACACATCACATCTGCAACCAAGCCAGTTTATTTGTATTGAGGAACAGAATAGAAAGGTCAAAGAGTAACACATGCATGCTATCATGCTGTTAAAGTCACTTACTTCTCATTGGCCGGTTCATTCCTTAAAACTTCCGGTGCCATCCATTCAGGCTGCAGTCCAACAGCAAACTTTTACTTTATAAAAAGAAGATAGATTTCGATAAATAAGAAAGTAAGAGAAAATACAAAGTGAACAACAATGATTAGCTTTTAGTTATACTACCGTTCCAGCAGTAGACTTTGAAGACAGGAAAGTATGGTGCTTTGAGCGTGACAACCCAAAATCAGAGACCTGAACAAAGAATCAAACATGTTGAAAAATATTCAATAGGCATCTTTCAGCAGAAAATAAACCCTGAGCAAAATCAAGGAAGAGCTTTGGCCAGAGTATATTTGAGAAAAGCACCTTTACAACCCAGTTCTTATCAACAAGGAGATTTGGTGTCTTCAGATCTCGATGCACTATAGTTGGATGGCTTGAGTGCAAATAATTCATTCCTTTAGCCTGCAGACAAATAAGAAAGCTTCACTTAAATGGAAATTACAACCAGGAAAGGAAGAAGACTGAAAGGGAGAGGCAAAAGGAGATACTTCAGCACAACATGTGAAGCAAAAGAAAAATAAATAATTTATTCACTTTTGACTCCTACCACATCAAGAGCCATTCGCATTCGTCTCTTCTCATCAAGTTGAGGACCGGGTCGATGCAGTAGCTTATACAAACTTCCCCTGCATAACAGAGAGGAAGGAGCACTAAGAATGTAAACCTTGTGCTTTTAAATTAATAAATTTCTTGGGAGAAACCACAACAACAATAGAGAGGTCTAGTATTTATCCAATCAAAATGAAAACACACACCTAGCGGACTCAGTGTTTTCATAAACAGCAAAGCACAAAATGTATGCACTTAGTAACTTAAATCGCAGTAAAGCCATTGGAAAGGGCACAAGGAAGTGAGTCTAATACAACAATACCTACTATCTACAAACAAGACATCAGTGACAAAATATGCCTACAACATTCCATGAGGATGCTAACATTATTTTCAGGATTAATCCTTTAAAACCAGAGCGAAACACCATTAAGTTCAAAAACAACCAATAAATACCCATAAAAAATGAAAAGAGAACATGCCAAACAAATGTAAACTTCCTAATTACGAAAATGTTAAAGACTAAAGAGAGAGCTACATGGATTGAATAAAGAAAATCAACCTAGGAAGAAACTCTGTCAGTATAGAGAAATGTGGGGAGCGAGTAACGGCTCCCATGAAAAGAACAACATTTGGATGCCTCAGCCTTAACATGATTTCAACCTGCACAGGGTCATCAAAAAGATATGATTTCAATGTAAATTCATTCAATTCTACATGAAAGTCAAGCTCCCCAAGCATGAGAGGAAATAAACAAGCGTGATGCTATAAGAAGTTATTTTCTGGGGCTTACTTCACATTTAAATTGAACTAATGCATCACCAGAGAAATCTTGATCTAAGAACTTTTTTACAGCAACCTCCTGAAGAGCCAACAAAGACAATCAGCAAACACTCAAATTAAAATACCATTAGAAGTCATTAAAGAGACTTTAGTAAAAAGCCATATACTGTTATAAATCAATGGAAGAATTATTTAATAGAAACTAATGCTGCTGCTCTTAGTAGACTTACTACAGCAGTTAGGTTTTTGAGATTTTCATAAGTTTGCATCACATATTACCACAATTATCCAATCGCAGTAGCCTACTCTCTTTTCCTCCTAGGAATTTGGCACAAACAATATCAATACCACAGCTCAGTGGACGAATAATATTTTTGGAAATTTTGGCATGTACTAGCATTGTTAATGTGGTCATCATATCATCTAGTAGTAGTATATTACTCCTAAAAGTTTCATGAATAAAATGGAGTAATGCAAATGTAACTCACAGTGCCATTCCAATCTGCTCGGTAGACCTCGCCATATGATCCTGCAAAACAAGAGCTCATCTATCAAGCAAGTTTGCATTGGTAGGGAACAGTCAAGTCATATTCAAGCATGTTCTACATCTTACGTCTCTTAAGATCCAATTAAACATGAATATGAAAAGGATTCAATCAAGTAAGCTAGCTCCTATTCTTAAATTCGTTGTACCAAAAAGCAGGTTTAACGCATTTCACAAACATCATTTGCTGCTATCAGGTCTAGCAGGCTTTCACAATCCTATTCATATAAATCGTGAACCACATGGGATTAACCCCTACAACTATGCTGAGTCGAATGCCAGCACAGACAGGAGTTATAATCTATTGATAGGTTAAGCTGAGAGTAAGATGCGCTGTCAAATAACGCATATCTTCTGCGGATTGGATTCAGGTTTTCATACTATATATCCAGCCAATAAAATTAGAAACACCAGGACACCCTAGCCAGAATTTGTGTAATTGTGTTACAAGCTGTATCATAATAATAATTGAAATGCGATATCCAAAACTTAAAAGAATAATGGAAAGCCATGCCAGACATGTATAAAAATAAACAAGATTAACTGCATTATTCTGAGGCCTTACCAATACCAATACGTTCACCAATTTGAAGATCCTCCCATGGAATTTCCCATTCGGAAACCTCCCTTAGCATAGGATAAATCTTCTCACCGTGACCATTGCCAACCAGTTCCAAATCACTACCTGTGATTTCGGTCCATTCTAATGCAGATTCTTTACTGAAATCCATATCAGAAATCCTTTGCATTAGTTTCTCATCCATGGCCAACACATTTCCCGTCTGTATTTGGCAAAACTCATCAGCAGAGGAGGAAGACTCACGAACTTGTATGCAATCATTGGTTGTATAACCAACAAGTCCTTCATTTGAAGCATCAGAGGAAGATGCAACATTAGCTTTTTTGGCATTTGCTTCCAATTGTCTTTGATGTTTAGCCATATGCTTTTGCCTAAGATTGGAATTAGTATTGTCTGAAGTCTCCGTTCCAAGGGATATAAGACAGTGCTCATTGGTTGACAACTCATTTGAAAGGCAGCTGGCAGCCACATCTACATTCGTTCCTTTCACTACTTGATCAGGCAGACATTTTTCACCAAGATCCTGTGAATTAATATCCACGAACAAATCTGGAGGAGGTGATGCACCACTCTCCAACAATACAGCATGTAATTTCTGAGCAAATTCTGGGTCCTTTGCTGCATTAATAACATACTTGGAAACATTTTTAACCTTTCTCTTTTGCACTGATGATGGTTTTTCATGAATGCCAGAAAAGATTTCACTAGATTTAGGTGCCAAGGGAAGAAGCTTCCCAAACTCCTGCTCAGATCTTTCAGAAACAGCTCTTCCAGCAAGGTTCCTCTCATCTTCATTTGTCTGACTGCTAACAAAATCCGCTGACCTCAAGGCACCAACTTTAGTGCCCATATCTAGAGCACATGAAACTGCCACTTTTCCAATTCCTTTGTCAAGCAGCAAACATGAATTTTGAGAGGGATCAGTAAAGCCCCTTACATCTAGTGCAGAATTAAGGAGGTGACAGCTTGGCACTTCAGCAGGAATTAGTGTCCCAGGAGCACCCATCAGATCAATGATATATTCACTGTAATTTTTCAGATAATTAATTACATCAGCAAAACTTGTGTCAATACAAAATTAAACTTTTCTCTTTGACTCGACAGCAAAACTGCATAAGCAGAAGACAGGACAGCACTGAAAAAACTCAAACTCAAAACTTATGTGCATTTAGCATAAAGGAAAAAATCTGCATCAACTAAAGAACAGGCACGAACAGAAACTTTTAACCAGTATGACACCAAATTGAGGGACTAACTCAAAGAACCTAATATACACAAATTGTAGAACTGCAATGCATAGTTACCAAAATCAAAGATAGAAGAATTTGTATATCTGAGCAGAAGGAAGCTACCTTTCATTGTTGATTCTAACCAAGTTCACAGCTCCATCATCAGTACCAGTGTAATAGCTCCCTTTGACCAGCATGCATGGGAGATTAATTCTATCAGCTAGAACCTAGAACCAGAAGCATGAAACAATTTCCTTATAAAAAGTCCAGATACCTTTATCCTTAAGGCAAGGTAAAATTAGTAAAAAGTGGCAAGACTAGCAGAAAAACAAGTGAAACAATAGCATAAAATGAAAATGAAAATGAAAGAAGTGATGATGTAGAGATCAGTGAAATTAAAAGGAAAACATACTTCTTTCAGGAGCTAGTTTAACTTATGGAAATAAGATGAGTAAAGGGTTTTTACAACCTTAAAAAGCAGGGCTCTGTGGCGAGAGAGTCCAATGTCAAGCCTTCCAATCGGAAGAATGACGGTGTTAAGAGAATTTCGTAACTCATAACTTCTCAAGGTCCACATTCTCAACATTTCTTCAGCATCAGCAACGGGACCACCCATTCTATTAACAACTATTTCCGCAATTTTCTGAATCATGCCACTTAAAACTGGGCCATCGCCAAAAGCTCGTGACTGCAGATAAATGTTATGCACACTTTTCTCAAGCTCTTGCAGTTCAGGATCAAGCAACCGGTTAACAAAAATTACTTCATAATCAACATTATCTAACACTGATACTGCTTTAAGATCAACCAAAGATGGCATTTTCCCTTGTGCACCCAGAGTTGAGGCAATGCCATACACGTCATAAAATCCATCCACAATTTTTTCATCATAGTTTATGACATTAAAATTCTGCAAATAACACAACACAGAAATTAGTTTTCTTTTTCCAAATGAAAAAGAAAAATATTATCAACTAATGGGTTCTAGAAGTTGTCTTACAAAAGACATTAACAGGAACTTTTCAGCCAGTACAGAATTAATAAACCAAAGAAGGAAACCCGATTAATTTCAAAATTAATTCAAAATCCATAATGGCATTTACTATACTATCCCACTGTAATAATTGAACCAAAAACGACTAATAAAACAAGAAATATATTTCTCATAGAAACATAAATGTAAAGTTTATGGCAAGAAATAACAAGGAAACTGGTTTCCCAACTAGCTATCGTTAAAATGGATTTTGGCATCATAAAATAAACACTAATATAAAAATGCAAACTGCCATGGCTATACGATAAAGTAAATTGTCATGTAACACAATCCATTGCTGGCAAGTGGCAAGAAAAACCCCACGAAGTTAAACAATGAGAAGTTATCAGAGAAAATTAATAAAATCAATAGGGATTTATCAATTTCTATAGTTGGCAAAACTTCAATGACTAGAGTAGCAATATTAATTGAGCTTGACATGCAAATCAAAAGCATCTGTATACAAAAACAATAGAAGAAAGATAACAAGTAAATTTTTATCCCAATAAATCCATGACTAATGAGAATAACATTGAAGCTAAGAATTTTCCAAAGTTACTAAAGGAAATAGGAAGTCCAGAAATAAGATCCGCTGTTGCAAAATTCCCCATATAATATATGTGTGTGTTTGTGTGAAAATACATAAATAAATTTACTAGTAATATATAATGAGTAAACATGAAATGCAACCAGAATTTATTAATAAAAGATACCATTACCAATATACAAATATATATATATTTCAAGTTTCAACTGCACATAAAGGTATAAATATATTGAAACCTGATAATCAGAAGGGCAAAAAATAAAACAAATTGGCCATTAATACAGGTTTTTTTTTGGACAATTAAATTGGCCATTAATACTGATTCAAACAGGAAATGCAATTTTGAAAAACCTAATTACATACATGAAAATTTTAAAAATATTGAAATATGAAAGACTATATTACCCAATAACGAAGCGAGAGGAACTCAACGAAAGCGTTGGTGTCGGTGCCGGCGAGGCTAATCCTTTTAGCGGCGTCGATCTGAGCCGTCTCGGGATCCGAGGCACTCATCGCCAAAGCCAATTGCATCTGAAACTCTTCTTCCAATAAATTAAAATCCAACTCATCTCCTCCCGTCCTGTCTCCCCCGACCGATTCAACGGCCCCGATTCTCCCCATTGTCCCTGAAGTAACCGAAGACGACGACGAAGAAGTCGTCATCGCCGGTCCCGTTACGTTAGCCGAATTTGGACTCGGAATCGGACTTGGGCTGATCACGGGCCGCGCATCCGCCAACTGTTGGTGCTCATTTAGACCACTGCCGATGTGGAGTTTTCTTAACAGATGCTTCATTTTGGACATCGATCATAAAGGGTGACTTTTTTTTCCTTTCTCTTTCTCTCTTTCTTTCTTCGATTTCTCTTTTTTTCTTTGTAAGAAATAGATTTTTATTTTACAGATTTTTTCTTTTTTTTTTTTTTTTTTAATTTTGTTCTTGTTTTCGCTGGCTTTTATTTTCTATTCTATCGATAGGCTTAACCTACGCCCGCCACTTAGCAGATTCGAGCAGATTCGCTTAACCTGCGCACTCTTCTCCGTCAAGCTACCGCTAGTTGAAAGGCTCAAATTAACCGCTCGCCCATTCCCTCCGATAGATAAAAATAATAAACCAAAAAAAGAAAAATTTCTTCTCCTACTATTACTATTATTTGTAGTCTTTGCTCTTTCTTCATTTTTATAATCCAAATTTATTAGTTACATAAATTAATTAAGTTACATTTTCAAATTTTTATATATTCTTAATTGATTTTTTTATCATGATTATTGATCACTTTTGTTTTTTTTTATTTGATAAAAAATCAATTCAAGAGTAAATAAAGAGATAATTTTAAATAAATTCATACCGTCCTATTAGTTTTGTGAAAGTTACTAGTTATTATGATTAGAATTATCAAAGGGAATTAAAATCATAATAAGAATCATAATAAATAAAGATTGCATGTATAACGCTTAAAAAGTTTTGTCTATAGTACTAGCAGCTCATTTTAAATTTTTTATCACGATTTTCCTCGTATGTTATAACTCAAATATAGAACTAATAAAAAAGACCATAGTTATCTTTTATTATCTCATTTCGAGGTGTTCATAAATTAGGTAAGGCCAATTTTGGGTTTGCATTAGTTGTAGTATCATCATTATTTATATTTGTCCAAAGTCAGTTAATTTGAAATATGAGTTTCAAATTTTATTCAAACATATCTATATTTGTAAATAAATAGTTAATGCCGGTTTAAGTTCGATCATATTTTTTATTTCTAAAATTTTTTTAAATAATCTTTAATAATTTAATAAGTTTCTTTTGTTAAACTTTAAAATGTAGATAATATCATTTTTAGTATTGACATTATAATATTACATATATTTATTCTTTATATAATTTAAATTACACAATATATATAAAATATAAAGATAAGATAAATTATATAATTGAAAAATAAATTTATCCAGGCTCGAGCCTTTAATATTAAAACTAAAGTTTGGCCCGTTTTATAAACATACTTAATTTTTTACTTAAATATATTTTTTGAACTTAATATTGTTGTCAAAATCTTCTTTAATATTAAAAAAATGATTTAAATGTATAACTTACCTCATAAATACTTTTTTGACTCACTCTATTTAGCTTTAAATTCTTTTTTGACTCATTATATTTAGTTTTAATTGAAAAATCTATTAAA
>JBBYHO010000015.1:4174421-4190844 GCA_038382025.1 Adansonia gregorii | reverse complement strand
TAAAAAGTTAAAACATGAATGCTTGAACTATTACTACTGCCAAATATCTACTTAGTTCTTAGATTTAATAATCAAAAATCAAATCTTAAAAACTTCAAATATAAAATAAAAATACCAACTTAAGAAAACATTACTCTTTGATTTCGGGAATTGGCATATCAGATCTACAGTTTAGATCTCTAACGGCAACTGTACGTGTGTGAGTATGTATATATATATATATATATTGCATATACTATTCAATTCCTTTCACAGGATTATTTTATTCTTCACCCACTATTGTCTATATTTTTTCTTGCTAGATCTCAATGCCTATATATATATATATATATATAGGTGTGTGTCTATATATATATGCTCTCCTCGCTGGCCTGAACTACGGTATAGGAAAATTTTTCTCTGAGGTTGGATCAGACTAAGAACTTAAGTTATTATTTAAAATAATGTTAAATATTAATTTTATATTAATATTTATAATTAAATTTAAATTAAAAAATTTATTACTTAAATATTAATTTAAGACGAATCAAGTCGCAGAAATACTTGTTTAGATTTGTCAAATACAAGCCAAACAGGTTACCAACCTTTAAACATGTCTGCGCCCTCTCCTTTGGTAAAAGGAAAAAAAAAAAAATCCTAATCCACTAACTTTAAGAAGCTATCAAATAACAAACAGATATATATAAATACTATTTCTAACTAAGAAGACAGACATAACTACAATTTTTAGAATGTTGTAGTTTTTATTATTTCTAGATAGGCTGGAGAAGGTTTGGCTACCTATATAGGATCACTCTTAAATTTCTCTCCCTTGGTAATATCACACCCAAAAAAAAAAACTAGTACTAATTCCATCATAAAGGTAACAAAATTTATTGGGTTAAAAACAAATCAATTGTGAACAAGGCCGCAAGATAGCTGCATTAGGAGGATTGCAGCATCTTCCACATCCTGTGTAAACACACGCTGCAAAGCTGAATTCTTGCTCAAACTTATAGCAAACTGCTTAAAGCAAAGCTTCTTTTGGCTCTGCCTATGGTGATGATGATGATGATGATGATAAGGAGGAGAATGATTGTCTGGAGTACTCTTGAGCTGTTTCTTGTATTGCGCAACATGGATCGTACGTGATTTCTTTTCCTTGTTGTTGTGTGCTTTAATCTTCATAGATGTTGCATCTGTTGCAATAGCTGCTCCATTTGCGGCCGCTTCCAGGGCTCGTCTTGCCTTCCTTTGCCGAATTCCACAAGCATTGCAAAGAGACTGCCAAAGTTTTCACCTTCAAGAGTTAGTAAAACTTATTTTATAAATATAGATTATAGGGTGAAGCAAAACTAGGGAAAATTAACTTAATTACCTTGGGACCTCGAGGGCCACTTCTCCAAAGCGGTGTTGTAGTTGTGTTGCAGTCGGAGCAGACTCTAATGGCGTTAATATTACTTTTACTGAAACAATTGGTTTCATGGGTATCATGAACCTGATATTGAAACTTATTCACTGGTTTATTATCTGCTGATGATGGAGGAGGATTGTAAATATGGGAGTTCGTCATCTTTTTCATTAACCTCATCTTGGAAGACATCCATTTTACTGATGATCCATTATTATTAATGGCACTTTCATAATCTCCATATTCTTTTCCACTAAAGGGTAAATTATGGCCATTGGCTGCGCTATGAATATCCACCGCAGCAGATTGAAGTGGAGATGATGAGCTTGCCTGTTGATCGGTTGATCCGCTACGATGAGTCATGTATTTCTTGACCTATTTATAATAAAAGATAAGATGATTAAACATTAACATCCACATAAATACATGTAAGTAATCAAGACATTAATTAAAACCTATAGCTAGGACTCTATGTACTTTTTGACGGAAGAAGTGGGAATCTAACCGATCAAGAAATATCAGATCAAAAAATTTTTACGTGATCATCAGCTAATATTGAAGAAACTATAACTTGAAAATTAAGAATTATTGGCTAACATTAATTGGTGGATTTCTTAGCCTAGGATCACAAAATTATACGAACATCATATATAGCAGGAGATCAAAAGGAGAATTATAAAACAAATTAACTTTAAAGTAACAGGCAAGGAACATGAATTTACCATGGATATAAATATTGAGAACATTATATGTATAAAAAAAAGCTTTGTAAAAAAGTTCTTGCCTTCTGATCAAAGGGTTTTGATTCTTCAGGTTTATTCACTGCTGCTCTAACTCTTTGCTCTTGGGTAGTAGTGTTGTTGAAGAAAGTAAGATGATCAGCTGATGGAGAAGAAGCAGCTCGTTGGGGTAGTGAAAGAAAAAGCTGAAGATGTTGTTGTTCCTCTTTTAGTTGAAGATATGGTGTCATCGGCACGAGAAGAGATCAGACAGAGAGAAGAAACGAAGATATTAAGATCAGAGAATTGTAGACTAAGGGCAAGCATAAAGGGGGCTAATTGATAGTGTTGAAGGGGGTCTTATAAAGGAGATGTGAGGAAATTAAAGGAGCAGGCCAAAGAGGGGAGGCAAGAAGAGGCTTGAGAGGCATTCACGTGACTTCATTTCACCCAAACAAAACAAGATGAACAAGACAAAGCTAAAAGGAGGGTTGGATTGCTACGACTCAACACCAGTACATATGACAAAACAAAACCCTACCGGCGAGAACGTTTCACAACTTTGCCCTTTAAAAAACACTTAAAAGGGTCATTTTATTGCTTATATATATCATTGTTATATAATAAAAGTGATAAATATTAGATTTGTCGAAACCCAAAAAATAATAATTAAAACACGTTATAAAACTAAAAATGAAATCATATATATATATATATATATGTAGTATATATAATAAGTTATTCAACCTTTAGAAGCACTGACTAATGAAATTAATCCTCCTTAATTCACCCCCACTGCATTTTTTTTTCTTTCCATCTGAAAAGACAAAATAATTCTGCATGTGTCTGGGATCTCGAGCTCTGCAAAGTGCAGATTAATAGTGAAAGAGAAGATACGTACAATCCAAAAACAAAGATCACCATTTATTTCTCCTTTTTTGATTTATAGTATTAAGTTTGCGTGTTTCACTGTGGCAGTGAAGAGATGATCATCTGATCGTGAATGTTAAGCATTTTACTTTTTGCTTTCCGGTTTTTCATTGGATTGGGGTTTAAGGTGTCTTTGTTAAATAAGTAATGCAGAATGCACAAATTAACCCATAAACAAATTCTGCAAAGCCCGTAGGTAGCGGTATATGATTTGCAAAAATAAATGCAGTTTTGGAAGATTTGGGAATATGCAGATACTGAGAGATATGGGGTTGTAGATTTGCATGGAAGCATATATATCTTCTGCTCAAAGTCTTGCCAAAAAGCCATCAAATGCTCGTGCAGGCTGGCGACACTGCTGGCTGACGCTTCCCCCCGATTCCTCCACACCTTTTTGCCAAATTGATCCAACTATTCTCTTCATCTTTCATAAATTTCTCCCTTTCTTATCCTGTTTCTGATGATCTGATGAAGCTCAAGTATCAAGGTTGAAAAGAAAAAAAATGCCCCATAAACAATGGTAACCTATTACAAGTTTTGCTTTGTCTGCAAAATGCGAAGAAAACTGGAAAGTTGATCAAATAGTACAAACAGTCCAAAAATAATCCAGAAATAGAACTAAAAAATTATAGTGATAATGTTTTCAAAATTGAAGCTAGATAGTTGCTCACATGAGAAAGCAATGATTACATTTGATCAAGCCGCAGATCCAAGACAAATCGTTTTTTGTACTCTTTTGGTCACGCAAATGTTTTGCTTTTTTGTCTGATATTCCCCCCCCGGGTTCCTATTCTGAGTATGTACATAGTGTACCTGCTGTATGCATGCGTATATATGTATGATGTATGCCTTGATCCACATGCACATAAACTTGGATCAAAAGGGTTGAAGCAACTTATCTATTTCGTGCTTAGATCAAAAGTTTTTATTGATTTAAGGCTATAATTAGTTAATTAGGGAAAAAGGAAGAAATTTTATGTTTCACATTTAGCATAAGACATAAAACAAAGTCAAAAATATCTACAGATATTTTTATTCAAGTATTTAAACGACATTAAAAAGGAAATGTTATCAATGTCGATGCTTTCATATTCCTTTAGATCAAATTAAGTTACTTCCATTTGCCATAATATTGTATATAATGTACAATATATTTAGGAAAAAAAAAAAAAGACAAAAGATATTATTATTTCAACTTGAAGATACATGGATAAACAAGTGAAAATCGTCAAGGCTTAGAACCACTCAATGAAAAGGTTTCACGTCAAGTCATCTCAACATTCATCGTTTTTTGCTTTATGATGATGTTTTCAGTGAGCAGACAAAACTTGAATGACATGTTTTTGATGAGGATCACTCAGATTAATCTTCAGACATAAGTTTTTAATGATGAGAAGACAGTCTACGTAGAGTGTTGTGGATCACTCCTAAGTGTATGTATGGAAATTGTTTGGACGTATAGGTAAATTTTTGATATTATATACATATACATCTATATTTTGATGCCGATATGTATGTTTTATACCAGTCCATATTTACATATACTGAAAGTGATGATTCATCATGATTGGCTTTGCTTGATTTAGGGGGTTTTGCTCTCGTGGCATTTCTGCTACATGACAATTCCCTCGCTAGCTGAAGAAAGGTCCCCCTCCCCTCCTTCCGTATTCATCTCTACCATTTGCAGATGATCCACTATATAGACGGATGACCTGACAAGCAGCTACATGTATTATGATTTCTGCCTTTAAAGTTTGGTCGTTAAGAGCATCCCAACATTTGGTTCAACAAAAAAATTTCCTGCCAAAAGAGTTGATTATATGAAACTAGATGACTTTTGGTTTCATAAGCTAAGCATTGACCATGGCCTGGTCAAAAAAAGAAAAAAACAATAACCCTAGAATAATAGGAGTTAATGCTATTTCTAAAGTTCAATATACATGCATATATACATATATATATTTATACTAGGATGAAAAATGGATATAAATTCGAGCTTATGGACTCTTTTGATCATATAAAGCTTGCATACAGGTAGAACTAGGAAGTGTTTTTCCAGGGGCCAAGCAGCAGCCGCCGCCGCCGCCGCCGCCCATATGCTCATAATTTACTTCCCAATTAATCAACATCCATCCAAAACTCGATAAGCAAACAAGAAACAGAAAATCTTTTGCTTTGGCGGGGTGGCCTGTAAACAAATCTTTTGGGGCCATTTTGGTAAGCACCTCGTTAGATTTAGGCCTCGACGAGAGAGAATAAAATTCCCAGTTGGGTCGTCAAGAAAAGGAACAATCACCACTCTGCTTCCTACTGTTCTATTTACTGTAATGAGCTCACTGAGAGCCTGTAGGAATATCTCTTCTCAAAATGGTAACAGTGAAGCCCATATATGCCTGGCCTTCAAACCTTACCGCACCGAGGGGAAGAGGAAGCAATGGCCCTGCAAGTTATAATAGTTTATCATCGCAGACTCGCGGTTCTGTTGTTTTTCGAAATAATTCAATCTGACTGGTTGGATTTGAAAAAACAGATCAATTAATCCGATCAGTTTCACCAGACATCTATGGTTATGTATTTTAAAATCGGATCTTTATTGGATCAGCTAAAAATGGGTAAAAATCGGTTTTATATTTCATTACTTTTTTATTTTTTATAATTAATAAGATTTAAATTCTAAATTGATTTACGTATATCTTTTAAATATACTAAGTACATCAAATACTAAACGATATGTATATGAATAGTTTCACACAATCAACAGACAAACAAAGTTCTCATATATTGCACTGCAGAATTTGCGAAAGCAAGTCGACCCTGTTAACCAATTTCAGGAATTTTCGGCTCAGATCTTTTGTCATAAAGCCACTGAACCAGGCAGGTAAAAAGGAAAATCGACCAAGCTAGCATCGCAATCAGGTAAAAACAAAAAGTCTTGACCTAATTTCGTAACTTCCAATCTAAATTTAATTTTCATAAAAAAAAAAAAACCCACCTCTATAAAACGCAGGTCGGGTAAAATTGCCAACCCTACGTGCATCCCCCGTTGAATAAGAGAAGGTTTCGAGCAAACTACTATCTTCCCATCTTCTACCTGGCCAGCAAAGTCCATCGTCTGAAAAGGCATAACAGCCTTAATATAGCAACAATAATTGACAAATGCAGCAATATATATCCCTTGTCTTAGAGCAAATTAAATGCCGAGGGGTTCCATCAGTTCTAAGTAGGTGGCCCCTTCACTGGGGTGTGAAGTGGTCACATCGTAGGTAGAAATTAGTTGGATATGGGTCTACAAATGATCAAATGACCCAGGCCATTGGGTTAGGTACAACAGTATATTCTTCGGGGTGGAGTTGGTCCAGCAATAATTTCAATCACCAAAAATATAGATCAAGCAAGTTCATATTTACATTCTCTATAGTTGCTTTCACTGCGAGCATAGTTTTCTTTCCTTCATTACAAGAACATATAAACCACGATACTCACATCCTTAACTTGATGAGGCTTAAATATATTATTAACCTTCTCGATAGTAGTGTTGAACAGTAGCTTACATCAGTTTTTGCAGTTAATATAAAAAAAGTCACTAGAAATTTGTTCAAGGACGATGATGGTAGTATGTTAATCATGTTCTTTCCATGTTGTCTGCTCTTTACCATGATCTTTCCTTGCAATTGAATATCAATAGTGCAACTTAACTTTATTAGTAGTATGTTATCTTATTGTCCAGGCACACCTTGTTCCATGTGATTACGGATTTAAATTAAGATCGAAAATACATGATATGTAAACTTGAATCTAAGTCAAACACCATTAGTCACTGTTGCTACTTCAAAACAAGGCGATTGGGTGCCAAATTAAGCACAAAAACAAAGAAATTAAGACTAGCTATTACTCCTCATATCATTGATGATTTTTTTTGGAATTTCGATCGAAAATTTACTTGGATTGAGTTGAGATAAACTCGAAATCCGAGGTAAGTTGAACATTGATAGAATTTCATGCAAAAAATGATTAAGTATTTTAAATAGTTTCCTGCTCATGATGATGGAAGAAACTTGAAAAAAGGAAAGAAAAGTAAAGAAAAGACTAGGGGAAAAAAAGAAAAGAAAATGTCACTGGTTTACAGCCCGGTTCTGGATTACTCTGCAATATAAGAAGATACCAAAACTACCTTGAGAGAAAAGCAAAAAATTAAAAAAAAAAAAGTTTTAAGTACAAGTAATCTAAAATCCCCCAAATAGACGCGGGCGACCCTTCCCAAGGACACTATCCCTACGGCCTACACTAGAAGGGCTCTGTCTCTGTACGGTATACTTCGTGGATGGGACTCAAAAGATCATGGACATCATCCCCTATCTCAGCTTTCAGTTCAGGTCCCCTCCTCAAGTTCCAGCGGACCCCACCCTAGAACTCTCGCCAGCCATTGATCATCATCACCGTCCTCCCCTTCATCACAGCTCTCAATTTTTTCTTCTCCTCCTCCTCCTATTATCTTAGTATTGTCAAATCCCATACCCATTATCCAAAACTCGTTCTCCGGTGACACGTTTCCGGTATCCGGTAACCCTAACTTTACGTCGGAACACTTCCCGGATGATCCCATAACTCAATGCCAGCCATCACGGTAGACGATGAGTCAGACAATGAAGCCCCACAGCTCTCACTAACGGGAAAGAACGGCAGAGAAGACAAAGAAAGCGTAGATGAAGAAGACGACGACGATGACAGTGACGGAAAAGTTATCGTTGTTTTCCTTGGTGGTGAAGCGTTCTAAGAAGAGGTTGTCGTTGTTATCTCTTTGTAAAGCTCTTGCATTATCTCCTCTAGTTTCTCTTCTTCGACCAAAACCTCGTCAGAAAACTCGCTTTGGTCGTCGGCGTCCGTCAACAAGACCTTCAACTTCCCCGCAATATTGCCAGAAAGTTCAATATCCGGAGTCTTCAACTCTTCTCCTCCAAGCATCATCATTAGTTTGCCCTTTTTCTCCAAGTGAACAAAAGAGAGAAACGCGCAATATATATAAATAATAAAGAAATGAAAAGTGGGGAGAAGGAGAAGGACACGTTGGCAAAGGAAAGAGGTGATGCCACGTAGGATTGTAGGTGTAAGAGAGATGACGTGGCGAGCAGAGGATGAAGGAGGTGACGAAAATAGAGTGAAAAAAACAAAGATTTGTCAAAATAGTCAGTTTCATAAAAAATAATAAAACAGAAGAGTTTTGTCTGTTCGTGTGTATTAAATTAAAGGGAGAGAATCGTCCCAGCCAAAGCCCAAAAGGATTGCCTCGAGAGTTCTTAAAGTTACGAGATTGCCCTTCTCATCAACTAACCCTCAAGCATTGTTTGAGTTTCCAATTAATATATTTTTTTTCTTACAACCTTATTTATGCCTCGTGCTCCTAGAAAGTGACCCACTGTTTAAGTTTAGATTTTATGAATATGTACATTAAGAAAAGTGTTTAATGATTTTTTTAAAATTAATAAAAATAATAAATCAAATATAATCTTTAATTAATATTCATAAATATTGAACTTTACATTAGAATCGTTAAAATGAATTTGGTAAACATATTTAGTTTGTGTTATACGGAGTACAAATAAAGTACAAAGACGAGGAGTACTGTAAAATCAGTTACAAAGTTTAATTTAATCTTAATTCTAGAACAATTGCCAAACAAAGTACAACAAATTTCCAACTAGAAAAAATCAAAAGATGTACTTCCCTCACTACACTGCATTTTATAATGGATTTTTTTTTAAAATAAATGAATCTTTCTTTGTTTTTACTTTTTTACTTTTGGTAAATATAACTAAGGTCTTAATAGAATATGAAACACTCAACTTAAAAATCCTCACCGTTTTACTATTAAATTATTTTTTATGCCTTTTATCATTAAACTTCTGATATATGTTTTAATTTTTTTAATTTAAAATATATTAAATGAGAATTCCATTAATTTCAAATATTTTACTTATCAAAAATACATATTCTGTGATCTGATCATTTTTAGCATGGGATTCTCTTCTCGTAGGTTTAAGTTAAGCCTTCAAATAATAGATACAATAACTCGTGTATTTATAATTTATTTATATTATTTTTTATGATATAATTATTTTTAATATGTTATATGATTATATACGTTTTAATATATTAATAATTTATATTATATAAATTTTAATACGTTTTATATTTATAATATTATTTTTGTATTATATTATTTTTACATTATATTTAGAATTACCGTGTCTGTTCAAAAAGCAGGGGAGAAAAGATTAGAATCAAAATGAAGAGCTAGAATTAGTAGACTAGTGCACAAGCTTTAAACTCAAACGCTTGAGAAAAGGGGATAAATTTATGGACCATCATCGAGTACATCTTAGGTAGGGAAATGCATTGCGCTCTTTTACCAAGGAACCAAGATTTTGATCTCTTTTTTTTTTTTTTTTTTTTGAATCTGGCGTGTGGGAAAGAAGAATCGAATGCTTTAACAAGTTTTAGCAAGAAGAAACAGCAATTACCGCATTTGGAAGTTGCTATAAGAAACCAACCTACCTTGCCGGACCAACATCTTGGCTAAATTCAAGCGAAAGAGATATATATTATCTGTCATCAGGTGGCCACGTCGGGCTGTTGGAACACATACCCATCATGTGAAGTGCCTTATGTTTGCTAGCTGGATTGCATAAACCGGAAAATAGACACCAATTTACTCATCAGGGAATATCAGACAGATTATATGAAATGAGAATGTTGTCCCAATATGCTAAGCTTGGGGGTTAAATTCTTGTCCACTTCCTTGATAATTAACCAATTTCAAGAAGCTATCTATCTAGCTTAAACGGTATAGTGTAAGCATTAGCCAAATAGTAAGATAACAGTATTAGCAGTAACGTAGACACATAAGTAACTTCACATGATGCAACTTCATGTTAACAAAATATAACTACATGTAAGGATTAGCTTTAAATTAACGCACAAATTAGTTTTACGGTTTTGTCATTTAAGAAAAAGCGTCTCGTTAAGGAAATGTTGGCCTTTGCTTCATAAATCATGTTTTATGTTATTGACTAATCGACGTGGGATTGTTGTTTGCCCCAACACTAACCCTGAAGCAAATGTGTGATTGTATTAGTCAAGTGAACATGTTTATGTGATAACTTGGTGTTACCCATTTGTATGCCAAGTTTCACGTAAGTCGACTGGGACATATTTACGTAGTAACTTGGTGTTGTTCGTTTATATTCCAAGTTTCTCGTAGGTCGAGTGGACTTGTTCATATGCCAAGTTTTGTGCAAGTCGAGTAAGTATGTTTGCGTAGTAATTTAGTGTTACCAGTTTGTATGCCTAAATGAAATTTTAGCTAGTTTCCACAGGCAACGCCATTATTGATGCAATAATTGTCGAAATGCATCCGCCATGAAATAATCATCGTGGTTTTGTCATTAAAAAAACGCCTCATTATTGCTTTATAAACCATAATTCATATTATTAATTAATCGATATGAAATTATTACTTGCTTACCAGGCTGTTATTAATTTGGTTGTGCTACCTGAACATCTTGGAATATCCCGGACTACTATTGATATAGGTGTACATCGAGGATCACATATTGCTCGGCTATCTTCATGATGCACATTCATAGCTAGCCTAGCGTCCATGATCCAATGGTGACATCGTCGAGCTGAAAAGGTGGAATAACTCATTTTATAATAGAATAGTAACTATAAGGGAAGACAAATTTAGAGGTTATAGAGAGCACTGGAGAGAAATAATAAGGATACAAATAGACATTAGTTACGGGATGCTTATTGAAAACCGAGTTTGGAGGAGAAATGCTTGTTTAGATCTTGTTTTAATTCTTGATTTTGTTACGGCTGTTGTAAACTGCCACGTCGCTAGCCTTTTCCATTTTGGCATGGGCTTGCCTACTTCTTTGAATGAATAGAAAGCTCATTTAGCCACAAAAAAAGGGGTGAAAGACGATTAAAATCTGCAACTGTCATGAGATATTAGCTATATATGATTCAAATGAATAATTGAGATGTCAGATTTGGTAACATTAAGCAGTATTTAACAACTTGTTGATTCTCAACAAGTAGAACAGTAGGGTGTAGATGAGCTACAATCACAAGTAAATGCATGCTTAAAAACTCGTCTTCGTGTGAAAAATATCACGCATGTTAAACTCATGATATTAGGTCAACAAACAAGAATCCGCGTTCCAAGACAAACTAATGAGAAAGTCCTCACTTAAATGTCAAAAGCTAAATAGCTATAACGATAATCATTTGCTATGAAGAAAGCTTTAACATCAGTTGGTTAGCAGTCCTCCTGTAGGAGGGAGATGGAGCTCGGAAAGTAGCAAACTACAGGAAATTGGTCGTTGATCTTCTTTGTTCTTTTAACAAGGGTTTTGTTCTGGTCTTTTTTTTTTTTTTTTTTTCATGTTTACCATTGTCTTTCCCGGTTTGATCTTTACCGAGAAGGTTAACAAAACTATTTGGTGTTTTGGGCAGAGCTCATTTACTATTAGCGATTTGAATCATTCTGCTACGTCTGTACATTAGATTCTTTCAGTACATTTGTTTTGATTGAGAGAAGGATGGTATGTGTCCATAACTATGTCTCTTATTCAGACACTTGC
Organism: Adansonia gregorii; assembly: GCA_038382025.1. NCBI lineage: Eukaryota > Viridiplantae > Streptophyta > Magnoliopsida > Malvales > Malvaceae > Adansonia > Adansonia gregorii. Next base: position 4,179,160 of record JBBYHO010000015.1, on the reverse strand, counting down.
CATTCTTATGCATCAATGAAATCAAACAAGGAACAAGCCAATCTTAAACAAGAAGGACAAGTCTGCACCGTTACTCCCTTGATTCCTCCATTAAACACATTTCAGCATCTTTATGTTCTTTTGGTTTTGTCTTTTGCTCATGCAAAATTAGCACCAAAGATGTTTCTTCTTTCCCTTTTTAAAAGCCGTAATGCATGAATTGGAAGGGAGGGAAAAAAAGATTCATTAAAACCAAAGCCCGCAAGCCTTCCCAGCTGTGAACTTTAAGCATTTTGAAGACAGATTTTAGAGACTTCGGCTAGTTCTTCGTCTAAAAGCAAACTCTTTGAACTACACATCAGCCAATCATTGTAACCGAAGGCTTCCCTTGTTGGGGACAAAAACAGTTGTTAGTAAGATTGAGCCATCAATTCCATTGAACCATCAATTCCCTTCACTTTGAGGGTTGATGTCAATATATTTACATGTCAAGACTTAAAACAGGTGAAAAAAGGTGTGGAGCCTGACAATATGTCATCCAAGGTTACATCCTTCTTTTATTTCCATTTTTTCTGCAACATTCCTTTCTGTCCTTGAAGAATTTAAACCCAAAAAAGAAAAAAGAATTTTATGATTTCATCTAGGATTCCGAAAGTTAAATAAAAATTTTTTTTAAAGTAATGAATAGTATCCTACATACTAAAATTTAGGCCCAGATGGCAAGGGAAGCCATCATACCAGCTCCTAGGAAAAGCATGAAGTAAGATACTACTTGAAGTCTGAAATTGCAGCTCATCCTCTTACTCAGAAAATCAGCAGCAATTAGATCTACTAAAGCCATGTAAACCAGAATTCCAGCCGACAAAGAGTCCAAGATGCCTTCGGTAACCAGAGCTGCACGGCTGTAAGGATTGTAGAATGAAGCAATTGCAGTTCCAATGCCAATTCCAGCTGGGGTTGTTACGGCAAAAAAACATGCCATGATTGTGGCTGATAGAGTTTTAAATTGAGCTTGGGAGATGCAGCCTCCAAGTGCAAATCCTTCAAAGAACTGATGAAACGATAATGCTGCAATTAGAGGTCTTACCGTGCATGGACTCTGGGAAACACCCAGCGATAGACCAATGATAACTGAGTGTGACACAATTCCGAGCTCCAATATCTGTAAGGATAGAAAGAAACATATGCCTTTATTAACAGAGTCCTCAAAAACCAACATGAAAAAAAGTGCTGCAAAAATTTTCACCACATTTTTCATTCCTCAAGCAGAGCATATTACAAACATGACAAAATATACAAATATCAACAGCTAAAACTCTTTGACCAAAATTTTATCAGCCATTCATTAGAAGATAGAGCTCGGAAAGCAATCAACATTGTTGTAAGGCACGATTGAATGTAAAAAACCAATAATTTGAATGCTTGGAACAATGTCTCTTTCAAAATGAGGATGATTGGCTCAACTGAGCAAAGATAAGGGAAGAGAGTCGCATGCTTATTTCTGTGGTGGAAGAATTAATCACCGCCAGGTTAAATTTTGATACAGCGATTCGCACAAGGCAGAAGTTTAGAAGGTTCCAATAAGATTCAATGACAGAGAGAAATAAGAACAAATCTTTTCCTAGAAATCATTATTTTGGTCGGCAAATAATAAACCTATACATTATCACCCGAGATGAAAATAAGCAGGGAGGAAAAATGTCGAGAGGCACAGTCATATGTAGGTGTGGTGGAAACACATCCGACTAGAATTCTAACATTACATTTGTTAGCCAAAATCCAAAGAAGACGACTCCTCGGCAAAATAAATACTGGTTTAACATCATTTGTCATTTTTTTTTTTTTGCCGATGACAAATTGAGAACCCACTAGTAAAGCCGTAAATCTCCCAACCCCAAAACCTGTTGGTAGTTTATCTTAATCTTCTAATCTCAGATTCTCAGGCCAAGAAAAAACATGGGAGGCCCCACATGGGACAAATAAAATTCCAGCTGGTTAGGTAAAGTGTCTTACCTTATAAGGCGTTAAGGTAAATTTTAAGCCACCCCAAGGCCCAAAACCGCAATAAATAGCACTAATTTACTTACAAACAGCACATAAACAAAGACAAATATGAGCAAATAACCAACATGAACAGAAGAGAAAAACTTCTAAGAAAAAGAAATAAATTACCTGGGAAACCACGACATGCCTCACTCCATTGTCATCATCCTCACCTCCAAAGCCATGCTCATGTCGATGTCCATGACTATGCCCATGTCCATGATCCTGTTCATGTCCACGGCTCCTGAGCAACCCATCACAGCCATCCTGTCCATGAGGATGACTATGCCTATGATGTGCAGCATGTGCATGCATTCCAACAATGTGCATGCCCCCACCTTCCTCTTCCCCAAAAACCTTCACGTTCAAATCCTTCCCTTCCACAATGGGTACAATCCCAGACTCTGAATCCGCCTCCACTGACATCACTCGACCCTGCTCTTCCGTACTTCCTCTAGCCAAACTCTGTTTCCTCTCATAATACTGAGTCCCCACAAAATCCACGAGCAAAGTAACCAAAGAAGCAATCATAGCAAAGAACCCTGAAAATGGGAACTTCGACCAAGGATATTTTGGTAAGCAAGGATCCGTGAGAGCTTCGTTACCATCAGAGAGCATGTGGACGAAGCCAGTAGCTAGAATTACACCTGCTGCAAAGGCCTTGGCGGCGACAAAGAGGCTTCCATCCGTGCGCAGGAACTTACGGTGCTTGCCAATGAGTGGAATAGCAACGCCAACTACACCAGCGACGAGGATTGAGGCTATAGCTATGGGCTTTAACTTCAACGCCGCTGACTCGTCACGACAACTCTCTAGCTCCGAGGACTGGCAGCTTGTGTTGCTCATTGAATCGGTTATTGTCCGCAAAATGGGCCCTGTTTTTCTTTTTCAATTAAATAGTAATAAAACATATATTTTTTAAGAAATTAATTGAATAAAAGTCATAAAAATATTTTTTTTCTTAACTACACTACTTATTGATCTTTATTTTTTAATAAATTTAAAAAAATAATTAACAATAATTTAAATTTTTTAGAACTATCTTCGATGATTTTTCACTTTTCAATGTTTGACAAATTTGATAAATTTTGAATTTCTTTCTTTTCTAAAAGTCATTATCCTTTTCATTTCAAGATTTAAATGCTTTATAATTTTCCAAGAAGATTAAAACTGATTCAATTACCACCGAATTGAAGAACACTGTTGAAAATAGACAACTTCGAAGCCCAATTGGGTTGAATTATGAAATCCCAGAAACCCAAAAATCAACGCTTTATTTGCGAAAGTTTCACAGCAATAAACAACCCCAGAAAGAGGAAACAAACAAAAGGGCATTGAAAATTACCTGAGAAATACCCAGTCTTTGATCCGAAACAATCAAGGCAGAGCAGCGGCCAGATATCCTGACCAAACAAGAGAAGAAAAATAAAGCCCAAGAAACACCGTGAATTAAAAAAAAAAGGGCATCGAGATAATGGAATGAGTGGTTGAAATCCGGAGAAACTAACCTCGATGAAGAACATAGGAAGACAAAATCTAAATCGAACAGGTGGTAAATTCAATGAGAAATGAAAAATCAAAGTGAAAAAGACGAAGGAAGAATCTCTATATTATACAGCTACGTAATGAAGATTCTGAGAACTGTCTCGCACAATCAAACGAACAACCAAAAAGGAGACAGAGACCGACGGATGATGGTAGGTATTGGTTGATGGACGACAATGTTAAGATGGAACTAATATATGGTACGGCAAACAGAGTTGGGTAGACAAAGAGAGAAAAAGAAGAAGAAGAGAGAAATGAAAGGGGAATAAGGAGAGGGTGTCGACATTGTTTGACAAAAGGGTGAAGAAATAGGCAGAGTTGGCGCCCATGCGTACGGCCTTTTGTTTAAAAATAAGCTCGACTATGTCGACATTTTTTTCTCTTTCGGTTTTAATTAGTATTCTAACATTTCTTACATTTCTGTCTTCGCGTGTGAATGTAGATCTGCTCAAGTACTCCTCACCGTTTTATTTGATAAGTTCGTACGGATCAAATTTTAATAATAACGTTATATGAATTTTAATTAATTCTATTTAATAATTTAAAATAATATTTTAATAATAAAATAAATTTTTATATTAGTTTAGATGTAATTTGGGTTTAGATAAAAATTTAAAATGTTTGTCTTATTTTATTATGGACAAATACATTTGAGTTTTTAATATAGTAATATTTTTGAATAAATGCATTGAAATTTTATGAATAAAATTATCAATTATTATTAATATAATAATTTATTATAAAATAAACTATGTTTTGCAGAAAAAAATAAGTTATGTTAAAAAAATTAGTAGTTTTTTTAAAAATATATTTTTATTTAAAAAATAAATAATATATAAACTTTAGATTTTACGTATATTATTATTGATTTTAGTTTTTCTTAAATAAAATCATAACACTAATTCATTTGCAAATTTAATGCACCCACAATGTGATGAATTTAAAAATAAGAAAAAAGCTGCTAAAATAACTTTTATGATAAAAATGTATAGTTTTTGTAACATTTTTTAAATGACAAAACTTTTAAATGATATAAATATAGTTATCCTTATATTTTATTTTTAATTAAATTAATATCATTTTACCGTCAGCAAATTTAATTAAAATTTTTATAAAAATATATAATATATTAATTAATTAAAAAATATTTGGAGGTACCCTTAACAAAAAAA
>JBBYHO010000015.1:4157157-4171238 GCA_038382025.1 Adansonia gregorii | reverse complement strand
CTTCCTGTAGATGTGAGAATAGTGGGATATGAGTAACGGGTAATTATCCATCATTTTTAACTTTATCCTTTAATGAAAAAAAAAAAGTGAAAATCGCTTTTTCACATAAAGATGGTAGTCTCTGATTTAACAAGGAAGTTTGTGACATCTTAATCAATTACATGAATTAAAGCTTGGATAGATTAGACAAAGAATTTTCTCAGCTATTTTCTATAATAGGTATCTTGTCTCAGTCGGTCTCTCTTGTACCTGGAATCTGATGACTACGGCTAGACATATAGGTTTTTGGGCTTCCGCTTATAAGAAATCTGATGGCTATGGTTAGACGTGTGTTCTTCGGCTTCCGCTTAAATTTATTGAAATTCAGAATGATATCATTAACAATATTATCATACATCTTAAAAAATCCAAACCCTGATCATTTATAAAGTTAATCTAATTATCAATCATATGTACTATTTGGTTTATTATTAGAAACCTTAAGTTTAGGTAAATTTAGTTGTTCCAACTCCCAACACTCTACAATGCAAACCACTGCTCATAGATGTCTGTTAAGCGTTGGACGGCTGGGTTTCGGTCATGTCTACCACTAATCCCTCGTCGAATAGTGTTTTTCATTGATTGTTCACCAGAATTCAGAGCCGTTGCGCCAACTAAACTGTATGGCTCATTACATGTAAAGAGGAGCCTGCCAGGTTGCCAACCCAAATGACAGGTCCCAATTCTACGCTGGCAATGCTCCTTTCAAGTTTCAAGGGCCACTTTTCCCAAATCAAATTGTCTGTTTATTGATGGAAAATACAAATCAGAACTTGCCAATAGGGTAAATCAGGTTGAAATGATACAACAATTGACAGTCACAAAGAGCAAAACTTGTTTGCAGCACAACAAAATTGAAAGCCATTTTAGCATTGGATCTGATGAATGTCAAACATTGATGAAAACAGAATTAAAAAAAAATTGGAAGAAATCTGCATACTTTTAAAGACCTAATCATAAAAGAAAAACATAAGCAGATACATAAACATGGAAGAATATAAATAATTGAAGACTTTCAAGCAACAAAACTTTCACCCATGAGTGTTAACTGCTTCCCAGACCAAGTTCTTTGGAACTGCATTGGTGAAATCCCTAGCCTGCAAGGCTGCCGATCGAAGAGTCGAAATCGTCATTGCATTAGCCTTCCAAAACGATGCTCGATTGTATGCCAGATTGTGCTTCTTGCATAGCTCCTTAACGAATGGCGAAATTTTCCTGAGATGGCACCGAGGTAACCTTGGGAACAAATGGTGCTCAACCTGGAACTGCAGACCACCATAAAACCAATCCATCCAAGATGAACAATATATGTTAAGTGTCCCATCGGTTTGCTTCTCGAACCAATCGTTCCCGCTAGGCGGTCCAACATAAACGCTAGACGAAAAATGGTTTAAACAGAACTGAACATGTTGAATTCCGGTTACAGCAAAACTGGCAACCACGAACATCACTCTCTCGGACCAATTAGGCAAGCAAGAAACAAGCAACGGATACCAAGTCCAGAATACTAGAAGCCCCAAAATCTCCTGACCCCTATTTGGTACCTTCCTCTTAGATAACAACAACAGAAAAGATTGTGCAAATAGATTAATCCTAGCAAAGCACATTACAGGATAAAATGTCCAGTGCTGGTAACTCACCAAGAACCTTGTAAAAGAATCAAAATTCATCTTCCTTCCATAGAAAGAAGATGTAAGGGATTGAAAAAACTTTGAAGATACCGTGAAAAATGGCATGTGTTGAAGATCTGGATCGAAGTCAAGGCTGTTACAAGCAATGTGGTGAGCATTGTGAGTCCATTTCCACCAACCCATACTGATCCCTGCAAGGCAATTCCCGGTGAGGATCTGGGCAAATCTGTTAAATTTTCTGTTGGACATAACCAGATAATGCCCAGAATCATGTCCAATCCACCCACTTTGTATCCACAAGAACCCCATTAACCCACCAGAACAGAGATGCACCCAAGCGCTGTTAAAGCATAAAACGCCATACACACTGATGCAAAACAACAATGCTACGAGGCAAAGCAAAATGCACGTCCCGTGTCCTTTCTTTTCATAAAGACCCATCTTTGAAAACTCAGAAGCAAGTTTCCTGTAATCTTTGGATACCTCCGAGACAGAGTAATCCTTGAGATAAAACCCAGTGAAGAACTTATCAAGATATTGCCAAGCTACCCCTGGATGATACGCTACGAACGCATCAGTGGCATCTTGGCCAGCAAGGTTCAGCAATGGAAGTGGCCCTCCAGGGTGGTCGTGACTCCATTCTGTGACATCATAGATCTTGCCCTGTATAGAGATCCATAGATCTCCTGGTTTTTTGTGGCTTTCAAGCTCTGTTTTGGAAATATACATCCTTGAATCCGCCATTGATACAAGAAATGAGTCAAACCAAATGAAGGATCTGATTATGGCATGAAAGGAAGAGGCATTTATGATTATGGCGTGAGAAAGAAAGATGCTTTATCGGGTTTGTAAATGTGGTGGAGAAAAGAAGGAAGTGATATAAGGATATATAGTTGGAAAGGGAAGGTGGGGTTTATAGTACAGACAAGCAAAGTGAAGAAGCACCATGAAATAGTTTAAACAATATTAAAAACCTGATAACAGCAACGCTTAAAAAACTCAAAATATCTTGGGCTAAGTGGGCAAGAAAACATTGAACATTGTCCAAATAAGGATGAAAGACTAATGGGGAAGAATTTTTATTCTTCATATACTATGGCTTAATCAATATAATTTTGAGTTTTGATGTGAGGGAAAGAAAATTTGGGGTTAATATATGAAAAAAATATTCTATAACAAATTAAAAATATTTACATTTGATGCATTATAATTAATAAATTTATATACTATAATGAATCGGGTAATGATACCTTATTAAAAATAAAATTATTTATATTTATTTTTAAAAACTTTAGATACATAAAATATTAACTCCAAATTACTAGTTAGGCATGTGGTTTTCCTTTGAAATCAATTTTCAAAGATAGGTAAATAAATAGGCTTTTAACTTTATGAGAAATAAAATCGACTCCGAATAAGACCTAAAACTATTAAGAGGTAGGACTTTCGTCTATTAATGAGTAGTGATTAAGGTTTTATTAGATAGTAATAGATAAAAGAATAATGAAAAAGAACCCAATCCACTATTGAGACTTAGACTTATCATTGAAAATTGTTGTTGTATTTATTTTTAAAAGTTTAAAATTGTTGTTGTATTTATTTTTAGAAGGATAAAATAATGATGATAAGTTTATTGCATTATACTGTAAAGACAATGATGATAAGTTTGCAATGAAACAAGGCGTTAAAATGGTAGTAAATGATGATTAACTGAGTGAGAATTGTTTTCTTTTCTCTCTCATAATTTATCCTTTTGGTAATGAAATTTCATAATTTAAGCATAAAGCATCCAACAATTGGTGGAGATTTTAACTTAGATATATAAAAAAATTTAAAATCTTACGTGCGTAAAATAAAAGCATTTTTAATTTGAAGCTTAATCAAATTGACTCGGATAATAATATATTTGAAATGTGACATTCAGTAAATCTCAAATTCAAACATCTATTATCCAATTATTCATTCTTTTATTTTCTTATTTGGACATCTTTTTATTTTAAAACAATAAGATCACTTTAAGATACACATAAAGATTTGTTTGTAAAAGAACAAAGTCGAAGATAGACATACTATGTGGAATATAGGTAATGAAAGGGAGCTTTGCGTCATGATGAATGAAGTAGAAAAACTTGGGGAAATAGACTAAGAAGCCTTACAAATAACACCATTGGCTAATAGTGTAATGTACTACGCAAAAAAGCTTTCAAAGTTGCAAGTATCTCAAGATTTAGACTATGGAAATTTCCCATCATTTCGTTTAGGTGATTAGGAAATTTCCAATCAATGTGACAGCTTTTCCTGCTAGATTAGTTGATTAGCTGTTTCTCTTTCTGTCTACCTTGCTGTTAATTATTTACATAGTTTGGCATCTAATCTTTTGTTTTTATTATCATTTATAACTAACTTTACTTTGTTTCTTATTTTAATTTATGGTTTCCAAGGTTGAAGTTTACATCATGAATTTTATTTTTTTATATAAAAAATATCATAGTTTAAAAATAAAAAAATTACATATATTAACATTCAACTTCTATATTATTTGAATATTATTTATGAATAATTATATGAATAAATTAATTTAAATTTTTTTAATTAATGATATCGGATATACGAATTTTTATCCTCTAATATAATTGAAATTTCGTGAAAATATTGGTAAATGAACTGCAAATCAAGTCAAACCTAACATGATGACATGATTGTAGTGAAATATCCACGTGAGAATAGCATAAATAGAGGGTTGTTCTTTTTTAACAATTTTAGTGTAATTCTTGCAAAAAATTAAATCAGATAATTTATATATTCATATTATATTTATATATTTTTATGAATTATAATATTATTTAAATTGTTATATAATTAGTAATTTATTTTATATAAAATTTTAATACGTTCATGTATTCATTTTATATCGTATTTTATATTATATTTTAATTATTTTTTTACGTATAATCATGATGTTCTAAATTACCAAATTCATATAAATACCCAAAATAAATTTTAAATGCACCAAATTGAGAGTGCTCTTTAAAGATATTTTTTAAGTTATTATTTATAATAATAATTTTTTTAGTACATTGGAAACAATTAATTAGCATGTTAATGGCTCAGTTTAAATCGTAATTAGTAAAAACATAATGTGTGCATCTATATCTAGTAGTACATAAATCCTTAACTGAGATTAGTGTGACTAAGCTCAATTGAAAATTGATAAAAAATTATAAAAATTTAAAATTACATATATATATATATATTCACTTTAAAAACTATTAATTAAAACATAATCTTACACTTTTAAAATTTAATATTTTACTCATATCTTTTCGTCTACTCACATAGTGGGCTACCATATTCTAATAGAAATATAATAAAAATATCCATCAGTGACATTGATTAAGATAATATTTAAGAAAATAAAAATGTAATTAGTGAATTATTTTTTTAATTTAATAAAAATAACATATTAAACGTAGAAAAATTTTCTTAAAATAATAATTATATAATTCGTAATCAATGCCTGAGAGCATTGATTAACTGAACCCTATACATAAATACTAGACCTATCAATTGAACAAATTGAAATAATTTTGAATTGAATTAATTTGAATTAAATTAAATTAAATTAAAATTTTAAATTTTTGTATTTATTTATTTAAGTAATATAAATGCACCCATTAGACAACTCATGAAAAGAATATCCAATTATCCTTGCTTATATTCTTTCTTCCTCCTTCTCAACCCTACAAAAAGGAATATCCAACACTATGGGATATATGTTTTGAATGGTAGTTGAAGGGAATAGTTTGGACTGTTAGATTAAATAGCAAAAAGCTAAAAAGCATGTGGACAGTGTCAGGTACACAAAAATTAAAACAAAGGCACATTCAAAAGTCTCCAACTTAAATTAATATTATCATCTTCCATGTTTATGGTTCAAATCTTATTTATTTTTTAATTATTGAGTTAAATATTTTGATTTAATTTGCTCATAATTATATTAAAAATAGTGATAAATACAAAAAAAATGACAAACCCCCTAGCCCCTTGCATGCTAAAATTTTAGGGGATAACGTTTTGGTTAGTATCAATTTTTTTATGAATATCAATGTGTAGCATTTGGATTTTTCAAAAATTAAATTAAAACTAAATCTAATACCATATAAAAATAATTAACCCGAATAGAATTTTATCTATTTGAGTAGGTTTGGTTCAATTTTTTTTTTCATTTTTTAAAAAGAATTCTAGTATTGTAAAGTTTTTTTCACTCATTTAAAAATAAAATATTTTATTTTTGTATTATAAAATTAAAAATTAAATAAAAAATAAAATTCAGTTTAGTTTGAATAATTATAATTTTTAACTTTATGAACAAAAAATCGAATCAAACTAAATCAAATACATTCAATTATTATTGGAACTTAACACTACTGTTCAAATTAATTTTCAGTTTTCTTTTAATTTGGGCTTAGCCCTACTAAGATCAAACAGGCGCAATGCCTTTGGGCTTTAGCTGCAAGCAGCAGGCAGATGCGGTTGGACATGGACTTGGAGGCACTAGTTTGGGCCTGAGGTCCAGTCGGTGTTGCAACCATCCGTTGATGCTGTTCTTGTTGTTGGTGCTCAGACTTGACCTGGGAAATCCGAAATCAGACCCACAATTTGACTACTTGCGAGTGTCTATTTCTCAAGCAATGCGTTAATTTTCTTTGCTGTGGATACTGAAAGGAAGTTTCTTGCATTGTTAAAAGCCCTTGCAAGTGAGTACTTCACTTCTTTCTCCATAAAGAGGTGAAACCTTTCAATTATCACATTTTTTGCACCTTTTTTTGCCAGCAATTTTCTAGTTATGGTGGGTATATGAGTTTGCCTAAAAGAAGTAATAGACTAGTGCAAATGGAGCTCATTTTTTTCTTGCGGCTGCAGTCTTCTTGGATTTTTATCAAGTCAAAAATTTCATTAACTTTCCGGGTGGATACTGTAGTTGGAAACAATTTTTGGCAGTTTTCATTTTGAACAAAAGGGTTAGAGTTGAATGAGCTTTGGGATATATAATTACAACAGGAAAATCATGAAAATTGCAACCAAGGTTGATGCTCTCAAACGCCAGTAGTATGTACCTGATTACGTTCATTTACAAATATCAAATATAAGCATGTATTTAATACGGATATATTTAATTTTTTTTAAAAATTTTTGTATATTTAAAAGATTGTTAGAGAATTATATTCTCGTACTTGTATCTCAAAGCATGACCATCAAATACATTTAGGAAAAATAAAAAATTGGAAAAAAAACATATTTGTCTTTGGAAGGAGGATAAAATGGACTCTTTGGAAAAAGCTTGTGGATATCTAGGATAAAGAGCCAAAGCTACGTTAGAATTTACTTCATTTGCTTCATTATTGGTTCCAATATATCCCAGGAAACTCTTATAGTATCAAAATAATTTCCCATTGATCTCACTCTAAAACTCGTTTTCTTCTGTATGTTACTGTAGGGCCTAGAGGCAGAGATTGCAGCAAAAATAGTACTAATGGTAAGGGGAAAACAGGCAAGTCTTCACTTGAAAACGGCAGAAAACTTGAGTCCTAAATTTGGGAACTCTATGATCTCAGATTCGATCTCCTGTTACTTCTATCTATGTTTAATTCCTGGCTCACCTGCATTTCTTTCACCGAATGTCAAAGATTACTGCTTCTTTTTTTTTTCTCTATAATCTATCCTTCATCACTCTTCTTATTTTTGCAGCTCTTGACGTGCTCGCTGTTCATATCACCTTCCTAGGCAGATAACAACTGTCTAGGTTCTTTTATGGTGACTGAGCTAAGTAAGTTTTTGGACTCGTCAAATAACGTCTGGTTAAATCTACAAGGTTAGAATAATGTCAAAGGTCACCAGATCTATGTCTCTATGGTTGGTGCACCCCAATACTTAACATATCTCAGAAAAATAACAAGGGAAAAGACAAATTAGCTAAGGTTCTTCGGTGTTTAGGTTTTTCTTGTTTTAGATCAATCTGGATTTCCCTATTTATGCATGTTCATGGACTATGCTGGTTGCCTAGGAACTCGATAGGTGTAAACTAAATGTCTTTTAAGTTTGAAGTTGCTAGATAGCTGTAAACTCGTTGGATGGCCTGCATGTAAAGACCTGGTTATGTAAGATCAAAGGCGGGCCAACCACAACGATCATAGTTTAATGTAACCTTGTCAGCGAAATAGTACTAAAAATTTCATATTCTGTTTTGTTATGGAATATGCTTTGATCAAGGATATTAGTAATTAAGTAATTCAGTTGTGGTTTGTCTTTCTCTCTCTTTGTTTCCCAAAGTGACGTGCTCTTGATTCTAAGCAACTGTGGGAGATGAAGAGTTGGCATTTGATTTAGCTATTGGTTGAAGTCTGATCTGGGGAAGGCCTTAACTAGAGAGGATTGAGAGCCATAAGCAACGGGGCTAAACCAGATTTCGACGATAATAAAATGATTTATATTCGATGTATAGGCAGTATATATATACATTGTCAATAAATCAAGTGAAATCATATCATTAAAAGTTTTAAAAAATAAACTAGATAATTTTATTTTTAGTAAAATCATATTATCTAATTCACTAACCATGCATTAAATATAAATTTATAATAAAATAAATGCATAATATACATGGGGGAACCCTATAAAGAAACCAAAGCAAAACCATTACTTCAATCATCAAGAGGAAAAAGGCAATAGAAAACAAGAGGTGATGAAGTGATAGAAGTGCTCAAAGATGCTCCACCCCGCCTCCCCCAACTTTTAGACAAAATTTTAAACCTAAAAACACAACCATTAAAGAACTTTCAGTGGGAGTACTTCAGTTGCCCATTACTTCCACTAAAACGTCATACACCCCAAAAGAAAAAACTTTCTTTTTAACTTCTTTTTCGTCCCACAAATTGCCTATTGGAAAGAATCAGAAAGAGATACTTGCTCTAATAAAGATTCTAGATGTCGCATGGCTGCCATGTGTGAAATTCATAATTTTAAAAGAGAAAAATCCCGAAAGTGATATCCACTCTTGAGTTGTGGTTGTGGTTTATAGTTTAATTGTTCTTTTATAGTTTTTATTTGTCATCAACCAATGCTATCTTCTACCATTGGGTTTCATTTGTTTTGCAATTTATGATTTTCATAAAATTATTTTTGTATTTTTTATATTTAATTGAAAAAAATTTACTAATTAACAAACATAATAATCATTTTCTAAAAATTATCTTTTCCTTTTTTAAAAAAATTTTGAATTATTAAAGTTTGATCCCTAAACACTGAAACTAAGAGTCCAACCACTTTTAAAGATAATTAATTGATCAGCAAAAAATATTCACTAATGAACAAAAAAGTAATAACTACTCTCTAAAAATTATTTTTTTAATAATTCGAATTGTTAAAGTTTGATCCCTAAGTATTAAAACTAAGAGACCTATCACTTTTAAAGATAATTAATTGACCAACAAAATTATTCACTAATGAATAAAAAACTAATAACTACTTTCTAAATGTTTTTTTTTATAATTCAGATTTTCAAAGTTTGACATTTGAAAGTTTAACACTTTAAACTTATTAAATATCACTTTTTAAAATAACTTATGAATTAATTGAATTAAGTTTTGAATAAATTTTACTTGATGCACCTTATATGCTACTTTCGGAAAACCCTCTAAACAATTAATGAAGTGGGTGTTTTAGCTTTTTAGCTTTTACCTAAATTCACCCATTCTTGTGTTCCTAAATTGGAAAGATCTCCAAAGATCCTATAGATTTAGGTTCCCATTTCCCAACTTGAAAGTTGGAACAAATTAATAAAATGTACATTGAGATCCTTCCATTTCATCACTACACTTTCTTTACTACATTACAATGTCATTTCCAATAAGGACATTCCCACTTGCTCATTTTTTATTACTACTATTATGTAAGAATCCCTCTTCTCAACATGCATATTGATGTAAATAAAATAGTTTAGGTTACTAAGTAAACAAAATTTCACATAAAAATGTTGCTTATTATCACAATCGCATAAAACTTTCATTTAAAATCTTGCAAATTAAGAAGTTTATATTCTTTAAAAATTTGAAGGTACTAATGTTTTGTTCATATATATGAAAATACAAAAAATAATTAAAACATGAGAAGAATATATAAATATTTTTAAATTTATATTATATAAATTATTAAAATATTAAAATTTATATAAATATAAAATATTTTAAATATAATAAAATAGAGGGATGTATGGTAGAAAGGAAAGTTAGGGTAAGACACAGATCCGAAAAAATTGGTGATGAAATGAGGCTATCAGTCAGGTTGTTGAATACTTGAACTATAGCTGTTACATATCCTTGAACGCTGTCTGACAACTTGGGTGACAATTTTGAGACCTTTGTATTATGCCTTCAATTTTAGCCTAGGCTGATCTTCTTTGTCAGCTTCCCCTTTCCTTTGATCCTTTACTTCATCCCCAAAGAGTACTAAAATTTACAGCTTCTCACATCCTTTCCTTACTGTTTTGATTCACTTATTTTAGCATCTTTGGGATATATATATATATATATATATTTCTTTTACAGCTCTTTTTCAATTGTTCTGGGGATCATCAAACCCTTTTTAATGGCAGAAGAAACTCTTACACCTTATGTCTTTTTTATACGGAAGCAAATGCAATACAATAACTTTAGGCATACTAAAAATATAATATAAATATATAATTATATTAAAATTTATGCAAATTATAACCTAAATTATTAAAAGAGTGGGGGGGAAAAAAGACAAGATCACATTATTAACCATTCTTTTTCATCTATAATACATACGGAACATTTCAACGGCTCTGATTGGTCTATAATTGTCGAGTGATCGACCCCACTTTCAATGGACCATGCCACACATTGCTCATCGTCTAAACTCAGATCACCCCCCCCCCCCGGCCCTTCCTAAGCCCAGACCTTGGCTCCAGAGACACCAAAGCTCAAACTCCCAAAACTCTCACTTAACAAATCCAAGAAAAAAGTATAAAAAAATAAAAACGAAAGACCACCCCCAAAAAAAAGAGAGAACTTTCACACATACAATCTCATTCACTTGATTTAATTACTACAATTCCCTAAATAATATATATAATAACTTCAATATGCTTATTTTGATCAGCAAAACTAGTTGGAAAAAAGGAGGAGAAAGTCGGCTGCCTAATTTTTACAAAGAAGTTATAATAAAGTAATCATGACAAGAAGAACCCCAGATTGAAAAAGCATTAAAAATGGAAGCTTGGTTACATGATTTTTAATGATGTATATATATATATATAATCATACCCAGAGAGCACCAGCTTCGATGAGCTTTGGAACTAGGTGGCCACTGACGTGAAGAGCCACGAGGGATTCAAGGCCACCGACGCATGTTCCACCAATGAACACGGCGGGGGAAGGATTCCGAGAGGGGAATCTACCGTGAGCAGCCGGCACTGGAGGAGGGAGGGAAGCCATCTCATGGTCATCGAGTTCGATGACAGTAGGGTTAACCCCGATGGTAGCTAACAGCTTTTTCATGACATGACACATGCAACAAGACGACCGGCTGAAGATGATGACGGGGTGCTCCGATATCAGCCTCCTGATTCGCGTCTCCGTTGGCTCCTCCTCGTCTATGGAGAGACAGCCGCTGTTAGCGGTGGTTGTGGTGGTGGTATTCATGGGGATGCTGTTGGTGGAAGAAGAAGAAGAAGGTGGTGGTGGTGGTAGTGATGTTAGATCAAGCTGCACAACGTCACTCGAGCAACTTGTTAGGCTTTGCATCGCCTATATCAAAACAAAGTAATTTTTTTTTTAATATTTTTGCAGTAATGTCAACCGGAAAACAAGTGGGATGAGAGAGTTAAATACAAGAGAGAGAGAGAGCACAGGGGAAGGCCAGCCTGGCTTGGGTTTTAATTTGACAGTTTTTTAAGTTCCTATCATATTGTATATTTCATAAATATTATAAAAATTTTAATATATTAATAATTAATATTATATAAATTTTATAATATTTTTATAATAATAATATTTAATTATTTTTTATATTATATAGGTTTAGTTTATTTTTTCGGATCAAGGGATTTTCGAGGTGGGGAGAATTTGGAAAATCCCACGCGATTCAAAGAGATAAACCCAAGAAAGGTACAAATTAGTTTAAGAAAAGTTATCGCAATATAATGAAATATTAAATTATAACACATTCATGTCGTGAGTGAAAGAAAAAAATATGAATATATATATATATATATGATTGAGTTGTTTTTATTTATTGGAAGTTTTTATTAAAAGAACAATAATTTTTTGCAATAAGCAAAAGAGTAGTAATTTTTTAAGGAATAAAATGTTTTTTTAATATATTATATGAAATAATTAAAAGACATAAATATTTTTATAATATTATTATTTAATTATAAAATTTTTTTATTTTTTTAACTGAATTAATATCTTTTGACTTAATAATATTAAACTGAATCAGAAACTTTATTAATAATGTAAATAGTAGTATATCTTTATATTATAATAAAAATTAAAAACATTAATTGAAAAAAATGAATTGTGCTGTAATTTTTTTAACGATAATTATTTGATACCATACAAATAAAATCAAAAAACTTTACAAGTAGTGCTAGTAATATGAGACATGTCCGTTAAAATATATTTAAAGAAATAAAAAAATAAGACATTTGTTATTTCATTAATTCTGTTTATATAATTTTTCAACTCCATTGATAATGAATAAAATAATAATATATTTTTAATTTGTTACTAAAATTTTTTAAAAAATAACATATCCGTATATAAAAAATGAGCTCTAAAACTTAATTGTGTTTTGTTTTATTCCATCGTAAATATTCACGTGCATATGGCACATGGCGTATTGACAATTTTTTAGGCTTCCTTTAGATTGAAATGGAGGCCTTCGATTATTATTGAAAGGGTACAAGGCAAGTGGCAACCCATATTTTATTGAATATCAATATAATAAATAATATATCAATATTGATTGAATAAATTATTTAAATGTTTAATAATATAAAAATTACATGAAAATATTTTTTAAATATTTATTTATAAAATTTTTTTTAAATATTTATTTATAAAAAATTATTTAATATTTAAATAATTTTAAATTACTTATTAGTTTCTCAAATATTGATAAACTTCATTATATATAAATTTTAATTATCATTATTTCGCTCATTATATTTTAGCTCACCGTTATAATTGATTTTGCATCTTAATTAGATTTAATTTTTTAGATACAATGTAAAACATTTCATAAAAATAATATATAAATATGTAAATAATATAACACATACAATATGAGATATTTAATATATTTAAATATTAATATATTTAATAATTTATATTATATTTATATTTTTATATCTAAATAAAAAATCAACACTAATTATCAAATCTACCCCAAATATATTTTAATTTCGTCCTACAACAATTAGTTTGACAGCATGACACAACCTAAAGAACGAAATTACAGTTTACTCTCACACCCCATCCCACCCCCGCAGAAAAAAAAAAAAAAAAAGGACGACAATACACTTTACTGGTCACCATGAGTCTCAGCTTGACACGTGGTAGCTGTGTTTCACTCCCCTTTAGGCATGGAGATAGTGGGCGTTGGGAGGCGGAGAGAGAGACGATAAGACATAGGCCCCACATACTTTCAGGTTTAGACTTTGTGGCCAATGAAATAATGCCACGAAGATGATTCGATGTGATGAAATTGAGTAGCTCACATGCAATGTTATTAAATAAATACGAAACGAAAAATATTAATATATAATTAAATATAATTAATAATTCTTGAAGCTGGTGGCTTGTTATCTGATTGAGAGGTGACGAAGAAGCTGAAAAGTAAACCTGAACTGGAGAAATACAAAGGCCGAAGAGGTGTTGGAGGTTATACTCCCAATTCAACCAAAGATTCAACTGATAAAATCAAACGAAAAGTAAATTTAAAAGTTTTAGGCCTATCCTATAATTTTTTATATTCGGTATCATAGAATCTTTGATCTAACCTTAGTCTACCGGTCCATCAGTTGTAATAATCACCTGTTCGTATGTTAAAGCAATACAAGATAAGTGTCGTTCCTTTGAGAGGTCGACGTAAATAAATGCATAATCACGACACAAAATCAAGATTTGCCGAATCCAGGATGGAGGATGAGAAGAGGGGCTGGTTTTGCCTTTTGTTTATTTGCGCGGGACATTGGGCGGTGGGCCCCACCATCATGAATTTGAAGTTTTGGGGGATGGGGGGGGAGGGGTCCCAATAAAGGAGCACCGTTTATATGGTGTTTGCCGTAAGTGATGAGATCAACAAGCAAAGGGAATTGCATCACCA
>JBBYHO010000015.1:4132713-4145995 GCA_038382025.1 Adansonia gregorii | reverse complement strand
GATGTAAGACTGTATTACTATCGTTTACCACATTTCTAAGACCAACAACAAATTTTTCATGAATGTCCTAAAAAAGATGGTCTTCTTTTAAGCTTTCTCCCCCTAAATCACTACAAATTTGATATTTGATCTAGTGCACGGCTTTTGATGTAGGCTGTTTCAATAATGTAGGGAATATTGACAGACATTGACATGAGATATACTTTTGAAAGGGGTCCAACGCTACACTTGTCTAGGATATGAAAATCTATTAAATGGGTCTTGGAGGATATAGCTATGGATGGGGTTCAATCAAGATACTCAAGAACCTGAAAAAGCAAATCAGGGTTTAAGAAATACAGCTTTGTAAAAACAGTAGATTTTGGATTTTTACGTCAGAATCCGATATGGAAATTTATCTTATGGGTAGCATTTCGTTTCTACTAACTTTAATCTTTTCATTTTGTTTTGGTTGTTGGGGTTAATATTTTGAAACGACAATCGGACAGACAAGGATAAATATAATGTCATTTTAACTGATATATTCTATATTATAAAATACTACCGACAAAAGTTGGCTGGGTGCCTTACGGGACTAGCTGGTTTTGCGACTCTAGGTTAAACAGGCAAGCTGTAGTTGATTCAGAATATGGACCAAGTTATCCACATGGTTGATGACCCCACTTGACGCTTAAGTTTCGTTGCCATACTTCTTCGAATCATGTATGTATTTTGTGTACGTGCTAGCAATAGCTAGCAAAGGAAATAATGAGTTAAGGTTTGAAAAAAAAATGCCAGACACATGGAAACTGAGAACGAAATGATGAAAGAAATGGAATAATCATATCCTGATTTTCACGTATATGGTTATATGATAGACTCGGAGAAAATTATTTTGTGGGAAAACATTGGTATTGGGAATGATTACTTTCCATTTCCATTATTGTTGCAGCTTTTTTTATGTCAATTTTCTACAATCAAAGAGAGGGTGAATTGGAAGAACGTTATATTAAGGTTTGTAATGTTGGCTAAAAACAGGTATATATATATATATATGTATATATATAATTCGATTCGAATTTGGAAAAGAATGGGCAAATATTATCTTTCAATAACGGGTTCAGCCATACCAATTTTCCCTTCACATTTTTTTCCCGAGGAAATGGTGAAGAATGTATTCTTTTTGTGCAGAGAATCCTGGAGTTTGAGAACGAAAAAAATTGTGGACTTTCGTTAAGAATGTATTTGAACAATAACCACTGATTTCAAACAATTCAGTGTTTTTTGTGTAGTTATAAATGTGTCTTGACTTGCACGGAATTCATCTCTTTCTTCCTCTTCTTTGTTCTTTGGTTATACCCTTTGCATATTGGGCTTCATGTTTATAGATTGATAAGCAAACCGTATCTTTTATGCTTTCAACAATGGCACTATGGATGTCAATATTTCAATTCTCAAATGCCTGGGATTTGAAGAAAGCTCGACTACCTTCTACCACAACGATGAAGAAAGCCGCATCTCAACTGAAACAAGAATAAACACATGCATATCCATGGCATTTTACCAACACTTATTCTTCAATGCTATCACCATAAAACTGCATTCCTAACAGGAAAAGTATATGCTATATCTGCTTAGCAGTTCACTTTTTGCTACATTTGATTCAAGTTTGAAAAATGAAAATTTATTCCAGCATTTCAAAGTTTTACTTTCTTGACATGGTGCTAATCCCCATGCTTGTTACTTCCTTTCTTTCTTACATTGGAATTCAGAATTTCAGATAGATTATTCTATTCTTGAGAGTTTGATGGGGAAGGAAGAGCTTGCATCACTGCAACAGTTTATATATCCCGAAGCTGGCCATTGCTACCTATATGCCCCCAACAACAGCACTTTCGATGTCACTGTTTCAACCCTCAGTGCCTGGAATATCATGAGGAAAAGCTCAAATAGTGCCACAAAAAAAGAACCAAAGATAGACAAAATACAACCCTTTCATTTTAACAAACATATGGTATCATTCTTCTTCAAGTCACCCTTTCACTATATACTAGCTTATGGTTGAAGATGTTGATGGCAATCAATGCTTTTTGATGGTGAAACCTTTGAATTATGTTCTCCTTTTTTTTTTTTTTTTTCCTTTCTAGTTTTGGGTATCAATCAATTGCCTAAGAGAAGCAAAAGACTACCGCAAATGGAGCACCCTTTTCTTTTTTTTTTTACATATTCTATTCTGACAACAACCACAGAAAAGCACCATCCCCTGCATTTTTTTTTTCAATCTATTTGCAAAGGACTATCTAAGACAAGCAATTCCATGCTTACCACTAGCTTTCATTTTCACAGAACTGTTGTTAATGCTCGCTTTTTTTCTTTTTTTTGCAACTGTAACAAAAGCATCTTTGCGGTAAGCCCCCGTAGTCCGCATCACCTCTTTCGTGCCTCTAAGAAATGGCCACAGATTAGGTCGCCGGGTACCATAAAATTGCAAAAACTAAAACCATCTCCGGTGGCGTTACCAAGTCTATAATTTTGTCCACTTCCTAACGCGACAACATGCATCCACGCCTTTTCCTTATTTATTATTATTAAGTAGTACTAAACTAGTTTTGGGTAACAAATTTTGGCTATGCATCTAATCTTTTAACATGCTTTAAATATCCCCAATTTGTTTACTTTCAGAACACATAAAAAGAAAACAATGCCACCCACCCCAGATCTTTCTAACCAAAAGATTTTTTCTTTAAATTTGAAGAAAAGAAAGAGTTTTACAAATTAAAATTTCAATAATTATTTATATTTTTTAAAAATTGATTAATTTTTGAATTTATTTAATCAAATCATTAATAATGTTAAACTATTATTTGGCATATAAATTAATTTTAACTTTATAAAAGTCAATTTTGAATCTAAAAGTACTTAGTACTTTACTTTTAAAAAATTTTAAATGTCATGTTAAATCCTGCCTTCTCGGTTCATGCAAAAGCGTTAATAAAAATAAACGTGCTGAGTTTAAAAGTCGAGTGGCAATAAAGAATCCACAGTTTTTCCAATTAGATCTTTGTAAATACGAGGATTTAAGTTGAAAGATTTGGCAAAAGCTAAAGGGCAAGCGAACCTTAACCGAATGTTTAATAGTCTCAGAAAATTACTCAAACCTAGAATTATTAGAACCTAAACTCTCCCTCTGATCAAACCAGTATACTGGGGGACTGACCGCGCATGATAAATTTCGTTATTGTCCCCAAAGTAGAAAGGGGAACAACGTTCACAAAGCTAAAACAGAAGAAGCCCTCCGAAGATAGACAGCCAGGACAATAGAAAAGCATCAAAAACTCTGTTTCTATAGAAAAACAGAGCGCTTAATATGATCCCATTAATAGGTAAAGCTTCAATCTTTTTAGCCGAGAATTATTTTCCCAGCATTTCTACAGACTAGAAGAAAAAAGGGTTTCTTTTTTTTTGGGGGGGGGGGAGGTCTTTGGAGTTATGAGCAAAGAAGTAGATGATGGATTAGAAAACAGAGGATGGTTAAAGCCGTCGTCGGGGCCTCATAAATGGCTGGCGAGCTTCCATCGTGATCTGATGGCGGGAGCGATGATGGGTGGTGTGGTACACACGATCGTGGCACCGATTGAGAGGGCAAAGTTGTTGCTTCAAACCCAAGAGAGCAATTTGGCTATTCTAGCTGGTCGCAGACGGAAATTCAAAGGGATGTTTGATTGTATCTTTCGTACGGTTAGAGAAGAAGGCACTCTTTCTTTATGGAGAGGCAATGGGAGTAGTGTTCTCAGATATTACCCTTCTGTTGCTCTTAATTTCTCCCTCAAGGTAATGCAATTTTTGTCATTTTTCCTTTTTATTTTTCCTCTTGGGTTTTGGTGTGAAGTAAAATGAAAAGGTGTATTTTTGTTTGATATTTAGAGTGAATTAAAGGGTTGGCACGGTTGCTTTAGTCTTGGGAGATGTTATTTGGAGATTGCATGCTATAATTTCAGTGGTTTGGGAGGAGATATTTGTGCTTATGAAGTGAATGATAAAATGTTTCTTTGAGATGATGTCGATGTTATTCTTATTGCATGAGAGGTTGGGAGATACTAATTTGTGTAGTTTCTTTGATTTGCTGTGTTTGAATGTAATTAATGTGGTCATGATACAGAGGCTGTTTCTAGGGAATGATAAAATTTACTAGAGATACTACGGAAAGAGATCTTATTAAGCTGTGATTTGTTTGTCCATTGCTAGTTGCAACTGTATTTTCTTCAGGGCATAGCTATTTGTGCAAAGCCTGCTATAGTTCCCAAGTCAATCTTATTCATGAACTGAATTGAGAACTTCATAAACCTATCACCTGTAATAATATCAGAATCTCCAAGCTGAATTTCATTATGTGCTGGTTTATTTTTCCCTTTTTCCCCATTTCTGTAACACTTTGTCCTTGGAAAATGTCCTCATTTAAGTTAATCTTAATAAGTCTCTCTTGAGTCCGTGAAACATGAACTTTAATTTTATCTGCAAGTCCAATCTTGTAGTGGTCCTTTATGGCACCAGTTCGACTATAGTTACTATAGCCTGCAAGGAAACTGCAAATCCATAGACATGGATAAATTTATGGTCATTTTACTCCCATGTAGAAACTTTGATAGTCTCACCCTATTGCTTAACCTCATCTTAACTGCCATACGTGCCTTTTGCTATTGTTCAGAAGGTTAACAATTTTCCTTGAAGATGAGGCTCTGTGTTCTCCTTTTTTGTTCATGGCGTGCAAGAAGTTTCGGCTTTAATCGATGAAAATAGAGTATTTAGAATGCAAACTCATTACAGGCTTCATTTGGATTAGAGGATCAGTTATAGAAGAAATGATATGAAATGATCGTTATCTGGGTTAATTATCTTAGAGAAAATTGAAATTGAAAGAGAGGTCACTCATTGGATCCAGGTAGGATGAATGGAAAACGGAAATGCATAGGGAATCTTATCTGATTATAAAACTCCTGATAAATTTAAAGGAAAATGTTACAGTACGGCAGTTAATCTAGCAATGTTGTATTAGTTTTAGTGTTGGGCTTTAAGAATTAATGTATGTGCCCCTCCCCCCCAAAAAAAAAAGAATGTAAGTCGCTGAGATGAGCATGCTATTCTAGAAATCTGTATACAATGGAAGATACAACTAGGAATACGAGGGAAGATACAGGATACGTACCCATGCCATGTAAGTAGGAGAAATACAAATGTTAAATAAGATGTGATTTGATGGAGAATATAACTTCTGTGTCTAGAGGAACAGATGAAGACTAAAGAGAACATGGATGGAAACCCTCAATGAGTTTGCAAAGGATTTATTCCTGAATAGAGCACAATGATGCAATAAATCCATACAGCTAATTCTACCTAATGGCTAATGGGAAAAGGCATAGTTTATCATTTTAGAATTCTTGTGTAAGATCTAATATCAGCTAAGTTTATGCATGGTTGAGAATGGTTTCAAGCGTCTAGTACCCTTTTGTGTAGTGTAAATCTTTGGAATTTGGCAGAGAATGAATGGAATATTCCCTTGGTGGCTCTGCAGAATTTCAGGAAAAAGTATGTGAGATATAATATGCATTTATAGCTGTTAGAGGCATTAGAGGATTGCCCTTCCTGGCCATGGCGGATGAAGAGAGTATTAACCAGCAAGTTTAGTTTAGCACAGGCAGCCTTATTACAGAATATCAGCTACTCTTAATATGGTGGTAGTGTTTTGGCTTTTCATATCATATAGGAGTATATAATCAAAGCATGTGACTGAGATCTGAGTATAGTCTGAAGAGAGAGCTTTTTGAACTTTAAAATCATCCCTTTTTCTTGAATATTCCTATTCCTCCTAGAAATACATACAAGTTGGCAGTAACCTGTACATATTTCAAATTGAACTTTATTTGTTTGTGTTTTTGTGTATAATGTTAAAAGAACCAGTCATAGAGCTATTAATTATAAGGTTGTAGGAATTGTGTAAAAGTTGTCATCAAATTAAACATAAGCTGAAGTTGGTTTTTTTCTAAATGTATGTGCATGCGCATGCTAAGTTTGCCTGTTTCTTTTTCTTTTCTTTTTCATTTTTTCCTTCTAAGGCACATTGACCAAGTCTAATATCAAAGATAATCATGATGTTGGAGTAATAGGGACAGAAAAGGCACGGGGTTTATTAAATATATGGCTCTAATTGGTGGAATGACAACACTTGTTGTAAGAAATAACTACAGTGTTACTCCTTGAAAGAACATTCGGAATAGGTGAGATGAATTTGCTCAACATATTGCCCATTGCCATCAGTAAAAAAAAAAAAAAAAAAAAAGTTAGTGGGAATCACATGATAAATGCCATTGACACAGATTTGTGACAGCACATTTCAATTCAGATGAACTTTTACTTGATCGTAAGCAAGCTTGAAAGTCCCCAAGGGGCTATGCCAAAGTGTTAAAACTTGAATGCTTCCAATGAGATCTCAGGTCTGAATCTTGAGGAGTATGAAATGGTAGAGTTACCTAAATTTTAAGTAGCTCAAGGCCTGATAACTCTCTGTAACTACCCCCTCCCCCCCCCCTCCCCCACCCAAAAAAAAAAGAGCCTTTTAAACCAGTGCCTAAGAAATAAATAATTTAAAAAATAAAACTTTTTGGTAGTATTTTAATAACACTCGGAACATCTCCATGTTATTTTTTTAATTACTTTGCATCTCTTTATGCAGGATCTTTATAGAAACATCTTAAGAAACGGCTACTTTCAAGATGGTCATGTATTCTCTGGAGGATCTGCCAACTTTATCGCCGGAGCTGGAGCTGGTTGCACAACATTGATCTTAATCTACCCTCTTGACATTGCTCACACTCGCCTTGCTGCAGACATTGGGAGAACTGATGTTCGTCAATTCCGAGGTATTTACCATTTCTTGAGTACCATACGCAAAAAAGATGGAATTTGGGGAATTTACAGGGGTCTCCCTGCCTCTCTACAAGGGATGATAGTTCACCGGGGCCTATATTTTGGAGGTTTTGATACAATAAAGGAAATTTTGTCCAAAGAATCCAATACTGAGTTGGCATTATGGAAGCGTTGGGTGGTGGCCCAGGCTGTGACAACGTCTGCTGGATTATTTTCATATCCACTGGATACAGTTCGGAGGCGGATGATGATGCAATCTGGCTTGGAAACACCAATGTACCATAGCACACTGGACTGCTGGAGGACAATCTATAGGACAGAAGGGGTGACTTCATTTTACCGCGGGGCACTGTCTAATGTTTTTAGGAGCACTGGTGCAGCGGCCATCTTGGTTCTGTATGACGAGGTCAAGAAGTTCATGAATTGGGGCAGATTGTAGTTGGAACCAATTTTTGATAGTTTTGTTTCGAAGGACAGGATTAGAGTAGAATGCTATTGAGGATTACTGCAGGAAAAAACTTAAAAAGTGCATCGGATGTTGATACTCTCAATGGCATAACATGTACTAGACGACATTCATTGACCATACATTTCGTTGTAAAAGCTTTTGGCAATTTAACACACCTTGATTCTCCTTGACCAATAAAAGAGCAAGTTGCTTGCTCAATCTTGTGCTCATCTGTGTCATTCTCTTTACAGATTTGTCTTTGGGGAAGGGGAATAAAATGGGTTCTGTGCAGTTGTTCCTTTCATATCATCGATTCAACATCCACGTTCTAGTGTCTGGGATATTCTTGTGGATATCCCGGAGCCAAAACCAGATTAATTTATTTGTTTCCCTGCCGAAAAGTTGATATTATGGGAAAGAAAAATTTCCCACTCATTTTGTGGCATTCTAATTTTATTTCTGTCGAGCAAATTAACTTAATAGATTAGTGCTGTTACATAAAATATTAACATGGCTTAGTTGACCAATATTAAGCTCCACGTGTTGATAACAATGAACTTCAGTGTTAAGAAAAATTATTTAACTTGACATGTGGTGGTTTATTATTGGTCAACCATGCCATGACATTATTTTATGAATTGTGTATAGTTAGGAGGCCAATTTACATATTAACCGAAAAAAATAATAGCAGGGAAAACAGGCAAAACGGCAGTATTTGAAAGTCCTGAAGTTCTGGCAGTGATCTCAGTTTCACTCTCCTGTTACTTCTCTATGTTTAATTTCCGACTTACCTGCACTTTTTTCACCTATTATGAAAGATTACCGTAGTGTTTTCTCTATAATTATCTTCTTCACTCTTCTCATTAGCGCATCCTTGATGTACTAGCTGTTCAGGAACCGATCATATCACCTTCTAGGCAAGATGATATCAACAATCATAATTTAATGTAACGAACGTGTTAAACCCTCTGACGTTGTTACTTTCTTGCAGATCTACCCAGAAATTCCTTCAACTTCTGTGCAGCATTTTAAAAAGCTTAGACCGCTCGGCCATTAAAGAAAACGTCAACCAAGCGTAATGAACTACGTAGTAATGCAAATCTCATTAGTGCAAACACAAGTTAAGGCCCCCAGCATGTCCATAACATCATATGCTGTTTTGTTTGTGGGAATATGCTCTAATCAAAGATTAGTACTTAAAAAGTAAAGTAATATCAGTTGTGATTCTCTCTCTTTGCTTCCCAAAGTGATGTAAGCTTTGACTCCAAGCAACAATGGCGGGGGTAAAAAAGGTGGCATTTAGCAATTCGTTCAAGTATGATCTGGGGGAGGTACTAACTGGAGAGGATTGTGAGCCATAAATAATGGGTCTAAACCAAAAAATTATTGGGACATATTAGGTAATGAAAAATTGGGCAATAATAATAATAAAGAAAAAAAATATGAATACAAGTGGGGACCCAATAAAGAAAGCCAAGGCAAAAAAGCCAAAAGCCATGACCTCACCACCCCCACTTCTTCCCCCATCAAAAGGAAAAAAAACAGAAAAAGGCCAAATAAAACAAAAGGTGATGAACTAATAAAATACTTAAAGGTGCTTTCTTTTTTTTCTTCTAACTTTTAGACCAAGTTTTTAACCTAAAACCCTACCATCAAGGAATTTTCAGTGGGGTACTTTGAGTTGCCTATTTCTCATTTACTTCCACTAAATATATATGCACATAAAAAGAAATACTATTACTTTCTTTTTTAGCTTTTTCTCTATCCCACCAAATTTGCCTATTATAGAGAATCAGAAGGAGATTCTTCTTACGTTAGGCTGTAAAGATTCTAGATGGGGTCCATTCGATGGGTAAATCAACACACCGCATGGCTGCCATGTGTAGATTTTAGAGTTTAAAAATTAAAGAAAAAGCCAAAAGTGACCACCCCACACTTCAATTGTGGTTCTGATTTGTGGGTTGGCGCTGTCTTTTCCAAACCCAAAGGGAAAAAAAATATTATAAATTTGAGCCTGTTTGACGGAAAGCGGATGCCTTGGTTTTCAATTTATATTAACATGATTCGAATGAGTGTTAGATCTAAAGATACATATTTCATCAAAATATATTTAAAATATATATATGAAATATCATGTTTATATATCAAATATAATATGTAATGAAAATACTTAAAGAAAGAAATTTCTGAAATTTATGTTGTTTTCCTTGAAACGGCAAGATCTCCGAAGGTTAGATTTTTTTTTTTTTTAATGACTATGGCTTCTCTTTAGCTTTTAGTTCCCATTTCCAAACATCATAGTTGGAATAAATAAAATGTAAATGGAGATCCTTCCTCGGAGTATACACATTTTAGTACAACATTTCAATAAGGACATTCCCACTTGCTTATTTTTTTATTACTATTCTATAGGTATTCATCATCTCAGCATCCGAAATTAAAAAAAAAATGCAAATAAGATTATCTAAAATACGACTACTACTTCATAACTCACATAAAAATGTTACTAATTATTACTTAAATTATACACCTTTAAGATCTTTTAAGTCAAGAGCCAACAAATTGAATAACTTTACATATTCCTTCAGTCACCATCAATTTTTGTTCTTAAAATAAAAATGAACTTAGAACTTGAATGGCTGCAAGCCCCCCAAGAGAAAGGGCAAAAAAGTGAGAAAATTTAAGAAACATGATGATCAGATCACGCGCTACAGAAATGAAAGTGGGTTAGAATCAAAGTTTCGAGACCAACAAATTTCTGGTAACGGGACGAAGCTTGTAAGGTGGTTGAACTGAACTGAAGCTATGACATATCCTGGAGTACTGTCCGATAGCTTGATGACAACTTGGGGCCTTGTCTTTGCCTTCAGTTTTGGTTGATCTTATTTGTCAGCTTCCAACTTCCATCGATCCAATCTCTTCACCCCAATTATGGTTTAGTATTATACTAAAAATTACGGCTTCTCAGTTCTCACTTCCTTACTGAATTTGTTTCCCAGCTCATTTTCAAGTGTTCTTGGGATCATCAAACCCCCTTTTTTTTTAATGGCCATTCAAAGTTTCAAACTTCATCTAAGATCTATACTTTAAGGTCGAAAAAAGATGAAACTCTATTAAGAGTTTTATCTTGTTATTAGGGCAGTAATTTATAGAATTTCCAGATAACTAGCTAGCTTGCTAGCTTTCAATGCTTCAAACCCAGAAAAAAAAAAAAGAATAAAGTGTTTTGTATGAAAGTTGAAACCAATTAAGAATAACTTGTTGAACAATCACAACGAAAAAAGATTGAAACCACAAATTGTGGAATGAAATCTGTGAGAGAATCAAGCAGGGAAAAAAAAAGAGCTGTGTGGGAATTCCAGGGTATTGTTTTTCTTTTCTTTATAATAATTGAGATGATTTTGTCAGATTATGCGACAAATTAATGCCCACTCGGATTGGAGCTCGTCATTGTTAGTAAAAAGCACCACTAACAAAAAACAAACCCATATCACATTACTAAGCATTCTTTTCCATCTAGAACCTATCTGGAAAAAAATTTCAACGGCTCTGATTGCTCAATAATTGGAAATGGACCCCACCTTTAATGGGTCCCAAATCCACTCATTGCTCATTGTACTAACTCAGATCAAACCCACCCTGATCAGAGCTTCCTGAAATACGTAGACTGAAAACTCTCATAACTCTCACTCCTCAAATCCAACAGAAAAAGGGCAACAAAGGAGAAAGAAAAGAAAATAGAACTTTTCAGTTTTCATACGTACAATACAATACCATTCACTGGATTTAATCGCTGCAATTCCCGAAATATTATCTTCAATATGCTTTCTTTGACCGGCAAAGCTAAGAGGAAAAGGGAAAAAAAAGAGAGCAGAAATTGTTTCATGTTTTGGAAGTGGACTGCCTAATTTTATGTTCATCAGCTTACAAAGAAGTTTACAATAATAATAATGACAAAGAAAACCCCAGATTAAACAAGCATGAAAAATGGCAGCTTGATTATATGATTTTTTATGCTATAAGTATAATAATCTATGTATCATACCTAGAGAGCGCCAACTTCGACAAGCTTTGGGACTAGGTGGCCGCCAAGGTGGAGAGCCACAAGGGATTCAAGTCCGCCGACGCAGGTTCCGCCGATGAATACCGTGGGAGCAGGATTCCGAGAGGAGAGGCTGTCGTGAGCAGGCAGAGGAGGGAGGGAAGCGATCTCATGGTCATCGAGTTCGATGACAGTAGGGTGAACCCCGATGGTAGCTAAGAGCTTTTTCATGACGTGACACATGCAACAAGAGGATCGGCTGAAGATGATGACAGGGTGCTCCGATATCAACCTCCTGATACGTGTGTCCGTTGACTCCTCCTCGTCTATGGAAAACCCGGCGGCGCAGCTGATGGCGGTGGTTGTGGTGGTAGCACTCATGGGGCTGTTGTTGGAGGAAGAAGGTGGTGCTGGTGGTGGTAGTGGAGGAGTTAGATCAAGCTGCACAACGTCACTTGACCAGCTTCTCAGGCTTTGCATCGCCAAAAGAAAAAAATAAAAAAAAAAAAAACACCAAGGGGAGCTTTTGTTTGATTATGGTAATGTCAACGAGGAAAAAACTAGTGAGATGTGGGAGTTAAATACTACGTATAAAACAGATATAGTAGAGACGGGGGCTCAGAGCTTGGCCAATGGTTGCTTGCTGACATCACAAAGTCCTTGTTACTGTGCATAAAAAAGTACTACGATATTTTTTTATTGAAATAATAATTTAAATCAAATTAAAATTTATTTAATTTATTTTGTCAAAATTAAAAGGAATAATTTAATTTATAAATAAATTTATTTAATATTATTAAAAATTAATTTTCATCCATTAAAATTAAAATTTTGATGTCCTAATTATAGGTATGATTGAGAAAATTATAATATGTTAAAGAAATCTTTTTGTGTTTTGTTTTGCTCGATAAAATTCATGTGCATGTGGTGGGCATGTATGATACAGGCAATTTTAGAAGCAAGGATTAGAAAGGGAAGTGATGGCGTGGGTTGGATACTTTTGAAGATGACAAGAGTACCAATATTTAAAAAAAAAAAAATCAAGTGGGATTGTTGTGATAAGATTTTTAACAGATTTTTCTTATCCCAAAAATAGGATGGAAAATCTTTTTACTATTTGATTGCCACTTTGGCTATTCTTATAAGACAGAAAGCAAACATGTTATAAAAATCTTTATAGCTTTTTTTTCAAATATGACATGTTGACATATTCCTTATTTAACCTTTTTACGAATTAAAATTATTAAAATTTAATTTTTATCACTAATATTAAAAGTTTAGTATTTTATAAATAGATTTATTGGTATGTCCCTTATTGATTTTTATGTTCTTTTTTTTTCTCATTTTCATAACTGTGATAAACTTATAAATAATGAGGAAATTTTATCAAGTTTCACTTTATATTTCTCCAAAAATTACTGGATGAAAAAATATATATATATTTTCAATTATTTTGATAAAAATATATAGAATTTTTGTTAATAAAGACTAAAAAAATGCTTTTCAAGAATGATTAATATATTATTTTATAATTATAGTATTGTCTTATATATTGAATCGATCATTTTATTTATTTTTTTAATGTACTGTATGAAAATGGTCATATGCTTGATAATTTAAAAATATACTCATTAATAAATTAAAATATATAATAAGTGAACTAATTTTTATTTAAATTGCAGGGAATAAATGAGAACAAGAAAATAAGAATGAATCATGGATTATCATCCTACGCTTTCATCGTTTTGAACACCCCACGATTGAACTAAAAAAAATCACATACATTTGGTGTAAATTTAAAAATAAATTAATATTTTTTATTTTATTTATAAAATTAAAAAATTCCATTGTAATCCATTTGACAATTACTATAATAATTAAGAAATAAAAGG
>JBBYHO010000015.1:4086769-4128268 GCA_038382025.1 Adansonia gregorii | reverse complement strand
TACAACATTAATACACGCGCGCGTCTTTTACCTTTCAACGGGCCGTAGCCTTCAAGGGAAGATTAATATTAAAGTCTGCTTAATTAATTCTTATAAAAAATTTTAAGAATTATTTAATTAGAATTTTAAAAATTTTGTATTTAATATATTATTTTTAATGTAATCTTTCGAGTTAAACTCTTCGATGAAGGGATAAGAAACGAAGATAATCCCTTCGGGTAGAAGTTTTGTACGTCAGCTGAGAAGAAAAAGAAACCCACTCCTCCCCATCTACGGACTGACTTTTTTTTTTTTTTTGTTAAAGAAAAAAAATCTTTTGAAGTAATCAGGACTTAATTATCGACTTGGTGTGTTATACTTATATCTATATTATATTTAAAATCTTTAATTACATTATTTTGAGTTAAATAATATTAATTTAATTATAAAATTGATAAAAATCATGTAATTAAACATGTAAACTGTATTTTTTTTTAAATTGAGAATCGTTTCAAATCCAAAATGAAAAGCGCTTCAAATACAGAAGAGTGATACTGATATTATATAGTTGCCATTAATATTTGTTTGTTATTAAATATGAAATCATTTTTCCCCAGATTCACTGATTTGTTTCCTAAGTTAGTCATTGACATAAGACCAATGAAAATACAGAGTTATATATATATATAAACTTTATATTTGATATATTGAGTGCATAATTTTATATATTGTCAAATGATATTACTTTGTAAATAATAAAATTATTTATATTTATTTTTAAAAATTTTTAAAGATCTGATATAATCAGGTTCATTGATATATTGTAATATATCAAATATAAACTTATATATATATATATATCCTTTTCTAAAATCTCAGTCTTCTGATCGTTGTGGATCCAATTAATGGCATAGGTCAAAACCTTTTACCTAAACAAAGAATCTGGCTTTTATTAAGGAAAACACTAACTTCAACTCGTAAAGCCAGGGAGCCTTTGGGAGAAAGGAGCCCCAAAAAAAAAGTACAGGCCTCTGCGGACCAAGATGAAGAACAGAATTATTGGCCCAAGTTTTCTGACATTTAAGATCAAGTAAGAACTGGCCCTTATAAAAATTGTCCATGGAAGCTTAAAATTGGGCGTGGGTACGTATTAGAATTGTCAAACGTGAGTTTGGGTACATATTTTTTGATTCAAGCAGGCTTAATATAAATTATTATTTAATTAATAAATATATTTTTATTTTAATTTAATTATAAATATATAATTTTTTAATTTTTTAAATATTTTTAAATAGTGAAAGAAGTTCATAATTAGGATTGGGTGAAAAACAAGCTTAGGTAAAAAAGTTGCAACCCGACCCATTACAACTTCCGATGGATATTTACTCAGTTCTTATTGCATTTATGTTCATGTAAATATCAGTTTTAATCCATATGTAAATAAAGGTTGCATTTAATTGATATAAACTTCTATTCGTTATTTTTGTAAACTAAGCATGAAAATATGATCTTTAACTTATTACTGTAAGTATTTTAATTCTTTGTAAGATGTATTGAGTAAGTGACAAAGCCCAGAACAAATAAGACCGATCCTCCATGATCAATGTGGATTCAATGAAATTTGAGAAAGCTATCGACAAAGAGTATCAATCGATGTCGAGAGAATAATTGTAACTTTTGCTCATGCTGTCGATTGATGAAATGGAAGCATTCTAGATTGGTAAGAATATATATATATATATATATATATATAGATGTTTGTCAAAAAGTATTCTATCACTTGTTCAACATCTAAGGTGGTGGAGTCTCACAAGATTCGTTGCAATGTCATGTTGAAGGCTAGGAGTCGACACTTGACATAAACGATGCTTATTCTGGGAGAAAAAAAAAAAGATGGAACATAAATATTGCATAAATCTGATCAAAGATTTAGTTTTATCCAACTAAGGTTTTTTTTTCCCTGGTCTTTTGCTGTCTGTAGTACAAATATCAGGATTTGAAAGATAAGCATTGATTTCCCTCGTGCACAACACTTTGCTCCTACAAAGGTAAGTTATCACGTTTGTACCTAAGTGAATCATTGTAAAATCCTAAAACTAGAGGTGTGAGTTAAAATGAATCCTAAAATTCATTTGTAGGTTAGCAGAAGTCGCTTTTATATGTTCCTTGAACATGAATCAGCTTCAATGGAGATTGCTTCAACTTTCCGTGTAATATAGATATTGGAATGCATAAGAACAGTAGGGTCACCAATTATCATACCAGAACCCTTGCAATCATATATTTTGCAAAAAAAAAAAAGGGTCAGTTCCAGCTTCTTGTCGCACATTATTTGTCAACATAAAAAACCTAGTAACAAGACAGCTGACCTGGGAGAAGATTTTAGTTAATGTTTTCTAGCTCTGGCCGCTTGCCTACAAATACTAATTTAGTGAAAACATTAAAGACAGAACACCGCCGAAGGAATCTCAAGCAACCGGGATGAATAGGCGAGAGATGCTCGCAAGCCGAATGAGTCAAAAAGAAATCATTATTAAGTTGTTTTGGAAGTAAGAATAATAATGTCCAAACATCAGGATTAAAAGGATTGAAAGCTGTTGTCAACAAACGATTGGTCAGCTTTCGGGTCAATGACTCAATATTTAAGCATCCCATTCAGAAAATGTCCCAGAAAAGTTCTAAACCAATTGTTAACTACAGAAAATAATGGAATTTGTTTTATATAATCTGATTAAACTATGCATGATTTTGAAGCATTATTAAAGCGCAAAATGTAAATGAAGGTCCTATCCCAAGTGGCTTATTCTTGTTCTGCACCAGGGAGAATCAACGACCTATTTGAAATGCTAGCCTTCAAAGATCAAAGCTTGTGAACATACATTAAACCTAACATTTTTTTATTCACTATCCTGTCCAACATAAAACAAACGGTGTAAATAAACCAAATGAGGAATCTATTTCACCAAAATAATCATTCAAATAATGACAAATACCAAAATGCCAGAAAGATGCTTTGAGAAATCCCACTTTCTATTACCCATTGTATTAATATTCTAGACCCCTCCGGCCCTTCCTCTTTGCAAAGAACTAAAGTCCTCTCTATCAAAGAAGAATGAAATGGCTCTTGTTTTTGAAACTCTTCGAAGTTTGTTTGGTGCAGTAGGGTTGTACCCTGATGTCTCTACGTTGTCGATAATATTCACAGTGCTAGCGATGGTAGCAGGCGTGTCGGGCTATTTGTATGAGCCCTATTGGAAGGTGAGAAGGGTGCCTGGTCCACCTACTATCCCACTGGTAGGACACCTTCCCTTGATGGCCAAGTACGGCCCTGATGTGTTTTCAGTCCTTGCTAAACAATACGGTCCTATTTTCAGGTCAGTCCTCGGCTTTTCTGACTTTCCTTTCAGGAAATACTTCGATTTGATGCGTCAGTTACAAAGTCGACATACAACAACAATTATTTTTTTCCTTCAAAATACCCCCGGTCTTTTAAAACTTATGATACTTTATATTTTCTATCAGCTCTTGTTCAATGGGTTAATCCCAAAACGTAATAATATTTTATGAACAATTTAAGAGAAGAAGAAGAAGAAGGATAAAATAACCATCTACAACAATCGAAATAGATAGAATCGTGCGTATTTGCTGCAGTGTTCAATTCATATGTTACGATTCATTGAGCATTCAAGAGAAACTAAACAAGAAATGTTCTCCAGTTTTTCAATCTTTTTCCCTGGATCGGAGTGGGAGGGAGCAGCGTTATCTTTTCTCTTTCTTAGAAGATGGAGAAATGATATAATATTCATGTTATCTTTCTTAGGTTATACTGACATTTTAAAATATATATTTTTTATATAAATTTTGATATAATATGATATGATGATATATGTAATTTTTATAATGTTTTATGTCATGTCTTAAATGATGTAAGTTGTTGGTTTTACATCCAACCCACTTTCTAATCAAAGTATCTGATTGGCCGCATCCGATGAATATCATAAAAGATGTTGCATTCTGACTAATCCGCAGAAACCCACCCCACTTTGTTCCACAAAATCAACCTTCCACTAAAATAATAGTAAAAAATGGAAAGTTCAATGAAACCTACCTATTAGTGAGGTGACAAATTTCGAAACATGACAAAACTTTGTGCTGCGTACTGATAATTTAGCAATCTGATTTTTTTTTGTTGGAGCAGGTTTCATATGGGTAGACAACCATTGATAATTGTAGCAGATGCAGAGCTTTGTAAAGAAGTTGGAATCAAGAAATTCAAAGACATTCCAAACAGAAGCATTCCCTCACCTATCGCTGCCTCTCCACTTCATCAAAAGGGTCTCTTTTTCACAAAGTAATAAAGATCTTTTTAACTCTTTTATATGGTAATCAATTCAAATAGAGCTGTGCCAATTAAGATTATGAATGTTCTAACACCTGAAATTCCAGGGATTCGAGGTGGTCAACAATGAGAAACGCAATATTATCTGTGTACCAGCCATCACACTTGGCGAGCCTAGTCCCAACCATGCAAAATTATATTGAATCTGCAACTGAAAATCTTCATTCAACTGGACAAGACATTGTTTTTTCTAACCTGTCACTCAAACTGGCAACTGATGTAATTGGACAAGCTGCTTTTGGGGTTAACTTTGGCCTCTCCAAACCACAATCGATCAATGAATCAATCAGGACTGTGGATAATAAACAAGGCAGTCGAAATGACGAAGTCACTGATTTTATCAATCAACACATCTACTCCACAACACAACTTAAGATGGACTTATCAGGTTCTCTGTCAATCATAATAGGTCTACTTGTTCCCATATTACAGGAGCCTTTCAGGCAGATTTTGAAACGTATACCAGGAACTATGGACTGGAAAGTTGACAGGACTAACAAGAAGTTGAGTGGCAAGCTTGATGAGATTGTCTTGAACAGAATGAAAGAGAAGAACCGAGGTTCAAAGGACTTCTTGTCTCAAATATTGAGTGCAAGGGAATTAGAGAATATGGCTAACAATGTTTTCACTCCGGACTACATCAGTGCAGTTACTTATGAGCACCTTCTTGCTGGTTCAGCAACAACATCCTTTACATTGTCATCAGTTGTCTATTTAGTCGCTGGACATCCTGAGGTCGAGAAAAAATTACTCGCAGAGATTGATGGGTTTGGGCCGCATGACAAGGTCCCTACTGCTTATGATCTCCAACATAAATTTCCTTACCTTGATCAGGCAAGCACCTGGGGCTTTCACTTATTGACATTTTTGCAATGTTTTGTTCTTGCATCTTCCTTAGTTCCGTATTTTGGTTTGATTTCAGGTGATTAAAGAAGCTATGAGATACTACATAGTTTCTCCATTAGTTGCAAGAGAAACATCAAAAGAAGTGGAGATTGGAGGTTACCTTCTGCCTAAGGTATTTTACCATCTTTCATGTAGAAACTCCATGTAATTTTAATCTTGTTCTTCATGCACTAATGCCTTGTCAATGATTGTTCCATCTTCTTTGTTGTCATGTTTCAATGCGCAGGGAACTTGGGTCTGGTTAGCAGTTGGGGTCTTAGCCAAAGATCCAAAGAATTTCCCGAACCCAGATAAATTTATACCCGAGAGGTTTGATCCGAACTGTGAAGAAGAAAAACGAAGGCACCCTTATGCTTTCATACCTTTTGGAATTGGGCCTCGGGCATGCGTTGGCCAGAAGTTCTCCATGCAGGAAATTAAACTCTCCTTGATTCAACTATATCGGAAATATACATTTCGACATTCTTCCTCCATGGAAAACCCTTTGGAACTTGAATTTGGGATAGTTCTCAACTTCAAACATGGTGTAAAGCTCACAGTCATAAAAAGAACATGATTATTGTATCTAGCTGAATTACATTTCCTAAAGTACAAGTGATTCAAGGAAGAGCTAAAAAAACAATCGTATAGAATGGATTGCCTTCGAATCTGATAAAAAATACCTTAAGGTGTTTGCGACAGCTTGCTCTTAACTTTGTACATATTTCAATAGAAAAAAGAACAGCAAGATGTTGGACTTTTCAACATACAATAAAATGGATTTGTAACTTTTTTTTTTATGAATTTTAGTAACTTTAAATAGTGTTTTAATGTGAACATTTGCAAAATTCTTTATCATTGAGTGAATGCTGAAAATGTTCTAATTAGTAGCCATAACCGACACCCTTGGTCTAGGGAGTCCCCTGTATGCAAGCCTGGATGAGATTCGAATTTGGGAGCTTGGTCGTGGTGAAGGTATTGGACCAGAGTTTCCAAAGCGACGAGGCGTGACGCTAAGAGATAAGTTGACCTGTTAGAGCCTGGGACTGCAGTTCTTTTGGGTAGTCTCTGACACACCCAAGTCGAGGGCCAACCCCACTTGTCCACTTGCAAGTCAAACGATTGGCCATGTTGAATGCTTATGCTTCCAAATTGGCTGCATTTTGTAAGCTTTCAGTTCTGATGCATGCATCATTTGCGGGCACATCTAACTCCACAGCCTTTGAATCTGTTGATTTTGCTGTTGCCATTGGATCTTTGATCTCCCCATTCTTGGACTCAGCACCGGCAACTTGGTTTTGAGGTGTAGTAGTCATCATCTATTGCACATCTCTGCAAGAGAAATGAAAACGTAAGCACTATTTCTGCCAAGATTAATCAATTCTGGTACCTATCTAAGTTGTTAAATACCAATGAAACTTAGTTAAACACTTGCGGACATGGAGAAAAGAAAGTCTGTTGATTGAAATAGAATGTTTTATTACCTTAACGTTGGTCAAATCCACATTGTGTTCCTCAAGGAAAACAATGAATTCCTTGAAATTGTCTTCATTTGGGAGGTAACGACCACTGTAAGCCCCCGGAGAGGAAGAGAAGAATTTAGCATAAAGAAAATCAAGTGAAAATTAATTGGTTGTACGTTGCACTGTTCTTCATTTTTCTTGAAGCACTCATATCTTACGCATTTAAAAGACATGGGTTTGAAGATACGATCCTCAAGGACCTTCCAAATATAAAACACTTAAAAAATTAAACATGCTAGTGTTGCACATATGCACGTATCCGACACTTACACTCATGTCAAAGTAATTATTGGTGTTGAGTTAGAATATGTCATACCTCAAGGACTCCTTGAGAGGCCACCAATCTTCCAGCAGCCATTGTAGCCCCTCGCGAAGGCAAGCTTGAGTACTGAAAACCTCTTTCTTCTTTTGCCCAACAAACAAGGATCTCTAATGCGCCAAGTACAAAAATCCACTTAGAACCCTCTTTGGTGTTGACAAGCATTCCAGATTGCTTGTAGACAAGTTTCCCACTTTCCACAGTCACTTCAAAGGCTTCCCTTTCTTTCTGCAAGCAAGAAAACAGACATGGTTAAGAAATGTACAACACATTTCTAGACACAAAAGGTGCATTCCGCCTGCAATAGAGAAATAAGACTCACTGATCCAAGAAATTTGATGCATTGCCAATGTAGATATGTTCTTTGACACTTTTTTAGTTCTTTGCCATCACCACTATCCAACCTTCAATTTCAGATATCAGAAACATAAGGGTACAATGGGGTTACCTTCAGTTATTTCACTTTCAAGTCTCTTAATGAAAGACAGTACCAGTAGAAGAAAGGTTGTGAGCTCTTGCTTGCTGACCAGACATCATAGTAGAAGTGTAAATTGTGTCCATAACGATGGCTAGGGTCAATCCTCAGAAGTATAAAAAGAACAGTTATTAAGACAAATTTCCTTGATTAATCCTAGAAACAACAATAATGTACTTGAAAGATATCAATCCAGCCAATATGAAATTTAGTGTCTATGAGATATGAAAATGGGTTCTGACATAATCTATCAGGTACATGGCAATTGTTCAAATCTGAACTCTTTTTTTTCTTTCAAGAATAGAACTTGATGCATACTGAAACTCAAAAGGCACATGAACCAGTTCAAATGATTCCATATTTTGCAAAGATTCTCCTATGTTATAGCTAAATATATGAAAATAGAGAGTTGTAGTATATCATCAGTATCTATATTTTGAAGGATGAAAAGCAAATTTTGAAAGAGAATTGATGCCTCCAAAACTCGAATTAGCAAAACGTACAACTTCTAAGCAACCGAGTCTGCTCGAGTACAAATAAACAGGGAAAATCCTAATGCAAGAAGAATAATATGAACTTACAACTTCAGTGTTGGAGGGCCAGTTTTTAAGCCTTTTCATCCTTAGACAAACCCTTCCCAAGCTACAAACTCAGCGGGATTATCTTCTCAGTCTTCAAACAAATTTGGAAAATAGCAAACCAACATTTTTAGTGGTGAAAGCTTAGTAGAGTACATTGACATTTTCTTGTTTCTCAATGTCATAGAATGAAACAGAACACTTCTTAGTGCTGCAGGATCTAAGGTCTTGCACCTACAATGATGTTGGATGAAATATAAGAACCAAAACAAATTACTTAAAATAAAAAAGTACCAAAAAGAGCAACAATAAATTCAGATTATATAGCAACAAAGTGACAAAACCACAGCTCCTCAACCACAACTGCACAATCTGCAAGGTTCCTCCTTGTTCTATAACCTTTGTAGACTTTTTGAGGCTTAGTTGCAGCAGCATCGAGCTCACTTAGAAGCCTTGGAGAAAACAGTATCACTGTTTCAGGGAGCTTTATGGTGGGTTTTACTGGTATAACGATTCCATTCGCTTTTATCATTTGAAACAAACTGAATTTGAATTCCCTAGATCAAATGCTAATTGTTTGAAGGAATCGTTGCTTCAAGCTTACGTTCTTTAATTGGAGACTCTGAATCAACCTTCTCGAAAGTCTTTGCTTTTAGGATCACATCACCCTCATCTCTTCGAAGGCCTATAAACCTTACACCAACATTTATGCTGCCGACATAACCAAAAACCTGATATTTCAGGATTTCCTTCCATGATGATAAAAGCAAAGAAAAGGAAAGACCCATTCATCTAAAATCTCTCATAGACTCAAAACTTTGAAATCAGAATTATTAAATAAGTTCACAGTTCATTAGATTTAAAGAAAGCTAAAAGAGGTTACTTATTTTACTATAACTAGTGTTGTTTTCAGCCGTGGGTAGAACCGTTACTTCCCAATTGGAAGTCTTCAACACCTTCAAGTTGTCAAAAGCTCTTTTATTACTTCATGAATCTACCTTTTTGTTTTCTTTGGCTCAAATTAATGGTGTTAAGATATACTATGAAGCAAAAGCTAAGCGCCCAGTTTTCATTTACAGTACGTAATTTGATACATGTATTCGTAACTTTATTGTCAAAGTTCGTTATTGCTCTTAAGATATCTTTTTTTTCTTTTTTTTTCCCTTTCATCTTTGAAAAAATTAAAGAATTTAACCAAACATTTGAAAAAGCAAGTTTTGTAGATATGATCACTCAATATATTATTTCACAATAAAATTTCGTCTTATTTTTCAATGATGAGAGGGTCAACGGATTAGTCCTATGGATTCACATACAGTTGCCGTCGAACTTCTGCGACAATGTTGGATGTGATATTTCAATCCAACCTGACCTTTAAATAACCTACATTTGAGGTAGTCTAAGAAGCTTGACGAAGCTATTATTTCAGTTCCAATGTCTTATTCTTACCTATATATATATATGTATATAACT
Organism: Adansonia gregorii; assembly: GCA_038382025.1. Taxonomy (NCBI): domain Eukaryota; kingdom Viridiplantae; phylum Streptophyta; class Magnoliopsida; order Malvales; family Malvaceae; genus Adansonia; species Adansonia gregorii. Next base: position 4,118,637 of record JBBYHO010000015.1, on the reverse strand, counting down.
TACATTTTTCTGAATTCTAGACAATGGTCCCTTTCACCCTGGTCCTTCTAACAAGTAGACATCAGTTACCCGCCGCTCAGTGCCTTATAAATATCCGTGGCCAACTGTGATTGTAATGCAAGAAAGTCATCCGAAATCAATATGCCTATCCAAATGTATTCAAGTTTCAAAACCAAACTCCATTTCTTTTGTTAAGCCAGCCATCTTAAGCATTGAAAGACCATGTCTGAAAATTTTCTCCAAAAAAAAAAAAAAAGTGAAACAAGATACAGTATTTGCTATAATAAGCATAAGCATAAGCACCTTAAGCTCAGTCCTATCACAAATACACTCCATTTCAATCTTACATCTCATTTTTGTTTTCTGATAATACTCTGAAAATAAACATAATAAGTTCAAGGAACTAAGGTTTGGTTGATGAAATTTTTCTTTGTTATATAATACTAACTAGAGCTTTTTCAGATTTCGGTTGCCCCCCAGTGTAAATCCTTCTCTGATTATCTGGAAGACACTGCTTGTGATTTCTGTCGGGGTGGTATGCGAAGCCAAACCTTCATCATGTCATATGCTGCGAATCCAACGGCCACAGAAGGAACGATCTGACAACCAAATTGTAAAACAATTCATTAGAATGAAAAGCATCCCAAGGCAAAGTAAAATTGGCAATTATAAAAACAAAGGTTGCACTTAAATAACTCTTAATCGCTTCTTACAAGTACTTATGTTTATTGTGTTCTCAACATTTAGTACAGAATGGGATAAAACTAACAAATTAAAATCTGCAAAAATGGAGCAGCTATGTTGATATTGTTGCTGTGTGCATAAATTACCTTAATATAATTAATGCTTAAGCCTGCAAACAATTGTTTCCACCCTTGATTACGGACAATAGCAGTAAGCCCTTCCAATGTGTTTCTGTATCTTGTATCGCCTTGGATTGTTGAATACTGGAGACTTTCAACCTGTTGGGTAACATTCAAAAATTACTTCTCATATGTATCAATCACAAGCTAGGTGCCAATCGGAATGCAGACAGAGACACCAATGACTCGATACATTCAATCATGATTGACATTATCAAGAAAATACTCTAGCACATATATCAGGTTGAATCAAAGTATCAAACCACTTCAAAACCAGTTTCTTTAACCAGATTTGTTTTTATATATAGCACTAACTTCTTACTCTAGTATGTGGTATGCGTTCCTCAAAACATTTAAAACCTTCAACAAAAGATTCCATGAAAACAATAAAAGGACACCACATAAAGTCAAATCCATCAAAATAGAGAATAGCAATTGCAACCTCCTAGAAGTGTACAGCTATTGCACGATACCTGCATCTGTCTCCTTACAACATCTAATGGGTATGTGAAGGTCTGCCCAAGTAACCCAGCCAGTGCTCCACAAGAAAGATGCATCACAATGGACTTTTGGTGCTCTTCAGGAACATGCGTCTTTAGTACCTCATAAACATAGAATTTTAAACCAGCATATGGGAGAATCCCAGTGAGCGTTGGACCTATATAAGCAAAAATTTCCATCAAGTCCAAGCACAACTTGCAAAGAAAGTAAGTGCAAAATGAAGCAACTACACAAGATTGCATGTTAAACCAATGAATCTCCATTACCAATGACAAACTGAAGATACTTTAAACAGGAAAATAAGAATGATTGTGCCAGTCATAAGACTAATTCACAGTACTGGGAGATATTATCAAATCAATTCATTCTTAATCTGTAACAAGAAGCATGAAAAACAACCACCTACATACCTACACCTCGATATAATCCTCGTATTCCCCCTTCCCTGTAAACAGTTGTCAGTACATCTGTTATGCCACTATATGCAGGTCGAGGATATAAACTTCTTATACCACTCCTGAAATTTGTTCTGGTGTCCACAACCTGTTAAACAATAAAAGTTAATGAGAAAGATAGAATTAAGAACATTCATTTCCTTAGTAATCCAATTTACCCAAGGAAAGTTTGATAAGTAGTGACATTTATCCAAGGAAAGGTTGTAGTTGCTCCAAAAGCATCAACTCTTTATTGCTACTGGTCTAGTTAAAAAGTCTTCTACAAGGTACTAATGCCATGAATGCTTTTTAGCAATTCAAATCCAAAAACAGAAACAGCAATTACATGATAGTAATAGTAGGTTTGATTAAACTAGTGCAGGAAGATGATAGAGTTAATTTATTATAAGTTCCAGCAAAACAGATCAACCTCAATTTAAAAAACGAAAAGGAATTCAAATATTTGTGAGAAACTATCTTATTATATGAAAAGTTCTTACCTGATAGGCAAGTTTAGTGCGAGCCAAGTCCAAGGGATAAGTGCATAACACTGCTGTTCCTCCAGAAGCAGAACCAGCTAAAAGATCTATAACAGGTCCTGATCCCAAAAAAGAACAGTTATCTAAGATCCAACCCCGATACTGCTCGTAAGTCATGAAATGTAAGGCTGCATAAGGAATGATCCGAATAACACTGGCTCCATTTCCTCTGCCAGTAAGGATAGGCATGAATTAGTCTAACTTTTATGGGAGAGAGAGAGAGAGAGAGAGAGAGAGAGAGGAAACTGGTAAAATAATCTGTAAACTTACTTATAAAAACCCAGAACACCTTCATGCTTTAGTACCTTCCTTAACGATTGATACACTCCAAGAGATTGGAATCCTTCAGTCCTTGTCTGTACAACAGAGAAAGAGAATCATATGAAAACTGTGAGTGGTAACGTGCATGAAGCAGAAAGTATTGAAGGGGGAAAGGGGTTGGCAAAGCAAGCATCAAATATTTAACTCGACAAACATCCAGCAAGTACCTGAGTAACATAAAATATAACTGACCCTTAAGCACCATTGCGACTGAAATCCATTTAGCAGGAAAATCACTTGATTGTATCAGGACTACTCTAAAGGTAATAAGTAGCAACTTTAAAGGACCCAAAACCAAGCTAAACAACTAATTGAGCTCAGCATAGCAAAATGCTGAAATAACAAACACCATTTTTGGGTTTGTATTTATGGATTTTGCTAAAATCCAAAAAAAAAAAGAGGTGACATAGATTATGTAAGATAGCTCACCTGCAAGAGTATTTTAATACGTTCTAAAGGTGCTACGGTAGTTTTAGCAAAAGCTCCAGCAGTACCACCAGCTATTAGCTCTTTGACATAAACAGGCAAACAATCAATGTGGGAAACCTCTCTGCGTGCTGTCGAACCATCAACAAGACCAGCCATATTTGTAGTCAATGTGGAGCCTTGAGGAGAACCCATCTCAAAATATCCAACTCAAACCCAATTATATTACCAAAATCTTCCTCAATTTAATAAATTTTGTCAAATTATGATTACCCACCCTCAAGCTTGAAGAATTCTTTATCCCATCTATCTCTTGGGATACAAAAGGAAAAAGATTTCTGCTCAAAGGGTAGATTCAAAGGCCTGAGAACATCCAGATGAAAGCCAGGCAAGTTCACAAGCCGATCCTTTTCTTCAATAACAACAAGATACATCCAAAGATACGGAGAAAAATAGACCGCACAGATTGCCAAACCCAAAACCTAACCTTTCAGTTATAACACAGTACCCATGTGATCTATACCATAAAAAGCTTCGATACCCTCAAACTAGATTCATCAAAAAATTTCCTTTTAAACCAACCCAAAGCGACCACCTTTCAAGGCATAAATAACATAAGCCTCGAGAACTCCAAAAACCAATCAATTTAAAATGATTCCAAATTCAAATAATTTATACCCATATGAGATTAATCCAACGGGGATTCCGAAAACGTACCAGCAAAAGAAGAACAGGCATGGAAAATATTGGGTAAAAGCCAAAAGTTAAAAATACCTGTTCTCCTTCAGAGAAAGAAGGAGGAGGTTCCCCTTCCTTGTTAGGTTTTTTCTTCCTCCCCTTTTTCTTTCACAAAATCCCGACTTTCGTTTGTTGTTTGTTGTTGTTTGCTTCGAAGGCGCTGATTTTGTTGGAAATTACAAAGAGAAGTCTTGTGGTCTATGGTTACATCAAGGTCGGTGGACCATCAAACGCTACCCACGTTGGATATACTACTGTACAGCCCAACAACCTAAGCTGATTTTCGATGGACGAGGATGTCTCATTAAGTTTTAACGTCTGATTTGATCTGAAAGCCTTTTTTTTTTCTCAGTTTTGACAAGGAAGCACCTTTATTCATCTATTTTAAGTACTTATAAATTTTGACCATATAAGAGTATCGATTTAGTCTCATAAAGTTGCTTTTATTGAATTTAATACCAAAAGTGGAAGAAAATAAAAATTAAATTAAATTAAAAATTAAATAAGGGATAATTATATTTTTAAGTATTCTGTCTAATAATATTTTTTTTACAAAAAAATTACCTATTTACTTCTAAAATATATATTCTTTTTTCTTAAAAAAGAATTTATGAATTAATAATTACCTATTCTTGTTTTAATTTAATTTTTTTAATATAAGATATATTTTCAAAATCTTTTTTTTCTTTCATATTTAAATTCCTCTTGACTCTTGGTTTTACTAGTTGAAGGCTATAGAAGGTGAATATTTGGCAAATGTGTAAGGGAAAGACTGTAAGAAAGTGTTTAAAATTTTTTCTTAGAATTTTATTCAGTTCCAATCACTTATTTTTAGTAATTTTGAAAATGAAAATCTTGAAGATATGATATAGTTTGTTTTGTTTTTAAAATTCAAATCAAATTTTATATAAAAAAAAGAAATAAATATTCTATAATATTAACAAATTAACTTATTAAATAATAATTTGCAACATATATCCTACTTAACACTTTTTTTTTTACATAATATAAATTCCCATTTATTATGAACTAGTATCCCTCTGTAACCTTTTTGGTCTTCCTGATCAATGAAATTTTGATTAAAATAACAACAATTTTCTTTATAATTGTTAATTAATTGGAGTAAGATAAATATTGAATTTTGATATGTGACAGATATGAGTATATATTTAATTTTATAAAAAAAATTTATAAATTTAAAAGATTATATTTTTATATTCATGCTTAAATATTAATCGAACATGCACGTATGCTTTAAGAAAAAAAAATCTTTTAACCTAATTTGTCAGCAAATGTTCAGAAATCAGTTTTTGTTTGTTTAATCCTAAACCCTATACCCTGATGATGATAATAATAATAATAGCAGCATGTTTTTAGATGAAGACTACGTTGATTTGATAAAAAATGATTTGATAATAATTTCACGTAAAGAAAATCATTAAAGTACGTGTATTTTCAAAACTATATATATATATATATATATATTTTTTTTCCCATTAAGCACTTGTAATACTTCAATGATCAGTCATTTATCTAATTAGATGAAGTTTCAATGGAGAGTATATTTGTATATGCACCGGCTAGGAGTGCAAGCAACGTTAGATAATATCCTCGTAAAAGTTAGGTTACTGACTCCAGTCTTCCTACGGATAAACAATAGTTCAAAGATGTTTTACGTGACTTTTTAACACCAGTTTGCAGAAAAAATTTCACAGTCAAAGACTCAACAGCTTGCTAAGAACGAAACCCGTGCCATACGCTAGCTAGCTGTCTTGCAGGCCAAGAAGATTCATTTCATCTTTTGTCTTAAATTTTGATTAGTCTAAGTTGTCACGGTTGTAATACAACTGGCTCTTTTTTGAATTCAATGAAAGCAACATCCTAACTCAACTACTATTGATTGATCGTATCAGCAATTTCCTAGACAATGACTAGTATATACTTTGGTCTAATTTATATCAAGCTTTTGGAACATGCCGTCGTATTCAAGTTTGTCTTGTTGCACGTTTCAATGTAAGAAGATGTCTTAACTGATCTTTTGACAGAAGTTTTCAACCCAAGTTCTGTTACCAGCTTTTAAATTTATCATATATAACCAGCAGATTGCCCTTTTTTCTTTCTTTTGAGGCTTCTGCATCTTTCATGAAAGTGAAGAAAATGTTCGTCATATGCCTTGTAATTCAAGCAAAGCTGGTTGACTAGGAAAGTGGGGAAATTAATTGGATTGTCTTTAATTGGCATTGATGATGAAAACCACGAGTCTACCTACAACTTTTTAAAATATATAGATTAATATCAACTAACATCAAGAATCTTCTTCCCCTTTTCTTGTTATCATCCCTTTCTCCTTGTCTTTATTAGGAACATTGTCTGGTTCTTTGAAGGAATTCGTTCTAGATATTGTCGCGTCTGGTTCTCTCAAGGAACTCGTTCTGGAAATCGATATGGTACTCATGGTCCTGGGATGGTACGCTAGAACTGTATCATGCTTGCCATTAAAGATAACAGCATCACCATCATCATCTGATATTTTACATTTTTCCCCTAATATAATCGTCTTCTTCCAAATCGAATCTTCATCTTTCGGCCTCTTTTTCTCCCGGAACTTCACCGAAATGCTTTTTACGTGCTTGACGCTCGAGGTTGAGCTTAGTTTTCGGGTGGACTCGGACTTTTTGACCATGAAATTGTTGCAGGAATGGGTCTCTTTTAATGCCCTCATCGTAGTCATAGCTGGTGGGGGAGGCAATTCTTTGATCGTCACTTGTTCTGAACTCTCAGTTTTTTCATCTGTTCCTAATGCTGTTGATGTGGTGGTGGCATCGGCGACGGCGGCCTGTTGGGGTGTTTCTAATGGTGTTTGTAATTCTGACTTGTCGGCCAAATCAAGGGCGGGTGATAAATCTGGCGATCGTTTTCTCCGAAACCCGCAAAGACCGGTGATTATAGCAATGGTTGAAGCCACGCCCATGGCTGGTACCAGCAGAGAAAATGGCTATGCCGGATGAATTATAGGGTCACCATCTAAGGGAACCTTCATCCTTCCCATAATTTATCAACCAGAAAAAGAAAAAAAAAAAAAAACAGGAAGCTTGAAATGTTAGATAATTAGGCTTAACTTGCTTGGTTTCTCTCCAATTTAGTTTCCATTTTTTGTGGCTCTTTAATGTTAAAGAACTTGTGTTTCAAAAGCTATTTTCGAGAGTTCCGGTTTTGGTAAAGCAGCTCATTGGCTGGCAGTTATGGGTTGGTAGTTAATTTCCCTTTCAATTTAGATTGTAAATTTGGAAATGACAACCTTAATAATTCAATAGAATTTGCACACTCACCACGTGGGTGTGGCAAATTTTTTTAGCAGAATGGGGTTTTTTTTTTTTTTTAGAAAAATATGTAAAATTTAAGTAATTTTTAATATAAAAATAAATAATTTTTCAAAAAATTAAAAAAAATTATTCTATAATTATTATAATTTTTAATTTATTATAATTTTTTTTAACTAAGTTAATATTATTAGATTTGTAATATTATTAGTATAAATATTCAATGTTGATGACCTAAAAATAGACTTGGCCCAGGTTAAAAATTAAATTTATTTTTTTATTTAAAATTTCTCTCGGCCTAAGTCGAAAATCAAATTTCCTTTTATTTAAAATTTACAATATTTTTCATTTGAGTATAACAAATATTAAAGTAATATATAAGGAAAAAATATAATTAATGCATTATTTTTAATTTAATAATAAAAAAATAAATTAAATTGTAAAATAGTGTCTAAAATTTTAAACATTCTAATTTGTTTCGTAGTGAAGATTTATTAGATTCCAATCATTGTCAAAATCATTAAGAAATGATTTAATTTACCAACTTTGTTGCCACTTTCTGTTACTTAATATATTACCATAAAGAAAATACTGTTTACTAAATATAGATAATAACTAAAATCAAATTAAAATAAAATTTTTTTTAAATTTTCTTATCCTCTAGTGTGTTAAAAAATAGGCTAATGAGTAAATTTACTATTATACTATAAGTGAGGATTGAAATTTATCATTATACTTTATTTTAATTGATATTTGTTATTATACTTTTAAATTAAGTATAAATTTACCACTATAAGTTAATTAAATATTGAAATTTGTTACTCTACTTTTGTTTGATTGAATTTTTTTTTACTAAATTTTTATTTTTAATCGAATTTTATCATTTAACTTTGATTTTGTATGCTTTTTAAGATTAAATTTAATAAAAAATATCCTTCAAATATTTTATTTTGATAAGCAAGGTTTAATAAATTAATTAATAAAAGATGATAAAAAATAAGTTTTAGCTTTTTATAAAATAAATATTTTATGTTAATATGTTAATATTTTTTTAATTTTTATAAATTAATTTTACTTCATATCTCTCAAAATCAAATTTTAGTATCAAAATTCAATTAAAGATTAAAGTCTAGAAGTAAAATTCAATCAAATAATAATATAGTAACAAATTTGCCCTAATCTTAAAATTAGAATAATAAATATCAATTAAAATAAAATACAGTGATAAATTTCAATATTTATATATAGTACAGTGGTAAACTTATTCATTAACCCCCTCCCAAAAAAAACTTTATATATCACTTTTTTCACATGAAATTCAATAGATATTTGTAGCTTTCACCAAAGATTTATCCAAAAAAAATTGATATTTTTATATTGATTAGATAACATTTTTTTAATGTAAAAGATTAATAAAATCAATATTTTTTATATTTAAAAAAATTGGATGATGTTATAGTTAGGTAGTATTGTTTTTTTAATAGGTAACCCAAATAAAAAAAAGATATATATTAAATATAATGAAAATGAAGCATATTTTAGTATCAGTAAATCAAAATTTATAAGATACATGTCACATTGAACCTTATAAGTCATCCATGCTTTTTTTTTAAAATGAATTAGAAAGGGACATTTTTTTTAGTGAGAGATTCAAACTCAAATATTATAAATAAGTATATTTATTATTTAATCGTGTATAAAAAATTTTATAATAAAATTTATATGAAAATAACACGATAATTTTATTTTTTCGGTAAAATAAAATTAATTTTATCTCGAAACATCAAGATTATAAATTGAATATGGAAGAGCTCTTCATCAAAAAAAATTATTTTTCTCCCAACCTAATATTTTAATATTTTGATTTACCTTGTAATTTTAAAAAAAAATGAAAATAATATTGATATAAGTCAAGAACTTTGAAGTCTACATGGTGAAAGCAACAATTTAGCCCTTTGTTATTCTCAACTGTTTTAAATTCACTTGCTAACTTCTATGAATAAAATTCTGATTTGGATTTGTCCTTTGACTTTGAAGAAACAAACGCTAGTTAGTAAGTAAACTTTGTACAATTATATATATATATATATACATATATTTCTAATACTTTGATTTAATCATATTAAAAAAAAAAATCTCATAATGAATGGTTGAAGCCGACAGAGAGACGTTGGATTAGAAAGGGATTGGAGCATGTGGGGTTCCTCATGTTCTCGTCTCCTCTAATATAAAAAAGCCTCTCTTTGATTTCATTTCGTTTTTAATTTGCTTTGTTAATATTTATTTACAAATTCAAGATCAACCCGGATCGCTTTGCTTTCAAAAGAAGTGGTTATTTATTAGCTTTTGCATATTTATATGTGTATATTTGATTGGGTTCTTTTATTTCTTTTCATATGGTCAGGAGGACAACTTCTATCTCTTTGAAGGGAAAGGTTATTGCTTTTTTGTTTTCTTTAGTTAAACTCAATGATTTGAGATTGGAATAAGAACAAAAACTGATATTAGATTGAGAGATATATCCATTATATTGTTGATGGAAGACGAGAAAGCCAGAAGCAAGTTCAAAAGAGTATGTGTTTTCTGTGGAAGCAACTCTGGCCGTAGAAAAATCTTCAGCGATGCTGCCCTTGAATTGGGCAATGAACTGGTTTGCTTTTTTTGCTTTAACACTATCTCTATGCACATTAGTTTGAAAAAAGTCTGTGTTATTGGTCTCAAAAGATGAGCTTTTTAGTTTTCAAAGGTTTAGTACTTATCCTGAGGTTGTGCTAGATGGGTTGTTTGTGCTTTTTAGAAACTGGAGTGATTGTTTTAGATTATTGGGTGTTAGTTTCTGGTGAGAAAGATGAGACTTTTCCTGAGTTTTTATCTTTTTTTTTTCTTTGGTGTTTCATGTACTGAATTGGAGTTGTTCTGTTTGGTGTCATCAGTCATGGCATGTTGACAATCAAGGTAGTTTTTTTCCGCTGACAGAGTATTGCTCTTTTTTTTACTATACTTGAGTAATATCCATGAGTTGAAAATATTAGGTGTTTGATGGAGGCAAATTATTTGGCAAAAGGGCCTTTTAAAGTTATCCTTAGCTTTACTTCTATGTTTAAACTCTTTGCTTTGATTAATTTATTAACTTGTGGACTTTGGGTTTTGCTCACGGCTGGTGTTGATTACAGGTAAGGAGGAAGATAGACTTAGTGTATGGTGGGGGAAGCGTTGGATTGATGGGCTTGATATCCCAGACAGTCCATAATGGAGGTCGTCATGTTCTTGGGTAAGTAAAAGGAATTTGCCTGGCATTGAAGAGCCTGTTTTTAATGTTTTTCTCCGCAGAAACTGTTTAGAAGTTGCAGGCACAAGCAACTTCCTTCTAGTTCCCAATAGGCCTGTTGCTAAACAAAATAATTGTTCTTTACATGCAGGATAATTCCAAAAGCTCTCATGGCTCTTGAGGTTTCTTTTACTTGCAACCACATGTTAACTACTGTTTTCTGAATATTGGGTCCAAGTGTCAATCATTTTAATTAGTGTATCTCAGAGAATTCTTAATTTACAAGGTTTTATGCTTTCCTGCATTCACCATTTAAATGTTTTATAAAGTTTTCACATTCAAATCACTGTATTTGGTCATTATTAGTGATTGACGTGATAAAAGAATTTGCTGGAATATCTTTAATGTCAGTTGTTGCTTTAATTGCTGTTGAAGATTTGAGATAGATTGACCATTAGTGCAAAATTCTGGAAAATATTGATAGATATCAGGAGAAACGGTTGGAGAAGTGCGAGCTGTTTTAGACATGCATGAGCGCAAAGCTGCAATGGCCCTAGAAGCTGATGCCTTTATTGCTCTTCCTGGTAAAAAATACCTTGACCTTTTCATCAACACTAAAGCATTAAAAATGAAAATTTTGGTGAAAGAATCTTGTTATCTAATAATAGAAATTAATTCTAAACCCTTCAAATTTGATGTTTTAGGTGGATATGGAACAATGGAAGAGTTGATGGAGATGATAGCATGGTCCCACCTTGGAATACATAAGAAAACAGTAAGGCATCATTCATTAGGCTTGAAGAATTGTGCTAAGCTAAATAGTTATTAATCTTGCAATGTGCATTACACTTTAATGCAGGTTGGTTTGCTAAATGTTGATGGTTACTACAATAATTTGCTCGCTTTATTTGACAATGGCGTTGAAGAGGGTTTTATCAAGCCTGCTGCTAGGCATATAATTGTCTCTGCTCCAACAGCCAAAGAGCTTCTGGAGAAGATGGAGGTATGAACTTTACCTAAACATCTTTTTTTTTGGTGGGGGGGGGGGATCATGCGGTTAATTAGTTGCCATTACTTTGTCCCACTCGAAGAAACAAACTAGAAGCTATATTGCTCCAACTTTTCATTTTTTAAATATATTCGTGTCCGTTGCATATTCAGATATAGATACGAAGATATGATCTTTTTAGAAATCTCCAAATATATGAAAATTTAGAAAAAACTAATTACATTCAATACTCATACCTGAATTTAAGTAACTTGCACCAGAAGAGATCATTAATAGAAATGGCTAGCCTGCCAATTATAGCAGTTCAAAACTTTCCAAGAAACACATGGTCGAACTTGAATGTGTGAATGATTCCAAGTCTGGCCCGACAGCCTTCTTTTTGTTTTCAATTGTCATGCTGTACCTTTAGTGTCTGTATGTGCTTTCTCTGTACAATAACATCAGAGGGAACTTGCTTTGCAATCAGGTTTTTTTACATTTAAAACTTCCAAATATAGACTCGTAGAGGGGATATTTAGTCAAAGAATATTAATTGTAGCAATTTGGCTCTATTGGATTAAAATTATCTGAAAGTTTATAGTAAAATTTGGCAGCAATACACACCTTCCCATGAACATGTAGCTCCTCATGAAAGCTGGCAGATGGAGCAACTTGGTGATTATCCCAAGCAACTAAATCCCCAATGAAAGCGTTGATGGTATGTTTTCCCCTGTCGATTCCTGATGTGATGAATCACCATTGAGTTGTGTACGACAATCTATTTGGATGGGGGCCACATGTTGTTGGTCGTTTACCATGTACTTTTATCGCCATAAAAAGGGATAATATTTGATCCTGTTTAAAATCATCTTAGCTGTTTTACAGACATTCACTGATTTATGGCCAACCAAAACTGCCTATAGATCTTTAGTCATATTAAAGTTGTTAGTTCTACATATTAAAGACAAAAATAGTTTACAAATGCAAGAAAGTTTTTTCTGCAGAATCTTCTAAAGTATTGTGAGACGGCCCCACTGTGCAAATGCTTTGTTGGATAAGGAGTATGAGTTTGGGGCATCTACTCGATTTAGCAGTAAAGTTATAGAATCCCAAGCAACTAAATCTGGTTTAGCTTTTAAAAACAGCCATTGTTTCTCGGTGATAGTTCGAGGTATTTGAAGGCAACCTGGCTTTTTCTAGGGCATTCAAAGAGATCGAAACTGAAGTTAAAAACCTCTTTACATTATACTTCAAGGTAATGGGACACAGGGTAAAATTGTTATTGACAACTGGACCACACCTCTTTACAATGAGTACGACCGGTGGACCACAAGGCCTTGTGCCATCTTGAGGTCTAGTCTCTAAAGAGATTGATTCCTAGAGGCTAGCGCCCAAGCCAAGCTATCATTCCATCTCAGTTCCCACCTTTTATACCGCCACTTTCTAGATTCAAGGTGATATTTTGCTGAAGGTTCCTTCCCTCTGTGCTGTGGGGCTGGAGCTGTCCAGTCTGGTCCGGTAGGCTCGAGCTGCATGAGTTGGCTCTTAAGAAAAATGTTTTATAAATTCGGTTTGGTTCTCAATAATAAAATATTTTTTTAATTTAAATTTAATTATAAAACTATATAAATATTAATATAAAAATGATTGCTTTATTATTTTGATATTTTTAAAGTAATGAAATAGGTTAATTTGAATCAAATTTAGATAAAATTTTTTTTTGACTTATGGCTTAACTCCATGCATGGACATATTGTTGGGCTTAATGTGGGAACACTTGCTTCTGTATAACTTTGACAATAATAATTCTGCAAGTCTTTTGAGTGATATTCAAATGCCAAGGATCCTTAATTTTTGCCATCAAAAATTAGTGAAAAATGCTTTAAAATACAACATTTTTCTTATTATCACTTCCCTACTGAACTATTCTTCAGCCCAATGCCTAAACGAATTATATTGCACCCTTATACCAGGAAGATAACTAAAATTGGAAGTCTGGCAATAGTCATGCTTCCACAAGCTAGTATATAATCCTTAAGGGAGCAAAAGAACACCTTGTCCAAAATACGAGGAATAATCGGTCATCTGTCACTTTTCAGAAGCATGTCAGCTTGATTCGGCAAGCTTGGCCTTTCTTGAGGATGCCAACTGCCTCTCACATGGACTTCACAAGGGCTAAGCTACCAAAGGGGTTCGGTTCTCGTGCCTGTCGGCAGGCATCTCGAAAATTAATTTGTTCATCAAATTTCTGTTAATGTTTCCATCGTTAGTCATCTTCAAAAATTATTACTTTCTGTTCATCAATATACTACTACACTACTTTCCAAAAATAGGAAAATTAACAGGCCAGCCTATTTCCATGGTTAGTCATGGCAAGAGTGGCCCATGACTGCTTTGTCTGATTCTTGAAATTGGGTTATTTGTTTTTCCTTAAGGAACATTCATTTCACTAGTCATGGTGGACCTTAGAGTCGCGTGGACGTCCTGTTTTGTCCAAAAAAAAAAAAACAAGATGGGACGGTTGAAGGTGGAGCTCATTGTTTGCTTAGCCCTCCCGGGTCATTCATACCTCCATTATTGATCTTAATATGGTTTGCTGCAATAACCCAGGAGCCATGAACTGTTTAACAGACATATCATTGAGCGATTGAAAAGGTGTACCGATGGGGTCCCCTCCGGCCCTTCCCTTCGTTCTCACTGTTCATACTGAAACTGACTATTGGGGGGAGGGGACCGTCCTTTCATACACTTTTTTCAACCTCGAGAATCAGGCTTTGTTTTTCTATCCAGACGTCATCCTTTTCATTATTGTCCTCTCATTCTGACTTCCGAGTCCGAGTTGATTGTTTCATTAATATATATATTCCTTTCTTTAATGAAAGGAAGAAAAAGGTTTCTTTAAGTTAGGAAAATGATACTTTCACTTGCAAGACTTACACTTTCTCCTTATGCTTGCATCCTTATTAATAGCAAATTAGTAAGTACGAAAACATAGAACTTTTGTCATTTGCTCTGTTGAGCATTACCAAGGTTACAAGAATAAGTAGTGAACTCCCCCACAAATATTACGAGTTCTTTTTTTTTTCCAAAGGGATTGTTTATGATAAAATTCATATTCAAATTTGTTAGATATCACTGTTTAAAATTGACTGAATAAATTAATTACGCTTGAGTCTGAATGGGCTTCCTTTGTGAGCATGCTTTAAGCCTTATTTTCCTGGTCCTTATTGCTTTCTTGGCTCGAAGGAGATTCAAGATTTGTAAAGAATTGCCCTTGTCAGTGTAAAACGAATAGCATATGACGTGCTTATAAACACAGCAATTTGCGGGAATAAATGCTTTACTTCTAGTATAGTATTTTTCTTTTGGTCGTGTTGGGGGTGGGGGGAATATCAGACAGAATTTATTACAGATCCAAGCACATAGCACTTGTAAAAAATACTAATTTAAGCTAAAGCTTGTACTTTGCCTGTAAAAGCTGCCTCATGTTTATCACTCTAGTCAACAAAACGGAACTCTTCCACTGTTCTTTTTATAGTTAGAAATGTTTGGTGAAATAGGAGAATAATTAAATCACCCATTTGCGTGGGTTGTGTGTACTGTTGCAAACAGTAAGTCTTACGAGGTTCTTGGCTCTTCTTATGATTCTCGCGTGCACATGTTTGGCGGAGGGGAACCATTTGATGCTTAACAGTTTAGCAACAAATAGCAAAGAACAGAAAATGCGATGATTGCTCACTGTTTCCACTCACCTAATCATAAAAAAATTCATCAAGTGAACACTAAGCCTCACAACCGACTAATGGTTTTGAAATAAGCAAAGGGCAAGCGATCAGTGAAAAATGGTGAACCACTCCTTGTTTCTTCACTCTCGACGATTCTATAGCTGTTTAGGAGGCTGTCTGGATTTAAATAATAATTATAATATGATATTATGATTATTATTTTACAGTTTTGATTTAATTTTGGTTTTGTTTTACTATAATCGAACATGATAATATTCATTACGAGAAGTTGTTATCATGATTTTTACAAGAAACCAAGGCGGAAATAGATTTAACTTGCACACTGTATTAAGGTCATTTTAGAATAGTTTCTGGTTTACAAATTTCACAATTTATGATGAAAGAACTGATCCCAAAAGGAGAAAAAAAAAAGCAGTAACCTGATTGAATGTACTGCACGTTCCCAAGCACATCGAGACCCAAAATTTGATCATAGTTTTAACTTTGACATAGGCATATGTATATACAGTGATGTTTTGTTTTCGTCATTTATGATTTCTCCTTAGCAAGCAGGTGTTGTTATCAGATGATGCAGTTTCGGCCGCTGCCTGGATAACACCATTAGGACTAAGATCCTTGACTCGATGATCAGACCCTGATTCGCCATCGCCTGGGTTTGAAATTTCGATCCACTTCACCACCAGGTATTAAATTCCGCAATGGCCACGGAAGGTGCCGCATCAGTCTTGTTAAACTCACGAGCAAAATCACACCCATTATGAATTCTCTGAATCACACACATGAACATGAACTTGTTATGCCCGTTTCTGCTTAGACAAAAAAAGAGTACATATAGTTAAGGCAAGGACATGAACATGTTCAGATGTCCCTCAATATGAACCACGTAGGTGGTGACTCGAAAACCTGGCGGTAAAATCCGTCCAGGATCACTACCACATATGCTGATTGAGATACATTGAGAAATCTCAACATTTTGAAGGAATCCCATCATTGATATCGTTGCTTTGCTGCCATCCTGATCGTGAAAACAGATGAAATACCATTTAAGGTGACCATCTAGAACCGCAATAACATTATAGGTTTTGATTCAGACACGTACATATCAATGCTACAAAAGTTTTGTATTAAACGAGTAAAATCTCCATTATGAGATTTATTATGAACCCTTGAACACCCACAATATGATGTAGAAGAAAAGCAGTTTTGATTCTTGTCAATTAAAATTAATTTAAGTTTTTTCCTGACCTAACAACTGGATAAAAAAATTTAGATTCTTAACAAATATATTTTTTTTTTCCAATATTATTTTAAAATCTAATTAATATTATCTTTACAATAAATTTGAAAGTATTGTTCTCATAAACTGTTTTTAATAAGAAATAGATAAACAAAAATTAGTAAATTTTTAATTTAAATAAAAAAATTTATTAATTAAGAAAAGCTTATTTAATAACAATTTTTATATTTAAAATAAAAATAAAAATAGTGAATATTTTATTAATTTAATAAAAATTTAATAATTAAGGATAAAATAGTTAACTTAATAAATTATTAAAGACATTCACTATTTGTATTTTTTAGAATTAGTACTTTTATATATATATATATATATAGTATTAATATTGATTGTGATATATATATATTATAGAAGAAGGATTCACTTATTCTAATGTAAAATTAAATTAGTTTTTCATTCTTTTACATCTTTTTATAGATATTTGTTTAATCTCAAATTAACAAGTTTTTTTATTAACATGGATCAAAGATGTTGAAATTTGAGTAAAAATGTGTAACTATTTGTTTGATGTTTTAAGTATTCTCAATTAATATGATAAAAATATTAGATCGATTAAAAACTTTTAGTGCACAAAAATATAATTTGATTGTTGAATCTAACAAATAATTTGTTAAAATATTAATCATATAAAAAATTACGAAAGTGAGTAAAACTAATATAATTGGATCCTCCATTTATATTATATTGTATAGAAGATTCAAACATGGAACAGGTTAGCACGACATACAGATTAGACGTTACAGCGTAACAGAAATGATTGAAACGCCATGGCATTCGATAATGGCGATTGCAAATGCTTGATGCATTCATGTCATGTCCAAAAAATTACAATCTGTATGATAATGATTTTCAGGCTAATGGCTAATCCCTAAATTGGAAACAAAGATTTATGATTGTGAAGAAAAAAGGGGAAGGAGGGTCTTTGATATACGTATTGGCTGAACCAATTATTAATTGGCTTCACAACTCTGAAAGCAACCAAAACTTCAGGTTGCAAAGCAGAAGACAAAACAGCCATTCCACAACACGATAATTCGGTAGGATAAGTCACCAAGTGAAACCTCATGAAAACCCCAAAGTGCTGTTTGTGATGGTTTTAGTTGCAGTAAAAACTAATCAAGCATTGCAGAAGAGCAACTTTCAGAAAAGATCTTCATTTCAATGGCAGCCCAAACTGTTCGAGTTCTAGAAAGCTAAGGACGAAGTTAAAATGAAGTAATATAGCAGATGAAGCAGAAGATCAATACCAAGTTCAGAAAGCGAGGTAAGATCCATCAAATATGTCCGTCGGGAAAGCCTGTTTCCTTTTTATTCCTCAAATATGTCGTTAAATTATATGCTAATGTTAATTCTCTAAATACATACGACGAATCTAGGAAGCCGTTAAGGAACAGATGCTGATTGTGTAGCATCAGATAGAGTTAGCATCAGCTGAGGTTAATCCCCTGAATGTTATCAAAAGAAACTAAATTGGGAACAAATAATGCAAGGAACCTGATCAGCATTTCCCAGGTACAAAAGCTTACAATCAGTTATACCCAGAAATTGAAATGGTGATTAAGTTTATATAAACTCTGCACACTTTGGAGGATTAATAATCCTTCATCGCTTAGTAGAAAGGGTTAGAAACTGATTCATAAAGACAATGTTACCAGAAACCATATAGCCCATTCACAGATATTCTAGACTCACAATACCATACCAAAGGTGGCATCCAACTGTGTCTGAAATACCAATATCAGTATCTGTAATCTTTTCTACCATCCTTATATTGTCGGCTTGACGGTGTATTTAATCACTATAACAATCAAGCATGAAATGCTTACCCTTAAGACAATAGAGATGACAAAAGTTCCTTGAAACAACAGCTGCCGATGAAGCGTATGCTCAAAGCTAATAAAAAAAAACCACCCTTCCCCGGTGGTTAGAGACAGTTATTAACGTCAATTAACAAATTCAACCCATTTCTTTACAAACTAGTGAAATAATAAATGATTCAATATAATAGAATAAGACTATAAGAAAGCCCTCAAAATCTGGTGGTTAAACACCTTCTGATCAGAAGACCAACAAGAATTTGAAAAGATGTATAACATGTAAATATAAACCCAGAAAAAGTTTTCCAGGTAAAACATCAGCCGGAATCGAATTTACAATCAAGCTAAGTCAAGATGTGGCCAATCACATCAACAATTTTATATTAAATCTTCCTTATAACACAAGAATTGAACTTTTTTCTTCACACATACCTTGAATAAAAGCAAGAAAAAAAAAACATAAAGAAAAAGGCAGCATGAAACAAGAGCCCCAACTGCCAGAATCACCACCAACCATAGACGACTTGCGAGTACTTATCTTTAAGCCACCTAAAGCTCCTCCTCAAGGACCCTTTGACCTTACCTTCCACACTATACATCTTGTAGCTAGCAACCCTTTTCTTCCTCTGGAATTCAGGGTCAGCAGCAAAGCTCCATGCGTTTGAAGACGATGAACCAGAAGTAGTCTTCCCTTTCTTCAACTTGAAGTCCCTGTTGTTTCCTGGGTTATAGTTATTACCCATCTGGGACTGTGCATAGGAAGCACTATAGCACCTGAGATCATAAGAAGCTGCTGAAGGCCTAGGTGGTCCATGGTAGGTGTCCAGCTGCTGCATCATCCCATTACCATATGACCTTGATCTGTTGTAATCTTCCATTAAATTTTTTGGCAGACTCAAAAGAGGGATTCCTGAAGGAGATGGTGACCTGGTAGAGGGGTTTGTTTTGGTAGTTGAATTTCTTTCCGATCTTGACAGCTATGGAATTGATAAAAAAAAGTTATACCTACGACTCATTTAAGGGTTTTTTATTATTAACTTTTTGCATTTGCTACTTTTCTTTCCCCTTTTTTTCCCTCATCTCCTATGACAGACTTTGTGAGACATGGGAATTGATTCTATATTGGCGTGTTTAACGGGGAATCATACTGTCCAATGTCTACGGCAATTATTTATGTTTTCCTCGTTCTTGATGCAATACATTTGCATAGACCGGTCATTCTCTAAGGCAGAACCTACTTATAAATTTAACTTTTAGAAAAAAAATTAATAAAAAAAAACTCTTTTTGATTGGTCAATGAGCTTTACGACTTTCTTTTTCTCGTTTAAAAATCAACATTAATAAAAAGCTCCTTTGATGATCAATGATGAGCGGCCTTGCCCTGTCTTTTGCAATTCTTTTAAGCCTACTCCTAACGACAACAGAACCAAAACCAGCTCACTAATCCATCACGCTGGCTTTGGAAAGAATTTCTCCTAACTCATACCTTTTGAAGCAGTCCAAAAACTCAACTAAATATATCTTTATTCCTTTTTCTTACTCATTGAAAGTTTGGAAGTGAAAAGTTTATGCATAACTCGTTCGCATATGGGTCCTCGAATGCGCTGGAAAAGTGAATTATCCGCATTTTGCCATATGGATAGTGGCTTTAATGCATTGATAATGACGAGCTGCATCAGAGACTAGACTCCACTAAAGTTCATCAACTTATCGTAATTGTAGGCCTGGGGGCCCAGGAGCGGTCATTATACTTTTCCTTGCAAAACCGGCTTATTAAGATGTACAATGCTCACATGGTCCATTCTGTCAATTCCCCAAGCCATAAGACAGTCAAAAATTAGTTCTAATATTACCTGTCACGTGCAATTGTTATCCTGCAAAACCAACTTATTGAGGTGTGCCCAATTTATATAACTCATGACCTTCCCCGTCCTTTCGACGTGGGAGGGATGGAAGTGGAAAAGCAAAGTGCTAACCAAAAGGCTCAAAAGTCAAAAAGGCCATACAGCCCTTGCTTCTAAAAAAATTGCTGAACGCATGGCAAAGAAATAGTCCAGCCAATATCTAAAGCACTCGTTCCGAATCTGCTAAAGTTTCCTATCAAATAGGTAGCATCTAATTGCCTCAAACAGATTGATCACACTATCTTACATTAGCTGCGAAGCACTTCTGCAAAGAGAATGAACAGATAACATAGAACATGCTCAAATACAAGCATGTTCCACAAAAGTTTGAACCCAACATATGATTGAGACTAGGGAAGGCAGACAGCCAGCCCCACCTAGTCAGAATTTCTCACTAGGTCTTTGCTATAAGCAGAGATCAACACAATGTACATAGCTGAAACTTGAAAGAATGCTAAATAAAACGGGCACCGCCTAGATGAATAGAAGAATCTACTACAGCTACAAACAGGTTACATTCATTTCCTGTCTCTCCTTTCTTAAGCAGATCAAAATCCTCAAACGATCATGCCATTTAAATAGAAAGACAGTGGGGAGCATGAATAACTTACCAAAACTTCGATAAAAAGGCCGGTTCAATGATCTAAAACAATCATGTTCCAACGTACATAATATCTTCTCAAATACAGAAACTGCAGATGAAAAAAAAAGAACATAGATAAATCAACATGATTTGGATAAAACTAGAACAATTCGACATACTTATCTTACTTAGACACACACTAAATCAAAATTTGAACATCGGGTATGGTAATGGGAACCCATCTACATGTGCAGGAATAAAAATCCACCCCAGCTGTAAGGACACCAGACCCACAGAACTTTGTCATTCCAAGGAGCCATTTACCTAGACAACCCGAAGCAGCATCAAATAAGATCAGCAACATTTGACGGCAGCTCCTCAACTACAACATTATAAAACTTCTGGATGTCATACAGCATCCTCTCATCATCCACAGTCACGAAGTTGATGGCAACACCTTTTCTCCCAAATCTTCCACTACGACCAATTCGATGAAGGTAGTTCTCTGGTTGTGTTGGGAGATCATAATTGATCACAAGAGAGACTTGCTGAACGTCAATACCACGAGCCAAGAGATCAGTGGTGATAAGCACACGAGAGGATCCAGATCGAAATTCCCTCATGATAATGTCCCTTGTATTTTGGTCCATATCTCCATGGGTAGCAGACACTGTATGGTCACGACTACGCATCTTGTCCGTAAGCCAATCTACCTTACGCCTAGTGTTCACAAAAATGACACTTTGGGTGATTGCTAAGGTCTCATAGAGATCACAAAGCGTCTCAAGCTTCCATTCCTCCTTATCAACATTGACATAAAATTGCTTGATACCCTCAAGGGTAAGCTCATCACGCTTCACCAGAATCCTCACAGGTTTGTTCATGAACTTCCTTGTGATCTCAAGGGCTTCAGGAGGCATTGTGGCTGAGAAAACTCCGACTTGAATTTTTGGTGGCAGCAACTGGAAAATATCATAGATCTAGCACATACGAACAACGGAAGTCAACAGAACAACAAAATGAAAAAACAGAGAATCAACGCAAAAGATAGAAAAATACCAAAAAAGAAATTTCCAGATTTCCTAAGTCCTAACTACGAGAATGCTAATAGGTAAAATATTTTCTCTTGAGCATAAACATGTGAGAACCTGCCTAAATATTCATTATATCCAATAATTAGCTTTAAAACCAGAGCCATCATCTCCTAGGCAAAGCCCACGAAATAATACATACAGCTTATAAGTAAAAAAAGGACCTGATCCTTGAAACCTCTTGAGAGCATTTCATCAGCTTCATCCAACACAAACATCTTTATGTAATCAGGACGGAGAGATTGTCTCCTCAACATGTCAAACACACGGCCAGGTGTACCAACAACCACATGAACCCCGCTGGAGAGAATCCGTTGATCTTCACGGACACTGGTCCCACCTACACAAGCATGAACCTTCACACCAAGGTAATCACCTAATGCCCGCATGACCTTCTCAATTTGTTGTGCTAGTTCTCGGGTTGGGGCAAGGACCAATGCTTGGCACTGAACCAAGCTGTAGTCAAGCTGCTGTAGAATTCCAGAGCAAAAAGTTGCTGTTTTTCCTGTTCCGGACTGTGCTTGTTGAATTACATCAAGTCCTTTGCAGAATGGTACAATCCCCCTTTGCTGAATCGCAGATGGCTTCTCAAAACCTTCACAGAAAATTTTAACTTAGCAAGCAGCGTTCACGCTAGCCATTTAAAGCAGTAAATTCTTGAACAATACAATGAAATGAAGCTGTTAGTAGAACTTGAATGCCCACATTTTCACCATGGCAGACCACAAGATCTTAATTGAACATACATATAAGCTAAAACCTAAATTGGTAACAAGCTAATCGAATTTGAATCACCTGTAAGGGCCAATAAGTTTTAATAGTGCTACCACACACAGCAAAGCATCAGAGTATCACACTATGCACCCTTCGAGGTTTTTTTTACTAACAAAGTAATCGAAATATATCCAACTTACCATAAGCATAAATGCCCCTAAGAAGATTCTCTTGCAATCCCATAGCATCAAAAGTGTCATAAACCTCATCATACAATGTAAAGAAATCTTGTGCCTCAGCTTCAAGTCTGCTCATATCAATTTACCAAACAAGGTCTTAGAATTCTTTCAATATAATCTGAAGCTTGGCAAACTATAAACGCACGGGCTAAATAATCAAGCAAACAATAGAAAAATTATATATATATATATATATTAAAAAAAACTTCATGTACCACCGATGAATCTGAAAGCTTAAATACTATGAAACAATGCAAGGAAATAGAAAACTTACTCATTCATTTTAGAATCATACTGGCGAGCGTCAAATTGCGATCCCTCTGGAGCTGCAGCAGCCATGACTGCAAAGAGCAACCCATATTAAAATAACACATACAGAATTACAAATTTCATATCTGATTTAAAGTGGCAGTCTTGCCAACAAGACACAAGCATCAGGCTGAAGTTCACCTATCTTATATTTGTTCATGGTGCTAAATGCCAACAAGGTATGATGGTTAATATATAAAACGCAGTATATTTAAACCTAGATAATTTGTGCGGAAAAAAAGGGTGAGAATCACAAAAACAAAAGTAAGACAACCAATTTAAATGTTTGAAGTATTTTTGGATGAAAAAGCTACAGGAAGTCAGACCAAAACAACAACCCAGGTACCAAACTAAAGTTCTGTTGGATTAAAGTAAAACCCATAAAAAAACAACAAAAGCTAGCTGGTTTCCATTGTTACATGTGGATTCTACAAGCAAAACTGACACCAAAATAAAGGAGAAATAAAAACTTTTAATGTTAAGCAACTACTATGCATAAGCTGAACTAGAGAAAGAGCAAAAAAGGGGAAAAAATAATAACCTGATAATTAAGATGATTGAGAGAAGTTAGATAGCTGGCTAAGGGTGATGTTTGGGGTTAGGGTTTTGGCCCCAAAACTCCCCGGATCTCTGTACTCAGTGTAAGAAAGGGAGGAGGAAGAGAGTGCGGATAGACAAGCGACTTGAAACGAAAAAAGAAACCCTCGATAGGGAAATTTGTTTTCACGATTTTACCCCCTCGCTTTTGCTGGTACTCTGCGGCGTCGCTTTCCTTGATTTTTATTGTTTCTACAAGCATTACCAAAATATGGGAAACCCTTCTTCAGATCCGGTTTACAGTTCTGTGCAAAACATTAATATTAGGTTTGGTTTATTAAAATGAATTAAAAATAAAATATTATTAAGCGAAAATGAAATAAGAAGATAATATATATATATATATATTATTAATGGAATAAGAAAAATGAAAATATTATTACATTATTTGATTGATTGAAAGGATGATAAAGAATAGGTAAAAAATAAATATAAAAATATTATTTTATCTTCAAATTAAATAATAATGTTTGATTTATTGAAATTAGTTTTTTATTTATTAAAAATAATATTTATTAATATATTACATTTTAGTACAAAGTTATAAATAAAATTTTATATATTATATTTAAAAATATATTTAAAAATTTTATTTTATAATTATTAAAAAAATTAAAATTAAATTTTAAATAATATTTTAAATATTATAATATTATTTTTTATATTTTTAAAATTTTAATAAGATTTAAAACATATTCGAATATTTTATATTTAAAAAATAAATAATTTTTTTTTAATAATTTAATTTACTATTAAATAGATAAATTTCTCCTTCCAATTTGTCTCAACTCGTTCTCTCTCTCTCACCAACGTTCATCTTCCCCAACCGGTTCTTCATTCCTCCTAAGAAACCACTAACCACTGCAAATCTAAATTCCAGAGGCTTTTGTTGCCGTTTGCCATCACCAATAGCTGGTTGGGTCTAATCTAAGTAGTATATACTCAAAACTCGAAACCTTCCTCTGTGTCTCTCTCTTTCTTTTGCGTTCTCTCCCAGCTTTCTACTACCCATAAACCAACTTTGGTGCCTTTGTCTTTCCTTTCCATTTGTTGATCCTCCCATGAAATATAAATATGGTGAAGTAAATTGGAGGGAGATAAAAAGCTTTTCTGAGAAAAAAAGGGTGAAGAAATATTGTCTTCCGGTTTTAGATTTAATATTTATACGCTTGTAAATTTGTAAAATCTTGAAGAACACGGTGGAAAAAGAAATTTAAGCTATTCCTCATCTGCACCGAATAGTGATTACCATGAGGATTGTCGAATGCGGATTCGGTGAAATGGAAGCAGAATAAAAATCATGATTCAGAGCTGAAAAATGAACCAAACGCACAATTATGATCCCAAAAATTGGCACGGAATGAAATACGAATTCTGTTGAACCAAACATAGTATAAAGTTTTTCTCTTGTTTTAATTCAACTTCGGGAAATACGACAAAACCGAACCAAACAGGTGATCTTCGACTATCTACTTCCGTTTCTTCTTTCTGCTCTCTCGGCTTTTTTCTTTTTTAAATTTTATTTTAATCAATCACTCGATAACTGGTTTTCTATATCGTACTAATCTTTGGATACTGTGTCGTCGTTTGATTACTTTTATGAACCACGCGAGGCGCTGTTTGGTTGTTTTTATTACATAATGTGTGTGTCTGTGAGTTCAGTGTGTTTTAGAGTAACATATTTAGTGTTGATTATTTTTGTTAACCAATGATTAGGGAGATTCACCGGGATTATACTAATCTATTTCACTGTCAAATGTTCAAAATAGCTCAATTTATATTATGCTTAGTTAACCGATTCATTGTCCATTGTATTGTTTATTAACTTGTTAGGCCTTAAAAAATTGTCTACTTTTAATTCGAACTTGATGGCTTAAGTATTTTTACTATAGTGTACTTGGGAGAATTTTAAGCAGCTAAATTTGAGACTTTATGTTCCAGACTTCCAGCTGCTTCATTGACTCTGAATTAACTGCTTCATGTTAAAATTAGAGACTTTTTACGTTGTTATATTTCCATGAATCTTTACTTGTCTACCAATGTAGCACAGTTTAAATTCGGGATAAATATTTGATATGATTATTATGTTTTTAATATAAACATATTTAATTATCTTTAAAACCTTTTAATATATTTAAAAAAATTATATTTATCTCTACGTTTGAATATGTATTGAATATATATAATTAAAAGAAAAATGAATACTCTGAGTAAAATATGTTAGGACTTGGGAGATGTGACATCTTATATTTGTTGTGTGGCTCTGCTATTAGATGTCTTACATACCTTATGCGGTGCATTTTTTTGTCATTTATTGCTGCTTGTTATAGTCGTGGCTGGAATCGCACCTGAAGGATCACAGTATGATGTTCGTAAATATGACGTCAAAATGAATTAATTGTATGTTTTATATTCACCCCTAATTTTTATTTAATTAATTCTTATTCACGTGTACTCACTAGTGCCAGATTTCTGAGTTTTATTGGCTCATGATTATAGGATTTCTAATGACGGAAAAAAGTTCTTTACTATTTATGATGACGTCTATGAGAGCTTTGATAAGTTGGGTTTGAAAGAAAACCGCCAAAGAGGCATCTATAGTAATCTTCATTCTTTTCTAATCGTTTGGCCTTTCTATAGTTCAGCATAAAGCTTTTCCCGAGGGCCCAAATTTATGTAGTAATTCTTCCGGTCAGGGTTTGAGAAGCCGTTCGCTAATTAACAAAGGGGCATTGTGTCCTTCATCAAAGGTCTAGAAATAGTTCGGCAAGCACAGTCTGGTACTGGTAAAACGGCAACATCCTGCTGAATCTGCTCTGGGATCTTGTTACAGCTGGATTACGATTTAGTTCAATGTCAAGCTTTGGTTCTTGCTCCCACCAGAGAGCTTGCACAACGGATTGAGAAAGTCATGCGTGCTCTTGGTGATTATTTGGGTGTAAAGGTTCATGCCTGTGTCGGTGGAACCAGTGTTAAGGAGGACCAACGGATACTTGCTGCTGGCGTCCGTGCATTTGTTGGTACTCCTGCACATGCTTCACAGACAGTCCATTCTTGCAGATCTATTAGGATGTTTGTCCTGGTTGAGGCTGATAAAATACTATCTGGTACCAAGTCCAGTATCTTGTCATCAATAGTATCAATGGTTGAGCATAATGGTTAAGTGCCGTTGTTATGATGATGATCATGACAATGACAACACTTTGCCAATAAACTGCTAGTAGAAGTAGCTCTGTAGTTAATTCAACTTTGAAACCAAAAAAAATTGCTAAGGGTGTTGCTTAAAATAAAAAAGAGGATGAATTCTAGGAGATGATGAGCTTTCTGTATTATAAGACATCTCAAATTTGGATGGTCATGGTAATAAATATATTGTTTCACTATATTCGACTAATCTAATGACGATCAATCTATAACAACACATCTCTGCTAGTACCTAGGTGTTTGGTAACTGATTTGGCGAATGAAATCGAAGTACAGTGTCAGTACGTGTGCTGCTTAAATTGAGAAAAGAAAACTATATGATGATGAAAATGTAGGTTTTTGTAACCAGTCAGAATTCTTAGAGAAAGCTGTGATGAGCTTGCCCTGGAACGTATTAAGCAGTTTCATGTCAGTGATGACAAGCAGGGAATGGAAGCTTGACATACTTTGTGCTCTCTCCATGAAACTCTGGCCTAAACTGACCAGTGTGATCCTTGTTAACACCAGACGCAAAAAGTCGATTGGAATTACTAAGCAAATCCCGAGCCATGATCACTCAGACTCTGCCACTCGTGGAGACATGAATCAGAAGACTAGGGATACTATCATGCGTGAGTTTCGTTCAGGAGTCGGGATCTTCTCATGTGCTAATCGCCACTGATCTCTGGGCTGGAGGGTTGATGTCCCGCAGGTCTCCTTTGTTATTAGCCATGATTTGCCAACTCAACTAGAGAACTATCTTCACCGCACTGGTCGAAGTGAAAGATTTGGGAGGGAAGGTATAGCAATGTAATCCACTTTGCAACACGAGACAATGACCAGATGCTTGCTGACATCCAGAAGTTATACAATGTAATGATCGAGTAGAAGCTGCCTTGCGGATTGGATTTGATTGAGTCAACAATTTCATGCATATCTGTTTGTTTCCTAGGCTCAAATTTTGATTAAAACCAGAGATGAAGTTCTATTTTTCAAATATCGAATGGATTTTCAACTAGACTAGTAAAGAGATCCTTAAACATGTCTAGGTGAAACATAATAAAATATATACTATTTTATACTTTAAAATTAAGTTCCACTTTCTTTTCCCTTTTCATCCTATCAAAATGCAACTTAAATTTAAATAAACTTTTTTAATTATTTAAACAGTAGTTGTTGGGTTAGCTCGAATTGCAAATACGTTAATCAAGATTGGTCGAGCATGTCATGTAGGGTGAATTGCTCAACATGAATAGGTCTAAACTAAACTCGAATATTAATCTTTCATAATTTCTCCGTAAACCCTAACCATCACAATTGAAATCTGTAAATGCACTTTTCAACATTAAACTTACGTTAGTGAAAATCTTGAGACAAATTTGCAAAGAGTTAGCTCGATCGATTCGGGGACAATGGATGCATTGGAAAAGGTGTTGGTTGCCAACCCTTTAAGCCAATGGCATCCATTAATTTCATGTTACGAAGTTAAAGAAGAAGCATGCGGATGAAGCACATGCAATATGTGATCTGATCCACACCTCTGAATCACTCACATGCACGGAGCATGGAAGCAGCTGTATCCACCCACAACTCTCTCTCTCTCTCTCTCTCTCTCTCTCTCTCTCTCTCTCATTCCTTCATCTGTTTTAATTGTCATTAGGGGAATTCATGGTCCTCCATAATTTACAATTGCCCTTTATCTCTTTTAGTTTTCAAATCATATACAATTTCTCAGCTATGGGGAAAAAACAAAAAATCCAAGAAACTCCTTAATTTTTTTTCTTGGGAAGCAACAGTTGATTGTCTTTATCCTTCGACTGCTGCTGTTAAAACTGTCCTCTGGACAGTCTCGCAGGTAAAGTTAGGTTATACATCTAGTCCAGCATTAATTCATTTTAAGCTTCAGCTACTTGAATTTAGATAATTATTGAATACGAACATATATTTTATGTAAATATATTTAATTTTTAAAATATTTTTATATATTTAAAATTTTATATTTTTATAATAATATTTAAATATATTTTAAACACAGAATCAAGCACGAAAACTTAAAAAATAAAAATTAAAATTAAATAAATAATTCTCAAATAAATACTTCATATAGTAATATTTTAACATACAATATTAATCATCAATAATTCTCAAATTCAAAATTAAATAAATAATCATCAATACGATATTCATATATTCTGAGTAATACTTTAACATACAATATTACTCATTACTAAAATGTTTGCAATTATTCTGAATAATAAAAGAAGATATTTTTCTTGGTTTCTAATTAATTATATAATCAAGATTATCATCCCTTTTACATGTGCATATCCTTTGGTGGGAATTGAATAAAATTCTCATAAGCAATTATACATTATTTTATTATTAACAAGACTTGTTTAATTTAAAGTAAAAATTTTTATTTTATTAATTTTTTTGAAAATAAATTTATTTCATAATAAACAGAAAAGAGTTAAAAGTCCAAATAAAATTTTCTTATTTCGAAGTTTTAATTTTTTATTAATCTTAAAAAGAAAATAAATTTATTTGATAAATAAAAATTTTTTAAAATTAATAAACTTTATATCAATTCCGATATACAACTTGGAAATTTCTCTAATAATTTATTATAATTTACACATGAAATAATTTTTATATATCAATGCAAAGTTTTAATAATTATTTTATTAATTTAATAATATACTTTATAATATAATAAAAAAATTATAAAATAATAAGAAATCACGTTTTACATATTACGTATAGGTTTGAAACTCTTTGTCTAACTCACTAAATGGATAATATTAGCTTAGCTCGAATTTATCAAAAAAGAAAGATTATGTGAATAAATCCCTTGCACTTTACTGCGAACTTTCTTTTATTTCCTTTATATCTTTTTGCTTGGACTTCCGTATTGGAAATATGATGAAATCACTTCAGATGGGGGTGGAATAAGATTGTGCTACAAAGTTGCAAAGGCACTCATGGCTGCCTCTCAGCCAACAGGGTTCCTAGCTTTTCCCCCATGTTGCCATCTGTAACCCAATCTCTAGCTACTTGCCGAAAGCGTTAGAAGAAGAAGATAGGATGGTCTTAATATGATTTGCTTTTACAGCCAGTGTTTTAAAAGTATTCTTTGAAGTTATTTATTTTGATTCAATTATATAAAAATAATGATTATATTTAATATATATTATTATTATAAATAATATATTAATAATTTTTAAAAAATATATTATAAAGATACTTGTTAGATAAATTCAGAAAAGAACGGAAGGGCTTAACCTTTACCCTTCCATAATAGAAGATGCTGCTTATCATGATTGTTGAAGCAAAAAGCGAGGGTGGGTGTTGTGCCATATTTTCAACAGATTGATCGTCTTTCAAATCTGCTGGGAAATGGGGAATCCCACATGTAGGGGCGGGGAAGGCAACGGCCTCCCACTCTTTTGACTCTTGAAAGGGAAAGTTTAGACCACAAACAAGAAATACCCCACTTTCCATAATGGGAAAATTTTATGATTCTTTTGTTTGCACCCACCATGTGTCATCATTTTATTCTAACTACACCAAGTAGTAAATTAGGTTATTCTCCAAATCATGCTCCCTTTTTTTAAATTATATATTTTATTAACAAATGAAAAGAAATATTTATAGGTCGAATTTAGTTATAGTTTAAAAATTTTAAAATTTTTTTCTTAGGCTCGAATCAGTTCAAAATCCTATTTTACTGTTTACTGTTATTAAAATATTATTTTTATATTAATATTTACAAATTTATGTTTGTTTTATTAAATAGTATTTCAAGTAGGGTTGGATCAACTTGAATTTAAAAAAAGTTTATCTAAAAAATACCTGTAAGGATCGAGATTTAGAAAAGTCTACAAGTGAGTGCACTCTTTTATCTCACATTCAATTTAAATACATATATTTATATATGAAAAAGGTACAATTAATAAATTAGTTTTTCTTGAATTCAATAAAAATAATATATTAAATATAATTTTTTTAAATAATTCTTAACATGTGCTTATAAATGTTGATTAATAAGATATATATATATATATAGGTCCATGATATGATTATGATCTTAATTAGGATTAGGTGATTGAATGAACCCGTTCTGCATCATTACATTAAGGGGGGGGGGAAGCACGCATTATTTGAAAAAAAAGAAGAGAATGTTAAAACAATAATTAAACCAATTAATTAATTAACTAAGAGGGGTTTAATGTTCTGATCGAGGAAAGGGAGGGAGGTGGGTGGGTAATTCACGCAAGCATCAAATCGAATATAATGGGAAGATTAAAGGAATGACGACGTCCCACCGGAACCACGCATTTGGAGTGATTAATTGGTCGGAAGAACATTTGTCAATGGATTCGTTTCTTTACATATTTAATAACAATCAATTTAATTATTGTAAAAGCATAAATACTTTAAGCTGCTTTATTAATTTGGCACTGCCTTGGATATACCGTTTGCGTTTTCAAGCGTTCATGAGGTTGCGTTGAGCTCTCATTGGCTCACAAAAACGACTCTTCCTTTTAAATCTACTCTTCTCTTTTCTTTTCTTTTTTCTTTAAAAGCAATGGCAAGGAAAGGGGCAGCTGCAGTTTTTGGACCCGAACTTCATTAGTTTTTTGTTTCTAGTAGTAGTAATAATGGTTTATATGATCTATCTTTAAGAAGGGTAAAAAAAGATATACATATGAAGTTGTGTAAAAAAAGTTAGTAAAAAAAATCTCGGATATTGATATTTAAATTTTAAATGTACTTAACTTGATTATATAAATTAGTTAAATTAAATTCAACCTTACCTTTAGACTTTTAAAGTATATAATCAATACAATAATATGATTGGCTATATATGGAGAAAAAAATTGGTAACAAAATGTAAGGGAATGTCCTTGTTTTACTAAGCCAAAGCTCAAATTAATGTACTTGGAGTGTGCATATATAAAGGACTTGTAGGACAAAGAGTTGAAATAAA
>JBBYHO010000015.1:4063259-4086669 GCA_038382025.1 Adansonia gregorii | reverse complement strand
TATATATATATATAGAGGATTAGTCATTGAGAGTTGAAACATCATAAAAGAGAAAGTTGGTTGGATTGTATTGGGTTGGTTTAAATATTTTAGAATTACTAGATGCATTGGTAAGAGTAATCTGTAACTGAATAAATGAGTCTGGTTAGATTTGCATGGGCCTCTCTCTTAGATCAAAGCGATTATGTCTTGATATAGAAATAATATTGTATTCAATATAATAGTTGATAAATTTTTGCATTATATTTAATCTATTGGCTAAAATATTAGATACTGATTGAAGGTGGTATCTATAAAAATAAATTTAAAATTAATATATTATTATTTTTAAATTTAATAAAAATAATATATTAAATAAAAAATTTTTAAATTGATAATTAAAAATCTTTAATTATTGTTTATAAGTAAATTTTATATTTAAACTCAAAAGATACTCTTTAAGGTTATTGTACAAAATAATATCTTCATTCAATGCATCAAAAATGATAAATAAAATTATGAACTACAACATTTAATATAATATTATTACTATATTAACTGACCTTAAAGAATCGGTAAAAGTCTAATAGGAGTCCTCCTAGTATAGTGAAGGAAGCATATTAATCCCTTTACTATTAAATTCTGTGTTTTAATCTTTATGATTTTGAAATTGTGACAAACAAGAAAAATGGGTTAACGATGTCAAAAAAACTATTTAAATACTAATAAGATATTGATTTATCATGCGATGTAGAATTTAAATTTTATTCAAAAAGAGATTTGGGTTATGAATTGGGTTTGGATCATTTTTTTATATAAAATTTAAAACTTTACATCACATAATATATATCAGCATTTGATTTAACTTTCAAACAATTTTTTTAACACCGTTAACTATTTTTCTTATTGACTACAATTTCAAAGATACATAGCTTAAAATATTGAACTTAATAATATAGAGATTAAAATTCTCCTTTTAAATACCCTTAGTAAAGTTTTACTTAAGAATCCATAACTCTAATTAACAAAACCCTTATATATAACATGCTGTTTGGAAAGAAAAAATACTTTCTTCAATGTCTGAAAATGGTATTAAAACATTTGGAAGTGACGAATAACAGATAACCCACATTTATTCCATACGTGATGCAACCACCTTCTTTTCCATTCTATATAAAGCCCCAAACTCCTTCATTGTTTACCACACCCAAGCAAAACAACACCGGGAGGTGTTTCAGTAGTCAAATATTGGAACATCTCTGGGCCGCTATATAGGGATCATATGTATACCTAAAGGAAATGGGAGATCTTAGAATTCCAGCTTCAACATGGGTTTTTGGTGATCTGCTAAAAAGGGGGCTTTTGGGGTAAAGAAGGTGACAGAAGAGAGTGAGCACCCAGGGTAATTTCTTGCATGCTTGGGGCTTTCATGCTTGAAGCTCTACGTGCTCACTCTCTATCTGTCACCCACTTCTCTCTCTCACTCTTTTTCGTCTTCCTTAAATTTATTGTTCTATCATCTATGATTGCATGAACCTGTGTAAAAACCAGCAGCTAGGGATTTCTGTTTATTTTGCATAGTTTACTTTGCATAGTACTAATTCATTTACCTTTTGTACTAATTAATAGTCGTCCTTGCAATGGTGACTGGCAAGTCGTTCTGATGGGGCAACAAAGGTCTTTGTTTTTGGCTTTCACTTTTACAGTGTTAGTCCAATTTCTGTTTTCAATTCATCATTAGTTAGGGTTTCATTGACTGCATATGAAATTTATTGACTGCCTGACTAGATCTAAGTTTTATATATATATATATATATATATATATCTGAGTAAACTTATCTCCATGTTCTCTCTAATTTGATTCTTAATTTATTTTTCATTGAATTGATCCAGGTGTACGATCTTTCAAGTCTAGTTATGGAGTAATGGAGGCTGAAACATATATTCCCAACATCAATGTTAACATTTTACAATATGCTTCTGTCTCTATATGTAGTTTAACTTGTTATAATATGAAGATGCAGTTGCAATGGTACCGGTGGACTGGTGGTCGGATCTCAACAGTTCAATCCAGTGTTTATTACATTACATGATCTTCCTTATTGTTGGCGTATATGTGATATGCGCAATCAAATGAATGTCTCCTCCTTGTATAATTAATAACTTGTTCTTCGGTGAATCAGATCTGTAGATATACGTGCTCAAGCAGACATGAAGGTCTTCAAAGTAGTACAACCAGAATCTACAAAGCTAATAATGATCCATGAACATGAGCTGATTAGTGTTTCAAGCGTCATCGATCGTGGACAAGGAAGAAGTTGGAAATGTTCAAGTTTGTTCTCTCAATTAGTACCTAAAACCAAAGAGAAACAAGATGATAAGTTTCCTTTTCTCTTTTATTTCAATGTTTATTTTCTGTCAGCGACGGCTCATGATTTTACTTTGTATTTGCGAAATAAATCCAGAAACCGAAAACAAAGCACAACAAATTTTTAAAATATATATATATATATCTCTTTTTTTTTGGTAGGTTGTACCATTTAAGTTATTTTACTCTTCTGATCATTCAACTTTGTTGTTCCTTGTTGAAGCAAATCCAATGAAGTAAAAGTTTCTTCAACAAACAAGTGGCAGATCTGAGTGTAATAATGCATGGTATGGTTTGTCTGGCGAGAAGGATAAAAAAGAAAAGAAAAAATAAATCATTTGGAGGGTTTTGGGGGTTAGCCAATCTCAAAATACATAAAATATTATCAATTAATCCAGCGTGCATGATATAATAATAAGGTCTCTTTAGATTGACATTACGTTTGCTTAATCACTCGAGAGGAAAGAAGAGCAATTATATACACTATTAATTGTGACATTGTTTTTTCATAATTAATCATTTAAAATTCACAAAAGAACGATTATATATAACATTTCAATGCAGACTTGAACGTTTGATTTTTTTTTTTTTTTGTGCGTGGTTGAACAATAAAATTGCTTACTTGATGACTTTCGTTTTTAGAGGGAAAAAAAAGTACATCTTGTATAGAGCCTTTGCATATCATAAAAGTCAATATTATTATATATAATTATTGTATACTCCAAAGGATAATCATTGACAAGTAGGGCTCTAAGTTTGGACGAGTGTCCTTTGTAGAAACGTTACATACCATAAAGTCAATATTATTATTATTATATATAATTATATATATATATATATATATATATATTCAAAAGATAATCTTTGACAAGTAGTGCTGCAGGTTCGGACGAGTGCTCTTTGTAGGAGTTCGCTGCAATTAACCAACTTAATTGGGTTGTATTTGCTATCAAATTTTATATTTAAATAATTTTAAATATGATTTAAAAAATTAACATAAATATAATATTAATAAATATAATACGATATAATTAAATTTATTAATTGATTAATTAATTAACATGACAATCAATGTGTTAATGGATGTAATTTCAAAGGAAGAAAAAAATAAAAGTCATCTACCTGCACGTACGTAACAGAGAGACAAAAGAGAGTTAGAGACCGGGTTTTTTTTTTTTTTTTCTTTTTTGGCGCTGCTGTTGAAGCTGATTGCTTCGACGGCTTAACCAGAGAGGTTCTTTCGTCTTGGGCAATTTTCGCCCCTTCGAACTTTTGGCCCTCGTGTGATTAACAGGAATCTTTTCGTAAAGGAGTGGATACTGAAAACACCTATAATTTTGGATTATTATCAATAATCTTTTTAAATCTATTTAGGAATCAAATTATTCATTTAACTAAATAAACTAACTAAATTTATTATATATTTAATAAAATAATTTTAATTAAATTTTTTAATTATAAAAATATATAAATATTAATATAAAATTAATAATATTTTATAAAAAATGAGTCAAACTTAGACCAGCAAAATAAAAATCATCCAAACCCAAACCCAGACATCCCAATACATGACCACACCTACTTGCCTCCAATTACCCAAAAGAATGAAATGCTCATAAAAAGAAAGAAAAACAACTTTAACTCCCCATTAATATCCAAAAATCTTTGTTGAGCAAAATCATCACTTGAAGCTATTCGTTTATGAATTCGTGAAATTGTATTCTTAATGTTAATCTTTCTGTCTATATATAAAACAACGCATCCATTAACATATTTAGAAGTGATATTTTCTTTTCTTTTTACCGGCAACAATGGAGGAATAATTAATTACAAAAAATTAAGATAAAATTTTTAAAGGGTTAAAAATAAAAGACTGTATGAGTATATTTTAGTGATGAACTTCCTAGGATGCTTCCCATAGCTTTTCATCAGTCTGCAAAGTGGGACTGCTGTCTACCTTCTCAACTGCATTTGGGCTCCTCGTTTCACCATCCGTGGCTGTGGGCTCGACGACATTTTCCGCAATGGGCCGAGGAAGGTCACCGTTTTCTGAAGTGGTCTTTTCCTCTCCATTACTAACCGGTTTCAGGGGTTCTCTCGATGAAGAGATTGTCAACAGGCGACCTACTCCATCGTATAAATTCTTTGAATCCATGATAAGAGCAGCTCCACCAGGGTAACAACGACCAAAGCATGTTGCACAATGTGGGAAAGCAACCTATGAATAAGGGGAACTTTGTCAGTACATGAAATCTGTCAAATACGCTTTATAATTTGCCCAGTTTGATCATAGTGCACCTCTATTAACTGCTCGGCAAAGCAAGAGGAAAAGCCCAGACTCATTTTCTCTAAGCATCCAGGTTGCATTGTACCGAAGTAGAGATTCAGAAACGGCTTGCAATCCCTTGATTAATTCTTGAGCAAGAACATTCTTCAAACTTACTGGCGCACAAGGACGTGGCTCGTTCATTGCAGCAGAAACACCTAAAATCACCAGAGATAAACTGATGTCAATGGAAGTAAGCAATTCTCCGAACCAGAAGCTTTCACTCACAAGATTCAAGGAATTAAATGAGAACTATTATGATAGAGTATAATTTTGCAGACAACCATCAGATTATATATATAGTTTTGTTAAGTTTAGCTGGAAACCATTTGAAAAAACAGAACACACAGATACCTCGGGAAACATCTGAATTCCATATGGTGCATTTATGTAAAATGAATAAGAATGAACCATCAAAACTTTTAACTTAAGGCATAAAAGCTAGTTCTCTTTTGCTGTTACACTCAACAGAAGAGTATTATAGATGAAAATAGCTTGAATCTAAAAGTTAGAATGTCTAATTCAATCTATCAATCCCTTGACTGCTTTACCATCATTAGTCCTTTGATAGTTCTATCCAAACTTTCACTTAGGAAATAAGACTGATTACGAAAAAGCATCTTGAGAAGCATGGGTCAAACTTACCATTGATAAACACTGCACGAGGTGGATGTTCCATAAGATAAGATGGAGCTACATCGTCCTGAGTTTCTTCACCAATACTAGTTGCTGAAAAGCCAAGAGCAGGCAATGGAATCCAACGATGTGAATCCAAAACTAACTGGAGCCAAGAAAGACAATAAGTTACCGCTCAGCAGAGTGTAGATTGCTTGATCAGGAAAAAGCTGTGAGCAGAAATTGTAACACTTAGGCAACTAACCATTTTGAGGACACTATAAAAAAGATCCTACTTTGACCTTCACTAGCATACCTGAAAGTTTTCAACTGCTGTATTCATATTCTTTGAGAATAAATTCAGCACTGCACTGTAAAGTGATGAAAGTCTAATTTAGATATAGGTAAAATGTAGTTAAAAGGAAATAAAAAACAGGATTACGTATTTACTCTTTAAAAAGAGATGGAAGCAAGCCTCGAAAATCCAGCCCAACCCAACCTAGTCTCATTACACAATACTGTCAACAACAAAGAACAAAACAAACCATCACCAAATTCAGATGCAACACAGTTACTTGTTTCACATGAAGAATGAACGTGCTCAACCACCTACAAGCAATGTTCTTTTACACAATTAACCCCATTCCAAATGAAGTGGTGTTCAATGCACATTACTGCAAATATGAAACCACGTTACCTTTCGGGTTTGCTCAAAAGCGAAAATGTTTTTAATACAATCTTATGTTGAATATGATCTTGTCATAAATGATCAACAGTCAAATGGTGGATAATATTTCTTCAATATCATAAAATTTTCAAAGAAACAACTATACTTGGATATACATACACACACATGCGCGCACACACACACATTACAAATAAGAGCTTTAAGGAAAAGAAAAAGACTTGAATAAAACCAAATAATTTTGAATTTTCTCACCATACACTGATCCAGAATATTTGACAGTGATCCACCCTCTGTTATCTTTGGAAGCATGACTTTAAGAGTTTTAAGGTGCGAAGTAATCTGATGCATGGCCGAACTAAAAAGAAGCCCACCATCATAACTTTCTTCATTGCCAGATGTATCATCAGCAAATATTGTTCGATCTTGGTTAACAACATCAAAAAGATGCATCCTATGACAACTTATCATCCCTTCTAAATACTCATAAGCATTTCTCTGGTCCAAATCCTCAAGAATTCCAGTGAGCCAGGTCTCTCGGCATCTCAAAAACTGAAGCATTAAATGATGCTGTCAGAAGCAGACTGGAACATGGGGGTGGGTTTCATACTCGTTAAACACTCCTATTCGGCATAAATATCCAATAATTCGAAGACATTCCAGTAGCTGTAATACATAGACCGCTTGACTAAATTCTGAATAAAATCAGGTTTCGCTTATAGCATACATTGAACATTGCTTCCAATTAAATACCTGAATGTTAGAGCTAATCTTCTGGAGAAGCTGAGAGAGAAGAGGTTGGGTTGTCCGCCTAACTTCTGCAGCCAGTGCTTGAATAACAGGTAATCTTTCAAGAAGGAAAAACAAAGTTCGGTCAGTTGTCTTCCAAAGCTGACAAGGAAATAGTAGGGGTTAACTCACTCGGGATGCATGGTTGAGAGTTGGCAAACGAATGCTTCTAAGTCGAGAGCTTCATCATAATTTCCATTTCCTACACATCTGCAGAAAAATTGAATTCAATTAGGCATTCTAGCATGCACTCTAAGACTTGGTGTCTCAACAGTTACAAATTTATTCAAGCACAAACGTGTCCATAAGCTGAGGAATCTCAAGCAAGTCAAGCAAAGTACTATGATTTGCTAGCAGAGTCTGGTTCATCTTCCTTTTCTCCAAAATATGTTCAGCAGATTCAAGAAACTCTGTGCAACCAGATGTCAGGTTTGGGATCTCAGTTATCCGCAAGACAAAACCCTACTCATAAGCATATCTGCAAAAGAACTTAAGATTTCTAAGGATCAAAAAACAAAACTTGGAAGATCAATTCACCATCTTCATAGGAGGTCCAAATCATGTAAAAGTTAAGGTCAATCCTTTTTCTCCTTGAGAGTTTTCCTCTTTGTAATCGGTGGTTGCCATGAGATATTGAGATTGATTCCTCCTCTTAGAAGTAGAGTAACTTTACCTAATATGCAAGTTCTTCTTTCTCCACTTATTGAATCTAGTACACACAGACATAGATACAGAAACAGAGAGAAGCAAAAACATTAGACGGCAAAAAACTGTTTTCAACTACTCTTAGTTCATCACTCAGGGAGAAACCCAACTGTATGCCCTCATGCTTTCTCCAAAGATGCTTTCACAATTAATTTAAGTATCACATCTAACACAACATAACTGAAGCTATTTTTCAAGATTTTTTTTCTCTTATTTATATTCATAAGCAAAGGCAACCACCCAAATTGAGATTCACTGGATAGCCAAGAATACAACAAATGGTCTGTACTATTCAAACCTACTTTTAGATCCTAAGGTCCAAACCTTTCAGATTGAAACTTTCAGGCGCGTTCAAAGCTATTTAAAACAATTATAGAACCTCCTTGGATTTTGGTTCCCAAAAGCCAGTAGCTAATTAAAAGAAAATGAAGTCTATGAATATTCAGCTGCATGCAATTGTACACCTTTCCAATCTCGTGATCTAACTACCGTACATTCCCTACTTTTAAATTAGTTCACAATAATCCATAGATCAATTGAAATCTCAGTACAGACGAAAATAATAAGTACCAGAATATATATATATATATACACGATTGAATTGAAAAAGGTAATTACCAGAGATTCAAGAAGTGACGGTAATTACCAACCGCCACTTCTTGCATTTGCCTCTGAATCCTCTATGCATCAACTCGAAGAAGCTCCGGCTCCTTTTTCATTCAGAAACAATAAACAGGACTCAATCTACAGCAACGTATGCAAAGAAGAAGGCAAAAAAAAACCTTATGGAGGCGATCGAGTGTGAAGGAGAGGAGCTCGGAGACGTAAGGCTGTTGAGAAACGGAGGCGAGAGGGAGGAGACTGGCCATGGCGGAGGTCGGTGACACTGATGGGGAGACGGCGTTGTCTCCTCCATTCGCTTGTTCCATTACCATTGTTA
Source organism: Adansonia gregorii (assembly GCA_038382025.1). Classification (NCBI taxonomy): domain Eukaryota; kingdom Viridiplantae; phylum Streptophyta; class Magnoliopsida; order Malvales; family Malvaceae; genus Adansonia; species Adansonia gregorii. The sequence continues at coordinate 4,078,262 of JBBYHO010000015.1, read as the reverse complement.
AATTAAGGTTTTGTCGGATCCGAACATTTCAATTTCAAAGGAAATTGAAAAAAAAAAATTTTGGGTTGGGGGGGGGGGGAGTCCAGCCTTTAGTCTGCTAGAGCTTCCTTTCCGGTTCGGATTTTCTCGATCTGAAAGATTTTTTTCTTACTGAGGCTCCGACTTTCCGATGGATTATGTCACCATTTCAGGCAGGGACTGGATTTGGACCCGCTCGAATTCAATTGGACGACTTCAACGATTGGATTTTTTTTTTTAGCTTACACCAGTTCGGTTTTAGACGCTAAAACTTCTAGGTTATTATTTATCAATCAAGTGAAGATAATAATAATAATAATAATAATAATCCAAATTTTTTACTTGCTTAATAGATTATCATTTATCTCATTTATTTTTTAATTAATTTTTTCTATTATATATATATATATTAGAAGTATGTATTGTTTTAGTAATCTTTTAATAAAATCAAAAAACAAATTAGCAGTATTTGTAGTTTTGTTAGTAATGTCTGTAGAGAATATTTAAGATTAATTAATAATACCATTTATAATAATATTTTTTTATTTAATTCCATTGATGACAATTTTATTCATGATTTTAATGCATTCAGAAACATTCTTGAAAAAATATATATATAGTTTATTTCTAACAACAAAACATGATGTATAGTTTATTTCTAATTACTCCCAGATGATAACATGTGAATAAATGTGATAAATAATGAATAGCCCGAATGGATTTTTAATTTCTACAACATTTCCCAGTAGTATATAACTATCTAACCCTTCAGCAGTGCGATAACACTAACATTGAAGCAGAACAACATTGCAAGTGAAAAGGATGCCTGAACAGAAAGAGGAGAGGCCTTTGGCGCATGGAAGTAGTAGCAAGGATAGGGATATTTGGGTTGTCCCACTACTTTAGGTGGCCCTTGACCAGGAAGTGGTGGACTGGCCTTTGAGGAATATGATGAGGGTGCTGGTGGTGGTGGTGGTGGTCGGGGTGGCCGCCGTGGAGATGGAGGAGGCGATGCTGATGCTAATGGTGGTGGGGAGTGAGAGTGAGATTGTGGTGGGATGTAATAGAAAGGCACAGGTGGTGCCGAGTGGTGAACTGACGGTGATGGTGGTGGTTGTGGTTGTGGTGAAGAAATGACTGGACATGTTGCGGAGTCACTGATGCATAGTAAGCCAACCGATGGTGTCCCAATATCATCCTCAGATGTTACTGACGTAGCAACCATGATCACGCCGATGAGCCCTACTTTCGACACCAAGACAATCCATTTGCTTCCCAGGGAACTTAACGATTACCGAAGCCCATCACCATTTCTTTTTCTGACATAAATCGAAAGAAACCTGATGTACTTATCTGCTCTGTAAATTTATCAAGACGATGCCAAATGAAGACTACGAGGCTTGATAGGCCATCTTTACCACTTACATGCGTGTATGTGGCTCTTCTAAAAGTCTGATTTAGATGCTTCCTTAATGATGATTTTTTGATGTATTGCTGCAAAGGGAAAGATTTACTTTCGTAACACTTTTTCTTTAATCTGTTAAAATGATTGGATTAACTAATGGAAGGCCAATATTTTTGGACAAATAGCAGTCTCATTTGAATGAAAGGCCAGAACTACCCTTGGTAGTATGATTGCATTACAATACTGAAAAAAGTACTGTAAATTGTTTGAAGAAAGAGGATTTTTAGTTACATAAAATTGTATTTCGGTGTTGATAATTCTTTTCTGGCATACAAATGTTGCCCCTTTAACACTTTATTCATTGCTTGTGCTTTCTCGTCCAGAGGAGGGCTTTAGAATATCTCTTTTCTCATTGCAGGTTTCCAGGAAATTCTTGCTTGTAGCAGCATTTTGAATAACTTGGGGGTGTCTGCAGTTTGATTACTGTCCCACTATTTGAAGGTCCCTTGACCTTTAATGATACTGATGATCAAATTTCAAAGATTAGAAGGCATGCGTGGAAGATGTTTTCGAAATTCAGTTTTTAACTTAATTCGTAGCGTTCTACTGTGCCCCCAAGCTTCAGTCAAGCTGGGGCTGTCGCTTAAAACAGGGCAAATTCGCAAGACAACTTTCCTGAATGCACTTTTTTTATTCGTCAAAGATTTACATTGATTAAACTTCAAGCAAGTCCGAGTTCAAACCTCTCTTCGTAAGATCATTCTTTGCAAATGATTCCTACAAGGCCAACAATTTTGATTTTGATTTCTGGTGCTATAAATAATGTGGATATAGGCATTATTTGATTTACCTAAGACTTATGTTATCTGGGCTTAGGGTGAATATCGAAATGAGTTTGTATCCGATAAAAAATACTAAATTTTTTGTTGAAGTTTTTTCATATATTTAAAAGACTGTACTCTTTACACATATCCAAATATGTATCACATATGGATGCCAAACATGAATACTTCAATAAAAATGAAAAGTTCGGGTAACATGGCCTAAAATTCACATAGATTTGGGATATTGATGAGCGACTTCCATAGATTTGGGAGAATTACTAGGAGTGACCATCAGCAGCGGACAATTTTATCTTCTGAACAATACATTATACATCTAACAATAAGAAAGTAAGTTTTCGATTGTTAAAAATAATTAAAAAAAAAAAGAAAAGAAAAGTTGGCTGCTAATTTTTCTGCAAGCACAAACATGAAGTTTTTTGGCTTGCTTTTCAAAAGCAGCTTTTTGAAAGCTCTAAAATGACCCTTATACACATTTCTTATGTCATATTTGCACAATCCAGCATCCTTCGCCCTTCATCTTGTTCACAAACAATGGAGGTTTTTTTTTTTTCTTCAAATGCAAGCTTCTTTCTCTCAATCCTTCAATTTGGGTTGGAACTTCATTCAGCGCCATCTTCTTTGGAGTTTGCCATTTGTTCAGGTTCAGAATTTGCAGTCTTAATCAGTGATTCCTAGCCATGAAAAAAAAAAAAATTATGTAAGAAAACCAGGTTTCAAGAATTGATTCGTACTGTTAATAACAAGCAATTGGGGATTGTTCCAGGATGTTTTTCTAGATACTTGAGTGATAGTTACTTGTCAGTAAGATGTTTGCGTAACAATTGCTGTTTATTCTCTTCACTTGGCCAACATTTGAAAATCTAAATTTTTCATGCATTAATATGTATGATGGATAAACCTCAAACCTGACTTGCTGATGATATCCTCGACCTTGAAAGTGGACTGCGACTGTTACCGCTACCGCTGTATCCTTGGCTGTAACCACTGCTGCTGCAAACTTGGCTACAACCATCACCGCTATAACCGCCGTTACCACTGTATCCAAGGCTACGTGAATCAGAGCTCCTTCCGAGGTCTCTTAATCGGTTAAGTTCTGGCACTATAACAGTGCCAAGATCTGGTCTGTCCCTCTTCCTCAGCTCTACGCATTTCAGTGCTAATCGAGCAAATGATAAAGCCTCTTCAACTGGCCAATTTGGCACTGCTGGATCAAGGATATCGGCTAAAGTTCCTTTTTCAATGGCCCTTCCAACATGGTGAGCAATACCCATCGGAGGTTTGGCTGTAATAATCTGGAGCAGCATTATACCGAGGGAATATATGTCTGATTTAGTTGTTAGCATGCCTGACTGTTGATATTCAGGATCTATGTAACAGAATGTTCCTGCTGCAGAAGTCATGTGATATTGTGTTACACTGTCAGCTACAGAAGGTGGAACTAGCCGTGCAAGGCCAACATCGCTTATTTTGCTCACATAATTGCGGTCTAGGAGAATGTTAGCTGGCTTCAGGTCCCGATGAACTAGTGGTTCTGGCTTTGCTTGGTGAAGGAATAGAAGGGCAGTTGCAATTTCAGCAGCTATCTTAAATCGTTTCCTCCATGAAAGTGGAGGAGTATTGCCTCTTCGAAATAGCCTATCCTCTAAGCTGCCATTGGACATGTACTCATATACCAAGCATCCATACTCAGGGCAAGCACCTAGGAGAAGGACCATGTTCGGGTGCCTAATGCAACAAAGAACCTCAACCTATACAGGTTGGGGTTATAGATCAGAATACTAGCTTCAATTCAAAGGATATGGATGCCTAGAGAATGACAAGATGAATAAGCAGTTTTTTTTATAATAACCATGCCAAAAACCTGTTTGGTCTCTTCATACTGAACTTAAATTGTCGTAAGAAAATGATAATCCTTGTTTGGAATGGCAACATGACACCTTACCTCTTGCTGGAATTGTTTCTTCCCTTGAGCAGCATCGGGTCTTAAAACTTTGATGGCGACAGGAGTGTGATCAAGTTTGCCTTTATAAACAGGTCCATAACCTCCTTCTCCAATCTTATTTGATACTGAGAAATTTTCAGTAGCTTCTTCAATTTCTTCTATGGTGTATTTTCTGTACCGGACATCGTTGTTTGCCAAAGCATTCAAAGCCCGATTCTTCTCATCAGCCTCCTTCTTGGCTTTAAGCTCTGCTTGTCTTCTTCTATGTGCTTCCATCTCGGCTAGCCTCTGCGCCGCCTCAGCTGCTTCAATGGCAGCTTTGCACTTAGCCTTCTCCATCTCTGCCATTGCAAGAGCTGTCTCTCCAGCTAGCCTGGCTTCTTCGAACTTGCGAGCCTCCTCCATCTTCCACTGATGAAGCTCATTAGCCTGGACACAGAAAATTCGATGACGCTCTCAAATTAGTGTTCTTGACACTCTTCAGTCATTATAAAAGACTGGTAGGATAACTTGCTGCCTGTTTTTCAATTTAAGTGCGCGTTGGATTATTTACATGTAAAATCCGGACTATCTGGTTATTGTAATTTAACTTCAAAAGGCGTCCGTCATCCATTAAACTCCATTTTCAAATTCCTGTGTTCTTATCCCAGTAGTTTCCTGAAGAAAAAGCATATTTATACCTTTTATCTGCAATAACTTTATCATTTGCTAATTCTTACTTTGTTTACCATTTATTCACCAAAAACCATCTAATCTGTGTTTAAATTTTCAACTTTCAGACTCCTAGACGAAATCAAAGATTGATTTTAATTTTTTATTGTTATATTAGGACTTCGGATTTCAGTATGTTCTTGGAACATATTGTTGATATAATTGACAGAAACTGAAAAGGTTGAGATTATGTTGGTACAAGTTTTACCTTTCTTTTGGCTGTAAGAGCTTCCTTGCAAGCTTTGCTATACATATCCATGGTTTGCTTAAGCTCAAGCTTCAACCTTCTCATTTCAGCTTCTATGTCTTGCTGTAATTCACGTCCATTTCAAAGCATGAATGTTAGCAGTTCTGCCATTAATCAGGCACTATAAAAACACAGCACAATCCGCTATCTGCAAATTCTTCTCACTGGCATTCAATGGCTACTAATACCAAAGGGCCACTTACCGAGCTTTGCGAAAGTTGCTCCGGCGTGTTACTTGAAACCACAGAAAAATCTAAATTCTGGCCAGAAATATCCATAGATCCAATGACGAGTTTGCTCGGAAAATCTGGTTCACTAGGTAAAGAATCTTGGCTAGATGAAGATTGTCCTCGCATAGCTAAATCAATGTCAAATGACAGATTTGCCGGAGAGCTTCGTTGTCTGTCACGGTCACGTATAGGCGCTTTCGATGGATTATCCAAGGACAGTCTCTCTTGTCCATTCCTCAATGCTCCCCTTGTATATTGTCCTCTATTTCAGAGTAAAAGATACAATGTCAACATCGATAGGCAGTAAGCATAGTACATATAAAGACACGCCATTGTAATTTGATTATTTGTCACTTCTTTCCAGCACTAAACTTTCAATCAATACCAAGGAAAGAACATAAATTTCTCCCCCACCTGTTTCCATCATCTTCAAGTTGATCCAGTGGAATCTGCGGTGGCAACGGCATCCCTGACGGTGCCTTTGGAGGGGTAGCAGTATTAGATACAGGCCGCTGGGCTGTTCGCACTGTCAATATCTTACCTTTGGAAATTACATACACAGAACAAAACTCTGGCGCACTTTTGATCAAGGTTGTCGGAATGTCATTCTTGAATTTTCTATAAGACAAATAACTGAACCTTTTGATTGTTAGAACAAAAAAAAAAATTGATAAAGAGAGATCATATCAATGTCCTCAAAGATATATGTTGGAATCTGGAAAGGAAGATTATTATTACTTAACCTTGATAAACCATTCCTAGTTGCTGCACCAAGAACTAGGCTGTTAATCAAGTTTTTGGTGGTGTAGTCCAAAAGTGCTTTACTGATGTCAGCATCCTCCAGGATGACCTCCTTCAATTGAATCTGAACTTAGACAATGAGATTAGATATTAGTTTGAATTTGGTTATGCTTACCCCAGTTTGGAATGATAAATGCTTACCCCTTTGCGTGCACAATAGCCGCGGAAGGGAATGAAAAGTTGGTTTATGTCATAATCAGATTCGGTTTCACCCTCTGCATTTTAATTTAAGAACAAAATAAATCAGGGGAATAAAAAAGGAAAAGAATGCATGAGCAACAATTTCATTGACAATTTCTTGCGACAAAAGGCAATGAAGATAATAATAATTTATTAATATGAGAAACGAGAGAGGGTACCTACGGTTTTTATGCCTAACATGGATCAAAATGATGAATGGATTGGTGATGACGAGATGATCAATAGCCCAACGCACAGCATGTGGGCTGTTTTTATCTTTGTCGATGGCCACCGCCGTGGTGTTGGCTGGTACACTGTCGTCAGATGAGAAATGAGGAGCCATCTCAGGAAAAATAAAATAACAATAAAACAAACAGGTTGTCTTGTGTTTTCACGGCAAGGTTTGCTAACACTTTGTGCTGACAGAAATAAGTTGCCACCACCACCTCCTCCGGGCCAACGCCTTCTCGACCTCCTGCTACAAATTGCTTAACAAAAGAAAATCTAGGAAGAAAAATGGAAAAAGAGAAGCACAGCCTTTGGGTCTTTTATCTCGTGGTGTTTAGGTGCAAATGCGATTGCAATAGTTGGTCATGTAATCAACTAGAAAGAATCTATTTCCGCCATTGGCTTGTTTTAGGCAATTTGACCAGGCCTATTCCTTCAAAAACTGTACTATAAACGAAAGACATGAAAAAAGAAAAAGAAAAAAAAAATCTGCCTTGTAAGAGTTTATCAGCAGTTTTCTTCTTTTACCATAATTAGATCATGCGGGCATTCGGCTGTCAGTTAATCAAATCAACAATCATGGACACTTTGAACTTTCATGTAACAAAAATGGCTCCCTTTTGCTTTTGGAATGATTGGATCAGTTCGAAAGACGTTAAGGGACTAAATTAGAGGGAAGCTTCTACATTATCCAGAAGTATTAGGCGGGTCATGCTGGTCGGATTTCCATTATAATTTAAGAACCATATATATTTTTAAAATAATACTAAAAAAATTGTATTAATATTATATAAATAGCAAGCGAACCAAATCAAATCAATTCAAAGCGTGTAAAAATCCTTATTAAATCTAATTTAATATATATTCGATTAAAGAATTATTCGACCTATAAACAAAATTAAGATCCAATTAATACAATAATATTAGATGCAAACTCTTTAAAATTTTAATTAATGGAAATAAAACAAGGCTTATCAACCTAAGTTATTTCATTTTTGCTTAATCCTACATTCTTCTCTTTATGTACTACAAATTATATTCACATCTTTTATCATCTACTATATCATGCAACCCAATTATATGGATATTTGAAAATAAATAAATAAAAAATTATGTCTTAAAAATAATTATTATTAAATAATTTTTAAAATAATAATTATTAAATTTTTAAATGTTTTTTTAATAATTTTAATGATTGAATTGGTACCTATTTAACTTGCGTACTAATTTAATCACTCTTTTTATAATAATAATTATATTATTTATTACTCAATCATTTTTATTACACTAGAGTTAAAGATTAGATATATAAATAAATAAATATATTTTTAAAGTTAAACAATAATTAATTAAATTTATATGATAATAAAAATTTAAAATTTTCAATCTAACACGTTTTAAATCATTAAATATCATTGATTATATAAGCACTCTATAAATATTTACCATTGTTAAAAAATTTAAATCCAACTAGTTTTAAATTACTTGATATCATCACTCTTATAAAGAACAAGTCTCTTTGAAATTTTGAAACATTTTATTATGAAATCAATTACTAATTAAATTCACTTATTTATAGTGTATAATTATGAATTAAAATTATCTTATAATACATATTTAGCTAAAAATATGTTTAGATTGATTAATATATTTTGAAAATTGCATAAAAGAAAGGGTTTAGATTGATTGAGACTTATGAAGTGTTGCCGCCTCAACTTGGCTCCAAAATTAGCTTCAGGCTCAAAACCGACGTCGCATCAAGTCATCACCAGTCCCCACTCACCGGTTCGTTTATGAACTCTGATTTGGTCGCCGACTTGTGATTCCGATCCAGAGAAGATGTTGACGGTGTGTGTTCTCGAGCCATGGACGAAGGGGAAAGTGATACTCAACACGACGTACGGTCCACTTGACATCTAGCTGTCGCCCAAAGAAGCCCCGAAAGCCGTTCGGAACTTCGTGCAACTCTGCCTCGAAGGTTATTTCGACGCCACAATCTTTCACCGCATTATCAAGGGCTTCCTCGTACAAGGCGGTGATCGTACCGGCTCTGGTAGTGGTAATCTCCATCTTTCTTCTTTAATTTTTGTTTCCTCTGGCCGTTTTCGATTAGTTAGGGTTAGTTATGAATGGGAAATTTTTGTTTTTAGGGTGGAGAAAGTATATATGGGAGTGTATTTTCGGACGAGTTTAATTTGCGTCTAAGGTTTAAGCAGAGGGGTATTGTCGCTTGTGCCAATGCTAGTTCGCCGCATTCGAATGGGAATCAGTTCTTTATATCTCTGGATAAATGTGAATGGCTTGATCAAAAAAATAGTATTTTTGGAAAAGTAACTGGTGATTGAATTCCAACTAATTTATCTTATTTTGTAATTCAAATTTGACTGTTACTGGAACCGATTGTGGCTTATTGGTAGGTTACTGGTGACTGTATATTTAATCTTTTGAATATAGGCGAGGTGGACAATGATCAGAATGACCTCCCTTTGGATTGTCCTCCAGGAATCAAATCAGTCAAGTTAGGTTTCTTTCTTTTCTTCTTTTGATTTATGCATAGAATTAATCAGACTGCTGTGCAGACTTGTATGTTGTGTATTTTATTTGAAGAGAATTAGGTCAGCCGGTTTTATTCTCTGAGTTCCTGCTTTAGGTACTGTGAAACCATTTTGAAGATATAGTTCCTAGAATATCTTCGAGGCCTTTGATCCGGCCCACAGCTAAGGGTGAGAGCAAAAATTCGAAGAAGAAACCTGTTAAGTAAGTAGTCTTATTCCTTAATTGAGCACCCATTTTTGAGCTTGATGAAGACATTCTTATGGCGTAAGGTAAACATATTAATTGGATAATGCAGACAGCTGAAGTTGCTATCATTTGGAGAAGAAGCTGAAGAAGAAAAGGAGTTGGCAGTGGTAAAGCTAAAGCTTAAGAGCAGTCATGATGTATTGTATAATCCCCATCTCCTAAAGCAAGAAAATCTTGATAAACAACAAGCACGGTCCCACATCTATCTTGATGTGTATTTTCCCCTCTTACCCTTTTTAATGCTTAAATAGATAGTGAAACCATTCTCAAGCCAAGCTAATTGTTGCATTTGTCTCTTAATTTTACAAAACTCTTCTTCAAAACATCCCTTGGACTACCATTTGACTTAGTGTAAAGTTAATCGAGTTGTCTGGTGAAGATAGTTTAAAGTTGGTTTCCCAACCAGTTAACGGTGATATAGCAAGTCATATTATAATGCTGACATGCAGAGTGTCATTTCCATATAATGAGCAACTAATAAATTTTGTGACCATATTCTTAACCCAACTTATTCGGTGCAGGATTTATCTGGTGCCAAAACTACCAAATATGTGCAATTGTCTGTGAGGGGAGCTCTAAGGTCAAGGAGAGAAGGAGAACAAAAAGCTGCTGAAGGTGAGTTGTCTGATTAACTTGATCATAGCGATGATGAGGAGGCCAGTTTTGATGCAAGTATATGTTGTCCAATACTAAATAGACAGAAAGAGCTGGGAGATCTCTCATCTAAGCAAAAGTTGCAAAATAGTAACTGTTCAATATGGAACTCTTTTCCCTTTTGGATTTAAATAGAAGTTTGAATTCCCAAAAACATACAAATTACAGTGCTTATTCTCATAAAGCTAGATTTTGTTGCCTCAATATTTAAAATCTCTACATTCTAAAAGATAAAAAAAAAAAAAGGAGACTAAGGTCGATCCTTGCACTCTAATTCCAAGTCCAATAATGGTTATTGAATAAGGCTGTCAGATAGTAGTTTTGTTGTGTCATGAGCACATGAGCACACACACTCAGGCATGGTACCTTTGTGTTTAAAAGCACCCTCAAAACAATTATAGATATCTTGAAGAGACAATTTGAGTATAAGGTTTAAAGCTGTCAGCTATCATGGAAAACATAAAAAGAGGCAAGGGTTTTGATTTTGGATGAAAAAAGATATAAATGCAAAGTAAGGAACCTAGGCTTTGCATTTGGTTAATTTGATATATTGATGTTGTTATGCCATGTGGGAAAAGCATTAATGCTTAGAAAAGGATATTCCTGCAATCCTAAGAGCTTTAGGCTTTCCAGGATTGCCTTCTGCTTAGTTCATGGTCATGGAAGTGATTCTCTTATTGACTACAGTTGCATGGCCAAATTAGAACTCTCTGTAACATCTAGTAAGGATAGAGCATTATTCTTCAAGACCTAGGTGTTGCTTGCTTAGCAGCATGATGCACTTGGTTTGAAGTTTAGAATTTGTCTACAAGGTTTTGATCAATTTATCAATGCCAAACTGTTGGAAATTGGGTTGTTGTCAGAAAAACTATTCTTTCTAGTATACATCATTCATTCCATCAGATTTATTTATTACTTAGTGCTTGCCTTACAATTGGTCTTGACTTATGGAATCTATGTGCAGAGAGCTCTAAACCAAACGACCATAAGATTTCTGCACCAAGGTAAAGATATGAATGATTTTTCTTTTTAAATATTTTTTTCTACTCTAAATTAGTCTCTAAATTTTTTTTGTGGAATAGTCATGTTTAGCAATTATCACACATATATTTGACATGTATGCACCTTTCAGAAAGTTTCTACTACATGATCAGTTGCTAAAGTTTAGCAATTGAACAGCTTTGCTTTCAATAAATAGCTTCCTAAGTTCCTATTGTTTTTTAGTTGTATTTACTAGTTTTCTGTTGTGTTGGTTTGGTTATGACATAGTCCATGTTACTCCCTAGTTTTGTTTTTTCTTTTTTGAAAAATATCACCTTCTCTTTCTGCTGCTTCCCCTGCTTATTCAAGATATTAGATTCTGTCACTTCTGCTTTTTCTTATTTTCATATATAACTCATTCTGTTTTGGTGCTGATCACTCCAGCTCCAACGATGAAAGTGCCAACGATGACCAACCAAGGTTAGAAAAGTTGTCACTGAAGAAAATGGGTATGGGATCAGAAGCCAGGGCTGAGCGCATGGCTAATGCTAATGCCGATTCACAGTTATTAAGTGAGGCTGAACGAGGAAGATTTATGCAAAGACAGAAGAAGCATAGACTTCAAGGACGTGAAGATGAAGTATGTTATAAAATTTCTGGTTTAATGTTGCTATTCCCTTATTTACTTTTCCTTCTTTCTTTCTGTCTTCATAATCAAACACTCATGCATTAAAATCTCCCATTGAACTTAATATTTGGCAAAGAGTAAGTAATTATGGATTATTCTCTATGCTTAACAAGCCTGTTATTCTTATTGATATTGGAGCGAAATGAGAATGTTGAACGGCCTAGGTGAAATTTTTTTTTTCTTCCTTTTAATTCACATTCTCCACGCATATTAAAACTAATTCTATTTTTTTTTCTTTTTTGTGAATCCTAGGTTTTAGCAAAATTTGAGAAGTTCAAGCTATCTATTTCCACAAAACCAGCCACTTCAACAGTGATCCTGGAGGCGGTGATAATGGGGATTTATCTGATGGGAAAGCAGTTCGGTTGGCATTTGCTTTCGATACTAAGGTTGTTTTTCTGTCACATACATATAAACCCCATTTGATTTCTTGCAACCGTTTCTGCAAAAAAACCAACTGCATGTGATTTTTGTACTTTTCTGAACAGTGCCAAATTCATCACGCCAAAAAAAGAAGGCATAAATGAAAATCTCTTGATCGCAGAAACTTCACAAGCCTCGTTTATTTTGTCTTAGGCCTAGTTAAGTCCAATAGTAACAAGGCAAATCTTATGGAGTTAATCAATAGTCTTTTTTTGATTCATGATGCAGGATGGTAGGTTTCACGAGGATGACCCAAATGACTATGTTGTAGTTGACCCTCTTTTGTAGAAGGGAACAGAAAAATAAAAATTCAACCAGATGCAAGCCAAGCAAAAGCGAAGGGAACATGAATGGGCTGGCAAATCTCTTACTTGATCTATTCTGTGCTGAGGAAGATAATAAGTGGGTTTGCACATCTGTCTTCATTTTGCCTTGACAGCGGTTACCTGCCGAAATATCATGCTGCCTAAGTCTGAAGAATATAACATGTGCAGTTTGGGCCTGGTTTTCTTCTTAGCAATGAATTAGGTATCGATCAATATCCCATATTGTGTGTACATACATACATACATACATACATATCAAATGGAAATATTGGAAATAAAAGTGTTGGTATCAATCGGGTAAATATAATGGAAATTTAAAGTAAATGTTATAAATTTTGAATAAACTTTAGTTAATGTTTATGCATACATTTTGCATATTTTAGGTCATAATATAAAGATTTAGTAATGTTGAAAAGATAAAGAATCAAAATTAGGACTTGCAGATTTTCAATTAGTATTAGTACTTTTAAGAAAGAATACATTAATGGGTTTTTATAGTTAGTTAAGAAAGTACATGTTAGGAAATGATCATCATGTTCCGAAATATGATAATCTTTTAGTTCAAATAATGCTCTACAGTTTTATGCGGTGAGAAACACTTGGATGGGATGACTAATTAAATATGAATTGGTTTTGGGTTTTTGCCGAACCCACAAAGATCTGGAAATTCAAACATTTGACCAGTTAAAGTTTGATGAATCGTCCAGGTGCAAAGGGGGGAGGTATCTTATAATAGCTTTGGAAGCAACAATGATGCAGCCTTTCTGAATTCTAGGGAAAAGACTCATTCAACAACTACAACTGCAATGACATTTTAATGTTACTAATCAAAGCTTTATGTAGAGAAAACAACAAATGCATGGTTGACTATGTGCTATTCTGATCTGGGCAATCTAGTTTGTACCACTTGGTTTTGATTTTTCTGAGTTGGTCCCAGAGAATTAAAGCAGACAATCTTGGACACGCTTTAGATTTGAGCTAACCTTCCTTTTTCCTTTTCAAAATATGGCAGAAAAAAGTAGCAGAAAATGTTGAATTTGTTGCCTTTGGGTACCCCACTGGAGGCCTATTTGACTAAATCAGGCAACAGTGGGCAGTATTTAAGCAATTAGACAATATTTGTCTTTTAATTGTAGAGTTGTTATAATACCGATTTACACACTGTTAAGTTTGTTTTCTTTTTTTGATCAAATTAGCCTAATTTGGGTCAGTGGGTGTTTTACTTCTGCTTTACTTTTGTGGGCACGGAAAGTTGAATCGGGCTTGTTAGTTACCATTACTAACTGAACTAATTCTAGGGTTTTCTAGGGTTTTACTTTTGTATTAATTTTGATAGTAGTATAATTTTGCCTTGTTTTCAGCTGTAAAATCACATAATCATCGAGTCACTAAGCAAAGGTTATAATGTACATTATTTGTTTAACTAATATAATAAACAATATATTTACCCCAAATCTGCATGATTAATGGAACTTCTAGAAGCCATTCATTTCTCTGTCCGGAAGGTATCCAAACGTCATTAACCATTTGTTTAGTACTTTAGATGAGTTTATACTTTATTCCATCCATCCAGCCAAGCTTATGTTTTTAACTTGTACCAAAAAAAACTGACGATTCTTTCTCTCAATCCTCGTGCACTTTTGCCCCCTTCATTTAGTTGGGGGGGCGGGGTATGTGTGTGTGTGTGTGTGTGTGTGTGTGTATATATATATATATGTATATGTATATAAGTTTATGACATAAGCCATTTTAAAGCATGATATTGGCAAAAGGCAAGATAAACAAGAAAAGAGAAGCATGTGAACAAAAAAACATAAATTTCTACAATTGTAACGCAAACCTCGCAATTCCCGTCCCAGGCAGACAAATTTGTTCTGAAAACCATCCCAATAATAATGATAATGTATGATTATTCTATGATAATGAATGTCATTGCCAATGTCATGCAGCAAGCAAGCAAAGCATATTTTAATATTTGGATGATGTCTACCATTGCCACCGATTTGTGGGCCCCAAAATTCACAAACCATTTTCATACCTCTTTTTATCCGTCAGCATAGAAATTATTTTATTCCTCATTTTTTAATAATTAAAAATGGAATGATACTCTTAAGACAGGTTGAAATAGAGGGAGCTGAAAGTTACCAAACTAAATAAATAAAAGAAATTAAAAATCTACTAAATCCAATATCAATCTAAGTAGATATAATATTATTAGATATGAAATAATTAAAAAATATAATACACATAAAAATAATTATAATATAATATAACAATATATCTTAAAATTTTTATAAAATAAATTATTAATTTTTTAAAATTTATATAAATATAAATATTAAATATAATTATATTATATATATATATATAAATAGAATACAGATAGAATAATTATTGAATGCAAGCGTGGGGCCACCGTCCCACACCTACCGCGTCCATGCCAAAAAACGTCAAAAGGCCGCGTTCACACTGTATATACTTGTACACATTATTGAAATTTGCAGTTTTTGAAACGCTGTGTT
>JBBYHO010000015.1:4046251-4056875 GCA_038382025.1 Adansonia gregorii | reverse complement strand
ATTATCATCTTTTGACGTACGCGTCCTTTGGTGGGAATTGGATCTCATATAAATTAATTAGTGATATATATATATATGTAACAGTACTTGTTACGTGTGAAAGATTATATATCCAATATATGTTGGAAACTCTTTGTCTAACACGTGACCAAGAAAAAGCAAAGGGAATTATCCCGAATGGATAAATATTAACTAAGCTATATAGGTGATTCTTGATTGGACACCATTTAAGAAAAGAAAAATATATTCTCATAAATCCCATGCATGCTTTCACCCATTGCTGATTTATTGCTTTTGAATTCAATTTTTGCATTTTCTATTCTTTTTTTTTTTTGGACCTGCATTAATCCCCATGGCATTATGAGTTTCAAAGGGAAAAAGAAGAAGAAAACTCATGGCTGGGGTGGGTCTCTCAGCCTGCAAGGTCAAGCTTTCCCACTATGCTATCACTTGTAACGCATATATATAGATATATATATAGATATATATAGATAAACCCTATCTTCAGCTGCTATTGTCGAATGTGGCGGAAAAGATAGGACATATACCCTTGTATGTCCTGCTCTTTGACCTGCCATTACCGTATATAACACAAGTAGAAGAAGTCATCATAATTGTTGAATGAAGTTTGGATTTTGATTTTTTTTTTTTTAATCATACAAAGCTGCTGCCTGCTGCTATCCATATGTATGGCAGCTCATCTTCCGCTCTTGAAAGGGAAAGTTTAGACCACTATTAAGAAATACCCCCACTTCCATAATGGGAAAATTTTATAATTCTTTCGGTTCTATACCCACCCTATATCATCATCATCATCATTCTAAGTACAATAATAAAGCAGTAGATTCGGTTATTCTCCATTTGGTGACTCTCTTGATTGTTGTTTTATACGATAAAAAATTATATTAAAATTTAAATTTTAAAATTATTAAATTTTATTTCTATTTGCATAAATCAATTAAAAATATCATTTGATTTGTGATCTTAACAAAGATTAGATGATTGCATCAAAGAGGCTTGAATCGTTACATCAAACAGGAAGCATGCATGATTGGGGGGGAAAAAAAACAAAAAACCCAAAAAGAGACGTTAGTTTTTGGTAGGTCCTTTACGCAAGTATCAAATCAAATCTAACCGAGATTGAGAGTTGAGAGACTACCTAAGGAATGTAGAACCACGCATTTTGTAGGGGGAGGAACATATGTCAATGATTCTTTGCATCATTATTTATTATTATTATTTTAATGTTTAATTAAATAAAAGCATATATACTTTAAGCTGCTTTAGCGCCGTATTGGAGCTTTTGCATTTTCATGCGTTCATGTTGTTGTGTTGGGCTTTCACTGGCTGATGCTACGTTCCACAAAAAACAACTCTTTTCTTTCTCTTTTTCCAAAGGCAGTGGGAAGGGACCAGAACAACTGCTGTTTTGGGGTCTCCAATTTTTAATGTAAATTAATTATATGACATTTTGGTAATTTGAAGAAACTTCCTTGCGACCAAACCAACCCAGTATTAGTTTAAACGACAAATATATTGCTGATATGTTTCTAGAAAGTAATTCTTTTTGAGAGGATTTAAATGTATAATGTAAAAAAATGGTAATAATTGAATGGAAGGAAATGTTCTTGTTCTGCCAAACTAAAGCTCAACTTAATAATGCATTAATTATAAAAGATTCAAAGGAGAAAGGGTTAAAATGGAATGAAATAATTAGATTAAAGATTTATACATATCCTAGATTCCATTTCCCACCTTTTATGGGCTCATTAATGTGGCTAAATTTACTGAGATGACATTCCTCCTCGTTATTAGAAAAGACTAGCGCCATTCTAACAGATTATCATAATATCCAAGTCCAAAGCTCCGAACAAGGAGTTAACCATGTTTAGGTTTGAACATTCATTCCAATGGAGATACTGAGCAAATACAGTAAAAACCTTTGCAACAATATAATATAAGCCATTTTTAAATGTCTGGGTGGCTGCTGGTCTAGTCTTTGCTCCTCTTTCTTGTTCATCGTTTTTTTCTCTTTTGTACATAGAAGAATACAGTTTGAAGAAAGGAAAATATTGTAAATGATACGATTAAAATCTTAGATTTGTTATAATTATACGAACCAATTAAATTAAACTTTGAGTTTTTATTCATCAATTTTCTTTTATAACATTTGGCAGCACATGAGTTTTTTTTTTTTTTTAATTGAGGCTGCTGTTGTGGGTTTGCTTTATTTTTGGGTATATAACCTGCAATCTACTTTTCCTTTTTTTTTGGTTATGGTTTGCTGCCCTTGACTTTAGTAGCCTCTGTTACCATTAGATTAACGAATTTTGACTTTCCAAAGATGAAACAAACGAGCAGCTTATACCAAGAAGAGATAGATCAATTTTGACATTAAATATCATGAGATATGTTCCTATGTAACACGTTATTATAGTCCTATAACTTAGTATAGTTCCAAAAAAGAAAAGAAAAAATTCTCTTTCAAGAAGCCATTTAACGTGGAAACAGCAGATTGATTTAATCAGAGGAAACGAAGTCATGAATCTTATGTTGGGTAATAGAATAAAAAAAATTATTATAAATTTTTGGGGTTAAAAAATAATTAGAAAAACCAAGCAAAGGGAGGCCAAGGTCCCTCCTCCCTTCTATCAGCCATTTATCAGACCAAGTCGTTGAAAATAGATGGGATAGAGTGACTGAGAGAGATAAAAGAGAAAGCTTGAGGATTGAATTTGGAGGGTTTTAGGTATTTGCGGTTACTGGGAAGCTATTGGTAAAGAGTAATTTGAAGAAAAGTTGAGTCTGGTTTAGATTTGTATGAGCCAGTGGGGGGGGGGGGGGTTGAATTCAAAAGATGGTCTATAGACTACTTTTTCTTCAACCTCTGAATGATGGTATTAGAATATTTGGGAGTGACCAATAATATGAACCCACATTTATTCCAAACCTAATGCATCCACTCTCTTTTCCCTTCTATATAAAGCCCCTATGTTCCTCCATTGTTTCCCACACCAAAGCAAAGCAAAAACAATAGATGTTTCAGTAATCCAATGCTGGAACATTTCTACTTATAGGGATATATGTATATAATATATATACCTAAAGATATATTCTTGATTACTGCTTCAGCATGCTTTTATGGTAAGAAGATCATCAGCCAAATAATCTGTCTGCAAAAAAAAAAAAAAAGGGATTTTAGGGTAAGGGAGGTGACAGAAGAGAGTGAGCACCCAGGGTACTTTCTTGCATGTTTGGCTTTTCATGCTTGAAGCTCTGCGTGCTCACTCTCTATCTGTCACATCCACTTCGATCTCTCTTTCCTTTTTTTACTTTTTATGTTTGCACATGAACCTGTTCAAAAACACCCGAAGCTACAGATTTCTGTTTATTTTTGCATGGAATCTATATATGTTGCACTAACTCTTCATGTACTTGTGTCAAAGGAAAAAAAAAAAAAAAAGTCAATACCAGTCAGTCACGGTCGTCCTTGCAATGGCAAATCATTCTTATGGGTCACAAAGTTTTTTTGTACTTGGCTTGGCCTGCAGTTTTACAGTATTGAAGCCGAAGCATTCTCCAACAAAAATCAAAGCCTAAAAGGTCGATATATGGGTTGTAATCATTCACCATGCACAAAGAAACAGTTTAATTAAAAGAAAATAATTTGCAGTTTGCAATCTAAATTCTCTTTTCATAATTATATAGGTTTGAGTTTCTTAAACCTATATATATGTATAAGGTTTTATTAACTGCATATAAACTAAATCTAAGTTAATTAGGTTTTAAGTAATGAACAAAAGTTTTTTATTAACTGCATATAAACTAGATCTATGTAAGTTAGGTTTTAACTAATGAACAAAAGGGTCTCATTAACAGCATATAAAGTAGATCCAAGTTAGGTTTTAATTAACTAGTGAACAAAAGCGAGTATGAGGCTAGATAGAATAACATAATATATGCTTCTCGATTTTGCCTATTTGATTTATTTTTTCGCTGAATTGATCTAAGGTATATATCTCTTAGCCTTATTACCTTGTTATGGAAGTAAGCTGTAGCATATGTATTGGATATGGGTATGTATTCACATATATGTTCAATCATATATTTTTCAGGTCTTTTTTTATGTATTTATATGTTCGGGTCATATGTTTATATCCATTTTCAAATATCGTTGCATACATGGCATGATTACTTCAAAAAAAATAAAAAACCAAAGGAACATAGATCTTGACAATGTTGGTATGTCACCATATGCATCCGTTATGTAGTTAACTTGTTTATGTCAAGATGCATTTGAACGGTGGACTGAAGATTGGATTTTGGTAGTTCGGTCAAGTATTTATTACATATTATTACATGATCTTTCATCTGATGATTTTAGAATAGGGTGGCAACTTAGAATGGATTTCTTTCTGTCTTTCCTCCTCTTTCCGATCGGCCTTATTCACTGGCGATATGCGAATGAATCTCTGCTAACTTGTTTAAGAACTCGCTAGTCTGTGCATCAGATCTATGGATATGCACGCTCAAGCAAACATGGAGGTCTTAACAGCAGTAAAACCAGAATCTACGAACATGAGCTCAGTGTTTCAAGGAGACATAGCTGGTTCTTAAGTTGTCAACACTTATACGAAAAACCAACTATTTCATGAAGCAAAAAAACCTTGAAATCTCCTGAAATAAATCCAAAAAGAAAAAGGCAAATTGTTTTTCAAATACTTAAAACCAAGGAGAATGAAGATCAGTTTCCACTTCTTTCATATATATATAATGTCTGCTTTTCCTGCTGGACGGAGGTTGAAACATGATTTAATTTACTTGGTGCATTAATTTCACACCGAATTTCCTTTGCACGCTCAGCAGCAGGAAAAGGAACACAAAGTACTATAGTCTTTTCCTTATGGGTTCTACTATTTTATTTTATTTAAGTTATATTATTCTCTCTTCGATCTTTGTTGTGCTTTGCTGAAGCAAATCTAATTAAAAATAGAAGTTCCTGAGTCCCGAGTACTAATGCATGGTTTGTCTCATGACAGGGAAAAGCAATAAAATGAAAAAAAAAAAAAAAAATCCTTTTGAGCGTTTTGGCTGAGCCAATCTCAACACTCAAATGTCATCAATCCAGCATAAATATACAAAGGTCCTGAGATTAATACTTTAAAAACTTTAGAAGCATGACCAGTTAAATTATATTTGTAAATTGATTTATCGAATTGTTAAAATAAAATGTCAATTATACAAAAAAAATTAATTAAATAATTTTACACTGACATGCAATTGTTGGCAAGTGATGTACATTTGGATAAGCGTTCTTTAATACTATTACTTTGGGTTCCAATTGGAACCAAACTATTTAGACAGACAAAAATTTGCAATCATAAGCTAATGTAATTCTATGAAATTTCTGATTGAAACTGAGAGAAAAACGGTACAATTTTGCTAAATAGCCGTAAAATTGAATTTAATTAATACTAATATATATATATATATATGAACTTATTTTAAAGCAAAATCAAGACAAAGTATGATTTAAAGTGAGAGCCTAAAGATAGTCTTTCAATCTATTTGGAAATACATTACATTTAGAGCTGAAGTTGGGATATGGTCGCCGAAACTGTTCTCTGGAAACCATGAGCTGATTAAGCTTTGCGACTGAACAGTTGAACTTCCTTTC
Organism: Adansonia gregorii; assembly: GCA_038382025.1. Lineage (NCBI taxonomy): Eukaryota > Viridiplantae > Streptophyta > Magnoliopsida > Malvales > Malvaceae > Adansonia > Adansonia gregorii. The sequence goes on along the minus strand of JBBYHO010000015.1, from coordinate 4,051,198 downwards.
GCCCATTTATCTACGAGTCTGAAACCAAATTGAGATGCAGCTGATAGTAAAGACGGTTCATCGACTCTTCGGAAGATATGGCAGAGAATTAAGGCTGGCGCTTGGTCTTTCTTAGCATTTCTGTTGGAGGAAATCAACTCTCTTGCAGTTGAAAACAAAGGTAAAATAGCTTCAGGAATGTAAGTAACATCGGTTCCTATAATGACTTCAAAGCCTTCATTGTTCACGGCTTTAATGCCGTCGATATCATCTCTGTTTCCCCATTCGAGTCTCTTCGTAACAAGTTTAGTTAGAAATGGTGGTCTAAGGTTTGATGTGATATTTTCAGTCAACAGCTCGAGTGCTTTACTATCTCCGTCAGTAGCAACCGTAAGGCTTGCAGATCTAACAGCAACCATCGAACAGATGCCTCCACAGCCGCACCCCAATTCCAAAACCCTTTTCCCGGCAACAATATTTGGATTTCTTGCAAGGATGGCAGCCATCAAACGAGCTGATTCCCACAACATCAGGCCAGTTGATTTGCAGGTGTGTTGATTCTCTTTGGATAGTACTTCGATCTTGAAATCACAGCCCGCGAGCTCAACCTTAATAACCTGAGGGAAACATTAGAAGGAGAACAACTTTAAGTATTTGAAGCAGTGAACAAAAAAAGAATTCAATTCATAATTTCAAAATATGGTGGAATGCAATGAAGGAAAAAGACGAGCAACAACAATACATTTCTTGCTCAAATATCCAGAAAAAGAAGAAAAAAAAAGAAATTGAACTATCTTGAATATATATATATATATATATCATTCATTCATTCATTCAATATTCAAAATGTATATATATATATATATATACATACCTCATTATCATTAGTCGTTGGAACTCCAAACATTTCGACCGCCACACCTTCAGACATGTCAACCACAAAATCATTAATGGGCTCAGCATCAGCCTTCAGCTGAGTGTTCTCTTGACAACATAGATCAAAGTTAGTTGAAGCCTCCGAAGAAAAGCAAAATACAGCTTGGACCCAACGCCTAAAATAACAGGCAACACAATTCCTTTAGGGAAAACGAAAAGTTCTTCCAAGAAAAGTGAAACAACTCAAAAGTAGGAAACCAGAATTAGTATCATTTCAGAAGAGGAAAAAATAGTTCTCATACTAAACCATTGATCATTTACCGATTCATCACCAATTCACGTGCTCGATTCTCAACTTGTTTGCAACACAAACCAAGTTCTTCAACATCAAGTCCTTGTTCTTTAAACAAACTTGTCAAGAACTCATTAGAAAAATAGAAAGCACGCTGAAAAGGAAGTGACGGAGTAAAAATCTGCCTCGATTAAAAAGGCAAAGATACTAAGATTAAGGCATAACAGGATTGGGACATACAGTGCCATCACCCCTGACGTAGAAGTTTTCACTGATTTTTTGATCCTTGCTAGAGAACCTTTCCTGTAAACCAAGGTGTATATATATATATATATATATAAATCTAAAATACACATCAAAGGCAGACCAGCCACCATGCCAAAATACAGTAGAAATCAAAAGTTTAAGAACAAGATCAAGTGAAACAATGAACACTCCAGTATAAGAGAGAAAATATCTCATATAATAAACTAATAATGTTTTGGTTCAAACACTTTAACATCGATGTCCTAAATCAGGATGCTTCTATTGTTCACAACATGCCAATATACATGAATACACCGCAAAGTACAATAAAGGAAAAAAAAATCCGCTGCAGATACTAATAAGTCAGCAAGTGCAGCGACAGTAGTGAATGTATTCTTTTAAAAGTATAAAAGCAAGAGAAAATTTTTTATTAACAGATGCAACTATGTTTTAATGACCATTTTTATATCTAAGCAAGTTGAGCATTACCTTTATACCCATATATGTGCCAGCATGATGACAAACATTACCACCTATCAAATTGCACAAAAACTGAAATACATATTTCCTGATATCATAGATATCAGCTAAAGGCAAACAATACCTTAATTAAAGCACCAAGAATTAGGAACCTATATTCCCAAATTATTACAAGAAGCAATTAACACGATACAGGATTCCAGCAAACTAATCTTACTAAAAAAGTGCTAAAGATATGTTCATAGATCAACCTGAGCAAGGTCACCAACGGCATAGTCTCGAAACAGCACATAACCATTTGGCTGGAAAGAAAACAAAAAAATTTGAAAAAAAAAATGAAAGCTGCAAACTTTAGTTGTCTCTCAAAAATGTAGACAAGAATATATATATATATAGCTGTGATACAAATACTATCAATTACCTTTAGAACTTTTTTGATGTTCTGCAAGACTAAAGGCATCTTCTCCGGTGATACTGCAGATAACACAAAAATCTACTTAAAACGTCAGCCCCTTAATATATAATAAACATAATTAATGAAACAAAAATATATGAGCACGCATAGCAAATAACGATGTATCCAAATGATTATTCAAATACCATGGTTACAACATCGACAGAGGCAGGAGAAATATGTTTGCTGAGGTCATCAGTGGTCAGGTCACAGACGAAAGCACTGACACGAGTCTCAGTGAAGTCTTTATGTGCCTACAATAATAAGGGAAAAATAATCCATTCATGCTGCGAGACCTATTTGAACTAGATCTCTAAATAATGGGCATTCAGCCCCCTATTATGAAAAAATGGAGCAATTAGAGGACAAGAAACTAAACCTTAACCAAATTAACTGCACGTTGTGAAAAGTCACATGCATGAACAAAAACATCTGGGTATGTAGCGATTAAAGGGAATACAGCATTTCCAGCTCCGCAGCCAACCTGATCATCAAGATCACTCACATTAACTCTATAAATATAGCAACTATACAAGAGGAAATTTAAGAATCTTGCACAAGGACGCTACTTTAAACACACTACAAGGAAATTCTACCACAGTTTACTACAAACATGTAAGCAAGAAAATAGTGACCAAAAATATCAATAAAACATTGACAGAGGTTTGCCCACATGATTTACTATTAACAATAAGGGCATTTCAATTAAGATTACCAGACTGTTTAGAGGAATAAAATAAGAACTCATAGAGAAAGAAGTTAGCATAATTCTCATTCACTTGAACTCGGTTAGCAAGTTCATGTTCAAATAAGCTGGCGTTAACAGAAAACCAATTGCAGAATCAAACTCAGGAAAAAAGTAGGTATACTATTTGTGCGCCAAATAAAAACTGAATAGGCATTATGTGAATGATAATGTTAGGTGATTTACCTCCAAAATAACTTTTCTTCCACTTCCCTGAGAGGAAAAAAAAAGGCTAAAATTTATAGAAGCGAATCATCTTGAAGAATTATAAAATCAAAAGCAAAGATAAGAAAAATTTTAGCTTTGACTCACAGAGAAATACTGATCCCATTCCTTGTCCAAGTAGTGCCGATCTTTGAAAAACTGAAGCAATAGGAATTGATCCGTGTCAAAACTAGTCCAAAGTAAGTATAGTAAAAATTCTTGCAGCAGTGGTTCTACAGAACTAGCAGCTTTCCTGGAAGTGAGCCAAAAGGAACCTTGGGCACCACGCTAGCTAGTACAAAGACTAAACCAAATTTCGTAACTTAGGAGTCTCGATGTTTGGTATATGAGAAGCTAGATCTATTATCTATGTTACTCGGACTAGGATGTGAGTACATGTATATATCTCCGACATGGGTATGTTCAATTTTTCATTTTAATTTTTTCACATATTTGGAAGGTTCTTAGAGGGTCAGATCCCCATGTAGACACGAATGTCATACACAGATGCTTCAAGAAAAATAAAGAGTTGGAGTAACATAGTCTATTATTGCATTAGATATTATCAATCACGAAAATGCAACAGCCAGGTCTTGGTAATGGTGGTAACGCATTGAAGTAATAACAAAGCAACAAGAGTAGTAGCTATATAAAAGGGAGAAGATAACTGATAGTGCAAAGGAACTTACTTTATCTTGATGCCGCCTATAGAATTGATCCCAATACTTCTTAGCATCTCTTTCATACTTAGCTGCAAAACAACAGAAGATTTAGTTTAAAGGACCATGTATCGACTTGATGAAAGCCAAGAAATAAGAGCAAAAATAGAACTAATTTGAGCACCTATCCAAAAGGGGGAAACTCCAGTAGTATTAGGAGGGTATATTTGTATCCTCTGAGCCGTTTGTTGCTGCTTGACATTATTTTGCGTATTGGAATCCATCATTCAGCAAGCTTTATCGACAAAAACAGATTAAAAAAAAAAACAGAGGACTTTAAATGTCGTGAAAAAGATAAAGTATAACATATTAGATTGAGAATAAATACGAAATCAAATTAGCAAATCTTAGAAGTGAAACAATTAACATAACGATCATGTTAGTAGGTGATTAAGACATGATCTCGTAATTTCAAAAAAAAAAAAATTCATTTAACTGAGATCACTTCGCGTGAAGGCAGGCAGAAGCAAGAAACAGAGAGAGAGAGAGAGAGAGAGAGAGCTAAGACTTAGGGTTTTTCGCTGCAGAAGCTTGGAAGGCTTAAAGCAAAAAGTTAGCCTGACGCCTAAAACGCAACGCTTTCGTACGTTTTTTGTACTCCTTCCCCCCGCCCCCTCCCGCCCCCTTAACGTTATAGTTAACCGACCAACGCGCTTAACTTTAAGCAGAAAAGTTTTAGGGCTTCTTTTTTTTTGGGGGGGGGGGAGGAGGAAGGAGATGGGCCATAAGGCTCCAGAGGAGGGCTGCGGGCCGAAGACTGTAAACATTAGATTCTAATTTTTTTTCTTTTCTTTTTTTAAGCAATTAAATTACATAGCTTTCTGTTAGAACTTATGTGGTCTGCCAGCCAATAAAAATTAAAGGAAGAGAAAAAAAAACGAAAATTCTCTTCTGAAATTGAATCTCATGAGTATATACATGTATATATGTGTGTGTGTGTGTGTGTGTGTGT
>JBBYHO010000015.1:4001852-4015330 GCA_038382025.1 Adansonia gregorii | reverse complement strand
CAGTCAAAGTGTCAAATCGCATGACCAACAAAAGCACCCTACGCAGGTCTGGACTTAAATGGAAAAAAAAAAAAAAACCTTTTTTCAACGATTCTGACTCATAACATTAGACTTTCAATATGCGATTTTAGACTTTTATGATAGACGAAGTAGACAAACAAACGATGAAAAGACAAGCACGTTCGTCCCTTGGCCAATCCTGTAATCTTAATTTGAAGTATGGACATTTATTGTTGCAACTAATCTTAGGTTTTGTCATGTCATTCTATTTAATAATTTATGAATTCACATTAATTATATTATATTTTAATTATTTTTCATATTATAATATAATCATTGTTAATATTATCATTTTTAATCAAAATTTGTAATTAAATAAGATATAGGCTCTATTATTATATTGTTTTTTTTTTCACTTGGGTAAAAATCTATGATTGGTTTCGTAATAATTAAGGTAAAATGCGCAATGCCATGGCGAAAGCCATTCATTTATTTATTTATTTTTTTCAATCTTCAATTTCCTTGATCTTCCATTAATATAGAAACCAATTTTCTGAAGTTTGTTGCTAAATAATTTTTAATGATGATGTGAAGGGCCGGAAGGGCAACCGTGTACCATGGTGGTCAGGACACTTCACTGGACTGTTCCACATTATTGGGTCTGGGGTTTGCCTTTCTACTTGTTCTACTCTACAAGATCTTCTCAGTTCCTCCATGAAAGGCCCAACCAGACCTTTCTCAGGACCCTCCTTTGCTATCTTTTATCTCCCATGGTGAGTCAATATTTCTTACATAAATCGCTTAAGACAAGGTTTACGTTAAGATGATATATTGTTTTTCTTTTTCTTAACAGAGGCGTGGAGTTTCGAAGTTGATTGAGTCCTACGTGCTTTGGAAACTTCCGCTAAAGAAGTATGGATTGAAACCTGACCATCCATTTGAGGAAGATTATGCATCTTGTCAAATGGCCATCATGCCAGAGAATTTCTTCACTGAGGCGGATAAGGGAAACATTGTTTTCAAAAGAGCATCGAAATGGTGGTTCTGGCAAGAAGGAATCGAGTTTGATGATGGCACAAAAATGAGGGCTGATGTTGTAATTCTTGCAACTGGTTATGATGGAAAGAAGAAACTCAAAACTATTTTACCTGAGCCTTTCCGAAGTTTGATAGAGTTTCCCTCTGGGATCATGCCCTTATATAGGTAAAGAGCACATTGCATTAGAACTGTGTTTCAATTAAAAAAAACAAAAAAACAAAAAAAGACACCATTGTTTGAGCATTCTGTAAAGTTTTTTTTGGGACTAATATTTGCAATATCTTAATTCTTTTGTCTCAGGGGCACGATCCATCCATTGGTACCAAACATGGCTTTCGTGGGTTACATCAAGAGTGTCGCGAACCTTCACACATCAGAGCTGCGAAGCATGTGGCTTGCTAGACTTGTCGATGAAAAATTTAAGCTCCCAAGTGCTGAAAATATGCTAGAACAAGTCTCTAGAGAGATGGAGGTTATGAGGAGGGCAACCAGGTTTTACAAGAGGCACTGCATTTCCACATTCAGCATCAACCACAGTGATGAAATCTGTGAAGAAATGGGTTGGAACTCCTGGCGGAAGAACAGCTGGTTATCAGAAGTTTTTAGCCCTTATGGCAGTCAAGATTACGGTCAGGAAAAGTAAAAGAAATATATCATAGAATCATTCTTTCTTCCCTTATTATAGAGGTATTATCATGTGTATGCTTCAAAGAAAAATCAGCTGAAGAAAAGTATTCAGTAGTCATCATCGAAAGTCTTTAATCGTCCTTACTAGGACGACGTAGGGATTTTCCCGTGTTTTCCGTATCAACTGAAAAAAAAAAAATTGAAGAAATAAGTTCTTACAATGTAGACCAAATTGAAACTTACCTGTCTTAATTAAGTACATATATAGACTTTTAGATCTTCTATTTAAAGTTGCCCAAAAGTCAATCAGAAGTCAACAACCTCCCGCTTTTTTCGGCCACTTCAGTTGATAAAGTCACCATAACGTATTTTAGTGAAGAAACTGAATACATTCACATCAGACCAGAGTTAGTAGCTCAAGTACATATAAGGAGATTTATTCTTTCTAGTAGCCCGAGTAAGGGCTAATGGGAATCTGAGTACTAACGGTTGTTTCCTATGCCAGAGATGAGACATCCGTGCTAGATTCCCGGCCAGACTTAACAACATCAGACTATGTTGATAATTAAACACGAAATTTAGAAAAAAAATCTGATATCTTGTAAATCGAGGGGACAGAGGTAGGTCAATTTCCTAGAGCAGAAATGATCAGCTGGTTTACTACTTGTAATGTGGGTCCAAGTCTCCTAACAGAGATAGCAATTATAATGAGGGGGCTTGATTCATACAAAAGCAAACACTTGCCTAACATCAAGAGCACGTATCCAAGGGTCGGAGGAAAGAACAAATGAAAAAAAAAAACATTTCTAGAGAGGTTTCAGAGTTTGAAGAACTTTTAAGGTTTCATCTATATGCTTCTCAGCCTGAAACCGGTTGTTGTAGATGAGTTGCACGACCCCGTCCTTGTCAAGAACATAGGTCTGTCTCCCAGGCAATGTTCCAAACATATCTGCTGGTGGAACTCCCCACTCTTTCCTCACCTTGTTTCCCTCATCACTAGGCAATGTAAATGGAAGTCTGTATCTCTTGGCAAATGCCTGATAGATTTAAAAATCGTTGTCAGCGTCAAGAAATTTGGATGACATTGGATGGGTAAACCCTATAAACTTCTTGACAGCGGCAACTTTCAATCTTGCAATAACTGTAAATGCAGAAAATCTTACAAAAACCAAGCGTCCATTTTCAATAGGAGACAAAAAGACTATATGAAAATGAGAATGATACCTAAGTAGTATCTATCTACTAGCTTTTTTTCAGCAAATTTAAGCTAATCGCCGGTTAATTTCCAAGCAGCTGTTGGATACAAGAAAACATGAACAAGTATCCTGGATGGAATTATTATCACTTTATCACAGACAATCAGGAATAACTGCCGAGAGACATTTACATAGACGATCGAATTTCCAATTATTACACACAATAAGGTTTACACTCCACAGACAGAGGATTTTGGTTTTTTTTTTTTTTTAAGAAAAAAGAACATCTCAAAGGAAATTATATACACTTCAGCTCAGTAGAAGGCCAACAAAATGTAGAATATAATCTGCAGCAAAAAGGTGTACGTATTACCTTGTTTGATGATGGATCATCCCCACTGATTCCAACAACTTCAGCTCCTAATTTCTTGAACTTCTCATAAGAATCTCTGAAAGCACATGCCTACAACAAAAAGTACTAATTTCAGTAATGCAACAGCCATTAAAACAGATGAATGCCAGCGAAATATATCAGGCAATGTAATTTTATTACAAAAACCCCAAAAACAACCTGGTGAGTTAAAGTGTATACGTAGAATTTCATTATTGAAATGAAGTTCATCCACTGAAAGGGGAATTCAACCTGGTGATTTAAATGTAACAAAGACTTTAAAAGCAGTGACCTGCTTGGTGCAGATAGGGGTCTCATCGGCAGGGTAGAAATAAACAACCACGGGCTTTCCTTTAAACTTGGAAAGGCTTACATTTTTCCCATCCTGATCTTTCAATAATGATGGAGGCACTGAACCTTTTTCCACCTACAAAACGGCAAAACCCAAAAACCCCAAAATCTTAAGCAATCATTAAAGCATTACTTGTAAGCCAATAAACACAAAACAATGTACCTTAGCAGAAATGAGAGTCTTAAAAGAGGAAGACGAGATTTAAAGAGAAGAAAAAGAATAAGAGAAACTGAGGCCATAAAACTGAGACTGTAGTGATTTAGTTAGAAATGGGACACATTTAGAAACTGAAGACCAAGTAATTGGAGTGTGAGAAGCGAGTTCAGAAGCAAAAATGTGATTAGAAATAGCGGGAACTGAAGCCATTTTTTGGGTGGAGACGAAGAGTAGCTGGTTTTACTTTTGGGTTTGAAAATTTTGGAGAGGAAAATAGGAAGAGAGGCTGTTGGATCAGCTCACTAAGAGGGGAGAAGGCGGATGGATGGCAGTGCGTGGACAACTGCTGTCCGCAGCCTTCCCTCTTCAAGTGTCGGACTGCCTAAATTAGGCCGAGATTGAATATCGATCTTTATGATTTGGGTGATTTATAAATTATTTTTATTAAAATTTAAATATAAAATATATAAATTTTAATATCAATTTTTTAATAATAAAATAAATTTTTAAATTAAATTAAGGTATATTAAATTAGAATATGTATAAAAAATTTTAACATCTCTTCTCTTAGGCTTCTAATTTTATAGGTCTTCTTAGCCTAATGGCTCTAGCCTCTAGATCTCAAGGTAAATGAAATACCCTTATTAACAAACCACTTTAATTTAGTTCAAATAAAAACTTAAACTGATTTAATTATTATCAAGTTACGCTTAAGTTATTAAGCTTAACTTAAATTTAAATATTTAAATATTTTTATTTAAATAGTTATAATTTTTATCGAGTTTTTTATTTTAAGTATATATTTATTTTTAATTAATATTATAAAATTTAATTTTAAATTTAAATTCAAATACCAATAATAAAATATGAATTTGAAGAGAAAAAAATTGATTGAAAATGACATGAAAATAATAGAAAATGATAAATAAGAATAAGAAAATCCTTAACAAAAAAAAATCTGACTAACATGAGTGGAGAGAAATTATAACATGCTACTTTGTGCATTTTTCGTGCAATATATTTAGTTTTGTTTTTTTATTTTAAATTAAATTTATATTTTAAAAAATAAAATTCGATCAAATTTAAATTAATTTTTGAATCTTAAATTTTAAACATAATAAAAAATTATTGAAGGAATTATGAATTTTTGCAAGATATTTGCACTTTATGAACGGTTTTATAATTGAATCTAATGGTTGAGCCCACCATAAGACTTTGGGCCAATATATTATAAAAGGCTGAAGCCTCTATGTTAAATTAAAATATTAACAACTAAAAGAATAGGGTTTTTGGGTGCTCAGCAGATCAATGGAGGGATTGCAGAATTGGATCCCTTCCTTCCCAAAGGATTCTTCTTTCTTGCACGAAATTCCCGAAAATCTTCGCAGTGAAAGAGCTGGATCTTTTTCCTCTTTATCTTCTGCTGATAATAGCTCTCGTGTATTGATCACCAGTCCTCCCAGGTTCTTACTGTTTATTTTTATCAGATACTCTTTGATTTAATGGTTCCTAAATGGAATTGCTGCAATTTTTTTTTCATTACAATTTATAAATTTTTTTTTTCTTTTTTTTTTTGGGTCTCGAATTTCAGGCAAGTAGTCTCACTCTCTACCTGTTCAAAACTCTGTGCAATTTGCTTTGTCGCGGGAATTGTCGTTGGTTACACCCTCAAGCGACGTGTCCGGCGCTGGGCTTCCAGGCTTCTCAAACGATTAAAAGACGATTAGTGGCATTAGCCTCTCAAATCGTCATGTTGTCAAATGAAATGGTAGTTTGTCTTGCAAATGGTATTTCATCTTGTCGTCTTTTTTGTTGTTACCATATACTTTCAATAAGAAATGCAACAATGTTTAAACTTTGTTGATCCTTAACAATTATTGCATTTAGAACAAAATTTGTAGTGGGCAAAGTTTATATTTTCAATGCTATATAATTTATCTGACCCATAGTTATCAATACATTTGTATGAATCTCTGTAAAGGATCCTCTTAAATATTCAATGATAGCTTCTTCCAATGTTGCTCAGATGTGGAGAGAGTGTCGAATATGGGTACTTATCCGACACGAGTAGACTCAATTTTTTTTTTCTAATTGGTTTCATATATTTAGAGCATCATACGCTATAACTACGTCTGAATATGTGTCGGCATGAGTACTTCGAAAAAACTGAAGAGTTGGAGTAACATAGACATGAGTACTTAGAGGAAATTGAAGAGTTGGAGTAACGTAGGCTTCTTCAACTCCTTTTCCAGCACTGGGATTCTACAATAGTAAACTCCAGCAATTTTGACAATTACCATTCTTGTTAAAGGTTTCCTTGAACAAAACTTATCCTTGTTTAATGAGTCTGTGGTTAGTACAAGTTTTTAGTGTGATTGCTAAGCATTTTCTTAATTTAAATGCAGAAGAAAACTCTTGCTGGTTAGTAGTTTTAAAGCAGATCAAATAGGTAGAAATTTCTAGATTTAATTGACTACTTTTGTGATTGATCAACTAATGTTTGGACCACTGTAGTATTGCACGTAGATTTTGAAAACTTTTAATAAAAAAAAAAAATCAGTTCTTTCTTTGCTAAGAACATGATCATCTTTTCAAGCAATTAATTGAATGGTCGTTTGGTAGGTGAGAAAAGGATGCAAAGAAAATCGCAGCTGTTGAATATCGTATTTCATGTTCCTGATAGGATGTTAACACCTTGTTTACCAATGATTTAGATGATTTAGAGCTTGGATCATAGTAATCAAGTTTTGATTTTGCATCCCATTCATAAAACGCTTGTAAGGTTGCTGTGCAGCTCGCAGCTCAATCTGATCCTGTTTTGGAGGTGAGACAACAAGAATTATAAGATATTAATTTTGGAAGCTTTCATGTAATAATAAAAACAAATGGTATGGCAACCATCATGCAGATTGTTCCAAAAGTCGTATGTATTTGTATTATTATTTTTGTGATCCATTTCTGCAACTTCAGCCATTGCTCAGAATCGATTTGAATTCAAGTATTATCTCGTAACCATGCTGGAATTATCTAATCTTCTTTTGCTGTTATGTTTTGGGGAAAATTGCATACTTATGGTGCTCTTACTTTTCATTTTTCTTTGAAGCATTTTTATCTAGCATTCATGTCTGGTCTCATATTCGGACATAAATACGGAGATATGATCCTCAAGTTTTTAGTGAAGATTGAATGTAATTATATTAGGCACATACATATATTTATATATTTTCTAATTCCTTAAAACATGAATTCAATATTTATATTGGTAGCAAGTGAATAACAAACATGCTTATGGAACGAGAGGAGAACCAAACATTATTAGCAATGGACTGTAAATTAATTAATTCTTCTGACAAAAACATGTTAAGTATCAAAAAAATCAACAATACGACGAGAGTTCCGACCTGGTTTAACGTGTTTTTTGAAGGCAAAGGTCGTTGCCGTGGAGGAGAATTTTGCGATTCGGCATAGGAAACGAAAAATAATGAATGAGAAAAGTGGAGATGCAGGGGATCAAACTACGTGGCTCTCGCATGCAAAGCAGGCGCTCTACCATTTGAGCTACGCCCCCCTGTGGTTGAAATGATTTTGGGGGCATCAGAAATCAAAGGCATAAAAGGTCAAAACTCAACTGCCCGTGACCAATCCATTAGGCCGTGACTATCTGATCAACTTCAATAGCCATTCAGCTTCCGAGAGTCGCTTCACCCAAAGAAAATTTTGCTGCGACGATCAATGATACAAACAAATTGATTATTATTAATAAAATTCCCGAATTCCCGGCGGGAAAAAAGACCACCAACTAACAAATATTTAGTCTTTTAGGGATCATGTTGGCCTTTTTTTTTTGGGAATAATTCTCCATTTTTTTCTCTTTGAATATCTCTCATTGGAGAGCTTTGCTTTTGCCATTCCCAAATTTCCCCCAAAGCATTACCTCCTTTGCAAGGTCTTTTCTTCTTCCATTTCTCTGCTAGCTCCTCCCTCCATATTCAGGCAATAAGCTCTCTTTCTTTCTTTTCTATATTTTTGGTTCAATTTTGCTTGTTCTGTTTTGCAGAAAGTTTGCTTTTTTTTATTTGTTTTCTGATAATAAAATCTGGGTTAGGGATTGATTTGACCAAGGAAGAGAATAAGTAATGCGAAATAGACTGTTTTATGTAGATGTTTAACTGTTGATAATGTTTTTTTCCCCTTTCATTGCTTTTAGGGTACATTTAAAAAAAATAATTGAAAAAAAAGGTTCAAATTTCATGGATTTTTCATTTTTAGATGCCCATCAAACTTTTAAATTATTTGAAAATTAAGCATAGATTTAATTTTGCAGATCTAGAATGTTGAATTGAAGCTAAAACCCGTAATCTGAGTGCAAGTCCAGCATGCTTAGAAAGCTAACAATTTTTGTTCTTTTGCTCTGGAGATTCTTATCTTATTTTATCTTGATTTCTATTTGATAAAAAGAAATATTAATTATGTCAATTGCATAGCTTTTGAAAGAGAGAGTCAACTAATCATAATTATTGCCTTTGAAAGATTACTTCTTTTCCAGATTTTTGAAAAAAAAAATGGAACTTTTTGATTTTCTAATATAATTTGTTTTTTGTTCTCTTGATTTTAATTTTTTTTTAATACAAGAACTAAACTCTTGGAAGATTCTTTTAATGCCCCAAAAAAAATAATTTTCTTATTTAATTTATCTATTTTCCTTTTAAACATCATCTAATTTAACGTTTATAATCTTAATTTAAAAACAAAATGATTTATATACCACACATTCTTAGTTAAGAGTATTTAAGGATTAGGCCATAGTGAAGTTAGACTTGAACCGAATATGAAGCTTGAAAAATAGGGTTAGATTAATTTGAAGTGTAAAAATTTTTTATCTAAACTAGATCTATTGGGTTTAGGAGTTATCTGACCTATGAATAAGTGTATTCCTTACCTTATTCATGATTTTATCGAGTTTCTTTTAAAGTTCTGATCGTTATTTGCTTTTTAGTCGTGGAAACTTATGCATGCAGATGTAGTGGAAGATTCAAACCCTACAAATCTAATCCTGGGGTTTCATTTCACTGTTCTGGTGAAGATTCAACAATGGATGATGATCAAGGTGGTCGCAGGTTGACCGGAATCTGGCAAATTGTTAGACTAAAGGCAATGCTTCAAAAATGGCAAGCTGTCACAATAGGCTCATCAAGGCCAAATACTCCTCGTTCACCACGAAATCACGGCGGTGTCTCCCCACAAATCAACAAAAGGCTAACAAACGTTACGTGTTGTGATTCCGACGAAGAAAGCTGCCAGAGCACTGAACCGCCTCCGGATGTTCCGAAGGGATATTTGGCTGTTTATGTTGGCCCCGAGCTTCGGAGGTTTATCATCCCGACCAGCTTTCTTACCCATCCTGTCTTCAAGATTTTGCTGGAAAAAGCTGAGGAGGAATTTGGGTACGATCACGACGGCGGCCTTACTCTCCCTTGTGAGATTGAGACCTTCAAGTATCTCCTCAAGTGCGTGGAGAACCAGCCTCATGGTCACCCTCTCGATTAGAGATTTAAAGAGCGATCATAGATTATTATTTTACGATTTTAATTATTTTCGTTACTAATATTAATATTTAATATTGCAATCGAAAAAACGTTCGCAACTGCGATTTATGTCTCTAACAGCTCAATCGTTGATACTCAATTTCTTTTATTTCATTTCTTGTTTCTGGTTAATTGACAAACTATAGGAACTTTTAGTTAGAAAATCTCCAGGTGCATATAAATGTGATGCGAAGGGGCGATTTTTATCCTCTCTATCCCTATTGGACTTTGACTGAAATCCAAATGATTATGGAATATTTTTATTAAATTTAAAATTTAATTTAATTAATTTATGTAATTATTTTAAAAAAATAACTTTCGACATATTTAAGTTTGAATTTTAAATCTACTATCCATGTCAAATTGTGAGACATTGAGCGAGATGAGTATGTTTCCATAGATTTAGCAGCCAGTCTTCTATCTGTGTCTGGTTAACTTATTTATCCAACAATTTTGGATAAGATTACACGATAAAATAAAGTAAAATATGATATAAAAAATAACACAAACATGATAAGAATGCATATACATATCAAAATTTATATACCATGAATTATTAACATGAAAAAATTCATATATATATATATCACTTTATACATGATTGCGATGGAAATTTTATTAAAATTTTAAAAAAGAATCAACACTTTTATAACGTTTCTCATGTCTTGTTTGATTTTTTTTCTTACAGACAAACAAATATCAGATAACCTCCCTTTTACAGCATTACTGCAGATTTTCATTTACAATATACATGCAGAAAACATTTATATGGTTCCTCGTTTTTTATACTGTGGGAGGTGGTAGAAGCCAATTACTTCCATGGACATAAGTGATGCTCATGAAAGGTTTAGCCTCAACTTCACTCAGAATTTTAGCAAATCCGACCCGACCCGAAGAACTAGCCCCCGGCCCCATACACTTGTACTCTCCATAATATACAGTCCTGCAAATCATTAATGAAAACCCCCCACATTAATTTAAGCAATTTCGAAACAATGCTATTGAGTTTCAGATGCTCACTGGTTGCGCTCAGGGTGATTATCAGTGGACCAGCCTTCACTGTTAATGATGGTGCCCATATATGTGAAAGCAAAGATAACTCTAGGCCTTAGCTTCCATGCACGCCCAAGGTAAGTGGTGCTGTTGCTTGTACCCGTTATGTTGCAGTAAACGAATGTAAATCCACTGTCATCGCCTACATTTTCCCTGGCTTGTGCTGTGATCACTCCCACATTCTTTGCAACAGATTGAATTGTGGTATTCTGCATCAAAAACATATAGCCCAGATTTAAATTGCAGACACTGTATGTTTATTATAGTTACAAATCTAAAGAATGCTATTACAATAAATTATAATGATTATCAATGGTGAAAAGAGTATGAACTGTAACATAACGATATTTTGGCATTTAGGGAAGACAAGAAGAAGTGGAGAATTGTTACCAAATAAAGGGATTTGCCATTTCCAAAAATAAAATCAACGGTGCCTTGAATGTAGCAATCTTTGAAGAAATGCATGCCCTTATCGTCACATAATGTGTCTTGAAACCCTATGAACTTGCAGTTATAAAATGCCGCTTTGTCCCCTGATATTCTCATCGCCACTGCCTGTGCCCCCACTTTTTGGCCATCCGGCATTGGAGCTGAATTCTAAATTCAACAGCAAAATAAAAACCTCCGATCAAGCAACCCCAAGAACAATGAACAATGAATCATATTGTATTAAATTTTACAAATATTAAATTTGAACTTCAAACTTGTGGAATAACTACTTAAATCAACACCTACTAGGATGTTACTATTTCTTTATTTGTAAATTTAATCAAAGGCTAACTTTCATGTATCTAAGAGTTCGAATTCCTAAACTGAATCTGAATATAACGCTTATGAGACAACTTGCTGCCATAAATGAAAAGTAAGAACGTACCACAAAGGCAATATTGACAGCCATGAAGTAGTCACTCTCCACAGCCACCGTCGCACTATTCACCGTACCAAACCCCGCCGCCGTTCCATTGAACACAATCTTGGGCATATCCGTCGGGTCCCCATAAAACGTCACAAAGTTCTTGGTTCTGTTAATGGTGATCTTCTCGAAGTACTCGCCACCACCGATCCAAACCACCACCCTTTGCCTGTTCTCCAACGGAATGCTATCCACGGCGGCGGTCACAGTGTCGAAGTCTCCGCTGCCATTTTTCTTGACCTTGATCACCTCAACCCCGCCGTCCTCCGCCTTGAGCAGGAGGTGGTCCAGAGCAGTGCGGTTGAAGCCATTGGCAATGTTGGCTTTCCTTTTTTGGTGTTCTTCCATGTTCACAGCGATCCATGACTCAAGTGTCAATGCCACAGGCGAAGAAGGTGCGGCGTCATTTGAATGGGAAACTACTGTGGGAATGAATTGAAGAACAAGCAAACAAGTTGCAAAAACAGGTGCAAGAAATGACAACCTTTGCACTTCTTGAGCCATTGTTGATAGAAGGACTGATGATTTCATTATAATTCAATGATGCTTTTATAGGATTGAAAGCAAGTAGGCAGTGTTCTTGTTATTCTGTTGGGTTATTCTTGGTCGAAGGTTAAGTAATTGCAAGATTGATTAGTGGTTCTACTTTTTCCAGGGTTAGGAGAAAACCAGAAAGGCTACAAATATATGAAAATCACGTAAATTGTTCATGGAGGCGAATGGTGCCAAGACTGGCGCGGTTACTAACAAAGTTTCCGGTCAGTAACAGTCGATAAGAGAGCATTGGCTTGGCTCCACGGTTGGGAAGTTGCAACGACTCTATTCGGGAAAGAGCGTTGGAAAGATGGGTTTGAAGCCCAAGACGCCTTGGTTTGGTAAACCCATATAGATTAGGCAATGTTTGGGATGACAGAGATGATGGGCTTCTTACATTTGTTAAGCAAGAAAGAGATGGGCTTCACAAAGTTTTGAACCCCATTTCTACTTTAGGCCACAAATTTGTTCATTTGTCTATTGGAATATGATGCATCCGTTATTATGTAAGTAGAAAATAAATTATTTTAACTTATTTTTAAAATAAAAAAATAAATTAACAAAATGGATTATTTTTCAAGGAAAAAGGTAGGTAGGTTTTTTTCAAATAGATAATTATTTTGAAGAGAAAAGATATAAATATTTTTTAATTTTTGATCATTTGTTCAATTAAATTGACGTTGATTCATAACCTAAACTCAATCAAAGTTTTTATAAAAATATCAAATTTACCAAAAAAAATTGTGTTCTAAAAATAAATGGAAAAATGAATATTTTTAAGTGGATAGTTTTTTAAACCCTAGAGTATTTCTTTCGTAAAATAATTATTATATAAAATATTGAAA
This sequence comes from Adansonia gregorii, assembly GCA_038382025.1. NCBI lineage: Eukaryota > Viridiplantae > Streptophyta > Magnoliopsida > Malvales > Malvaceae > Adansonia > Adansonia gregorii. The sequence goes on along the minus strand of JBBYHO010000015.1, from coordinate 4,002,640 downwards.
TGCATAATTCTCTTTATTTTACATTTTAATTTTAGGATTTCATTTGATTATGTTATACTTTATTAATTGAATGTGTACCACTTATGACATCAAAATTCGTGCTATTGTTGTTTTTGCATCAAAGAAATATCTGATCATTGCAATATCCAATTTCAGTGCATGATAATTAGTCATCGTTATTAATCTTACCTCATATCAAATGGACCCTTCGCATCAAGAGCTAGCTTATTAGATGCTCCTTTAGTATAGATGGATTTCACTCGATTATTTATACGTTCATCACGTTTTAATACAATTTTGATAACCATTAATAAATATTTTCTTCACAAAAATTCACGAGTAAACCTTAAATAAGTTAATAGTGAGAATGAATGTATTAAAAGTAATCCATCTAAAGTAACAAAAGACCACTGACCACTGAATACTTACAAAATGCAATTAATAATAAGAAAACACCCTTCATCTCTTCTACATTTCTCTTTTAATAATTTGCTAATTTGATTCAAATAGGTATTACATGGATGATGAGATACACTCGTATCTATGAAAGAAAATCAAAGTTCGAATCATGTATATGCACTCATGTAGATGCACTCATGAGATGCACTGATGATTATGCAATGGATAAGAATACTTGAAGACTGAAAATTTTGGTAATTTTGCAAAGCAAGCACATCTCCATTTTATCTGTAAATGAACTAAACTCCTAAGTCTTCTGCTACCTTAGCTTTCTCCAATCCATTAACCTAAAATCAAGAAAATGAAGGATCACAATTTACATCCGTCCG
>JBBYHO010000015.1:3935551-3951947 GCA_038382025.1 Adansonia gregorii | reverse complement strand
GCATTCTGAAAAGCTAGTTGTGTTTTTCCTGAAAAGTTTAATTGTAACACCAATGCACGTGACTGCTTTTGATTTTGTTATGCATGCTGCATTATGTCTGTTGCTTCCCGCAAACGAAGTTAGAAGGAACATTTTCTCTATGTTACGCTTTATGGAGATATCATTCTTTTTCCTAACAGTTTGGTCATAAATTATTGTTAGATTGTGCATTGGAAAAATCACTTAAGATTTCCTGAAGATTCGAGGATAAGCGATGAGGCAAAGGATCTCATATGTAGATTGCTGTGTGACGCCGAGCACAGATTGGGTACTGGAGGGGCATATCAAATTAAAGTAAGATTTATGATATATTTTGATGTTATTCCTTTTCTACCAACTATCTCTTCCTTCTTAGGTTGTTGACATTTAATTTTATCAGGCTCATCCTTGGTTCAAGGACGTTGTGTGGGATAAACTCTATGAGATGGAGGCAGCATTTAAACCTGAAGTGAATGGAGAATTAGATACACAAAATTTTATGAAGTTTGATGAAGTAAAACTTGAATTTCCCATTTTTTTATTACTTTTGTTTTTGTTCATTCCAAATGCTAATCACTTTCTTCACTATGTATTTACCCATCTTGGTGAAAATTAAAGATATCTTCTCATAAATTGACTACTTTTGGAATTCTCACCAGTTGGATGCTCCAGCACCAGCAAGGACTGGCTCAGGACCCTCACGGAAGGTTTGTTACAAATAATGCTGTCTATAAACTCATCTTAAGCATTAGTTTTTGTTCCAAAACTTTCCCGCTGGTGTATTTCATTCTATTTACACATTTTTTTGGGTGTGCGGCAAGTGTTTGCTGTACTATGTGATATGATGATGCTATGAATATGCAATTATTGAACTTCTATTCCTTGTCCTTTTATGTTCAAAATATGTAAATATACAAAGCAATTGATATCTGCTTTCAGTGGTCTCTCTTCTGAAGAACTGTCTTAACAACTTGTGACAATGACAAATGCATAGTTTTTGAGAAGTATATACCTTTCTTTTCCCCAGTGATAAGCAACATGCTTTGTTCATGTTATATTTATATCTTGATATTATTCTTACGGAGTAGTAGTAGCTATTGACATGCAAAAACATGGTGGAGGTTATTTATCTTTTTTCCTACTTTATGCAGATGCTTTTAACACCCAAAGATTTAAGTTTCGTTGGCTATACATACAAGAACTTTGATGCTGTCAAAGGGCTACGCCATTCTGTTGGTATGCAATTGTCACTGAGTTGTCAAGAATTCAATCTTTTTCTCTATTGATGCAGCTTTTTTTTTTTTTTTTGGTGGGGGGTGCTTATCAGTATTAAGTATCTATGTTTGCTTGCGAGCACACTTGCATTTTGTGCAGAAATAAAGTTTGCCTGTAGGTGTGTAGAAGTTCGTGTTTAGGTCAGACAAATCCAAGGGTGTTAGTTTCAATTTTCTTATCCTTATCAATGTTGATTATAAGCTTGAAATTCTTGTTCGTATGCTTCTTATTCATCTCACAAGTAAGAAAGTACTGTGAAAACCGAGGTTTAAATGGATGCTACAGTAGGACCATACATATGGAATGCCATAATGAGCCTTGATTTGTCTGCAACTTGGCATTTTCCAGTGGCAGGAGCGGCATGCTAATAGTTTAGTTTCAGGTAGTCAAGTTGCTACTCCCATTTTGAATATGTTTAGAGAATCATAGGAAGTCACAAATTTGAGAAATAGTATCTGTGAAACGACTTCTTGACAGCCTTTAACAGCTCAAGCTAAGATAAGGAGTTAGATTTAGACTCATGGATGACATTGAGAATGGAGGTAGGATGCAGAACCAATCAATGATAGTTGAATCTTGAACCCTTCATGGGTAACATGCAAACTTGGTGCTCGTACAAGGGATTACTGCAATGAGCTGAATCCACTGCTCATATTAACTATTGCTAGTTCATATTCATTGGTAAAATTCTCCCAAGTGAATGAGCTTAGTGCAGCGTTTCACTGAGGCAAATACAGATTTGGGTCTGAACTTTATAGGTGGACTAATGTGGACTGGGGCCAATTTGGTAGGCCTGCAAGATTAAGTAGTCCAACTAAAGACTTGAAAAAATCACAGTTCAACGGTAATCAAATCATCTTAAAATGCTAGAACTTGTTGACAGCATTCAATTCGTGGAGTCAATAAGAGAAGAAAGTAACTTTCTTCTGTTGATATTTTCTGTAATTTCGCCGTGAACTAGCATATAAAAGAGAAATGCAAAATGTACCAATGCTTTAGAAATATAATATTTAATTTGTTTATCGTGCAGTATCCAGAGATTTGATACCACCTTTCTAACCTATTTTCCTTTGTGTAGATTTCAAGAATCAATCAATTGAACAACAATCCCATGATTCTATATATGGTAATGGATCTTTCATCAATTTTTTTTTTTATTTTAAATTTCAATTTCCTACCATTATAGCAGTAGATATTATAATTTGTCTTTCTTCACTATTAAATGGATTAAGTTGTTAATATCTGCAGGTGAGTCAGAGGTAGGCTATCCTACTAATCGGTCAGCCGAGGAATCAGAGATGCAAATGCTTGCATCAGCAGGTGATCCCATGTTGCCATAAAAAGTAGCTATAAGGGAAAACCTCTTAAATAGGATATATGGATATATTTCTGCTTGTTTTAAGTTAAGCAATCCTCCAAGATATGCAAGTTCTTGTGCAATGGCTCCCATCTGATTTGTGAAACTACTGTTAAGTGTACAGAAGTATTAAAAAAAAAAGGAACCTTAAAAACCCAGTTTTTAAGTTGACTGGTGGGACAAGCAAAGACTCATTTTCAGCCCAAAAGGGCTTTGTTTGTGTATTAGAAGTTTAGATTTGAGGGTTCTGAAAACTTGATGCACTGGCTGCCCAGGTTGGCTGTTGTTGCCTTCTCTAGTGGCAGTTTTCTGGTCAAAATTTTTAATTGATAGCGAACCCCTGAGAAAACTCTATATAAGCCATTTTGGGGAGCAATGATCCCCCTATTGTTGTGTGTAAACTATAATTAGCAAAAAACTATGAGGAAATGACATTTTGCTGGTAAAATATCTTCTCAGTAAATTCTCCATTGAAATACTCCTATTTTTGCTGTATGTATGCCTTTTTTTTTAAAAAAAATTTTGTCCGTTTCTGATAATGTTTTATTATTGAACCGTTTTAAGCAATTCTTTCCCTGTTTCTCTCTTTGTCTATAGATGCCAATTATTAAGTGCTCTTCCATCAAAGGAAACAAAAAATTGCTGCCTAGATCATTACCACAAATCTCTATTACAATTTGCCTAGTGTTACTTCTTCTGAACAGTGGGTAGAATTGGATAATTTTGAACACTGATGCGATAAAAAAAATCATTAAATTACGGCTCAATTTAATTATATAATCATATCAAAATATAATATTTTAAATATAATTATAATACGTAAAAATATAAGATATGGTACACAAATTACTATGTCTACAGTGAGGGCATTTAGTGTTCTGGGTTAAATTGATGGGAGCCATTCAAAGTGAGAGGCTGTCTTGGTGCTACTAGAAAATGTGATGAACCAACCTGAAAAACTCCAAAATCTGGCAAAGTATTTGTCTTCAAGTCAATCACCTGACAGCCATGTATTCGTCGTATCAGATTAGACTTCAACATTCTTATTTTTCTGTTAGGTGACAGGATTATCCTCTTTCTTCAACTAGAAACAGGATTATCTTTGTCTGTCTGAAACCGAGAATTTAGAATGCTCTAAGTCAGGCCTTTGAGGATTGACTCTAGTGGTTTGGTCCAAAGGAAATGATGACCCCAAAAGACTAATAATAATAAATCAAATTCGAAACTTAACTCAGTTAATTCATATAATTATTTTTAAAAAATAATATTTAATAATTTTAAATTTTAAATTTTAATATTTATAATTTTATCTTTTATCTCGAATGAAAACCTGCCCCATTGGCTTAAAATCTTAATCTTGAACTGAATTCATAACAAAAACAAAAACAAAAGGTTTAGTGCCTTAAAGAAAACGTCAATTGCCATTGACTTAAAAATAAACAAGGAAAGCTAGAAAACGAAATTTGTAGGTTTTTTCTTTAGTGGTGAAGAAATAGGAGGTCAAAGCTGCCCCTTTGCCTAAAATGCAACCAAAAATGCTTACGGTGGCTAAATTAGAAAAAAAAAAAAAGGGTCAAGTTTTAGCCAATATTTTAGCTAAAATTAACAATATAAATCAATTGTTTTGGTGAGATTTTGCCACACGACGGATAATGTTGTGATCCTTTGAGGGATTGCCAGATTGGTTGGGTTACACTTTTCATTTAAGGCAGGTAAAAAACTTTGGTTGATTTTGACTTACTGTCACCCTCACTCACCAAACCTAAAACTCAGCATAATTAAGTTATTAATTTTTAATGAATCCGATTTAATTTAATTTGTTCATGTAATCTGAATTCATTATTTGCTTTTAAATTGTGATCTCGTTTGATGTATTTCAAAGATCAATTATTAAAAATTAATAATAATAATAATATTTTTTTCATAAAATTAGAAATTAAATTATAAGTGGAAAGACCAACATTTTCTTCACTGGGATAAGCATATGTCACAAATTTCATTTGCATGATGCATTAAACTATAAGAAAAGCTTCAAGGGACTGGTTAAGATGTATTATTATATATTTTTAAATTCTATTAAAATAATTAATTCAATAAAAAGATTAATAAAAAATAAAATAGTTATAAGTATATGTTAATCGAACCTTAATTTACAAATTGTGAGATTTTTTTTAAATAAAAAAAGGGAAAGATTTCTTTTTCTGGTTTTCCATTGCTTTTGGATGATAAGCTAATTAGTCAAAGTCATAAACAAAGATTAACTACCAAAAGTCTTACTGATTCATATATAATTAAAAAAAGGGACGAACATGTCATACCAAATAATTGAGATTTGATAAGATTTAACAAGCTTTCAAGAACACTATTCAACATTGAAAAAAAAAAGAAAAAGAAATACCAGATGTTGATCACCAGAAAGCCTACAAAAATCTACCATGCAATAAAAACAAAAAAGCATCTTTTTTTTCTTTTCCTTTTTGTTTTCATGAAAAGAAATTAAGATAGAATTTAGACAAAGACATATGTATGATTGGAGGATGTAAAGAGTAAAAAAATCAAACAAAATTTAAAAAATAAAAAATAAAAAAAATTGGAAGGACAAAAAGAAGAGAGCATGAGCCATGGGATGGGTGGAGATGCTTTAATATGCTTTTCAAGATTTGACATCTGTCATCTGTCTTTCTTTGTCTTTTTTTTTTCTTTTTTTATTCATTTATCAATGAATTTTCTTTTCCCTTAATTTTTCTTTTGCTCCTATCAAGACTTTTATCACCCAGAATCTTATTAATATTGTATGAAATATAAAAAAATAATTTTTTCCTCTTTTGGTGAAGAAAAAAAGGTCTTTTTAATCCTTAATAATCACTTGAGCTGTTTACTATTGTCTTTTTATTTCTTTAAATGGTAAGCAAAGTCCATATCTTTTTCTTTTTCAAAGTCCATTTCTTTGTTTTTCTTACTCATTTGATTTATTTTCTTTTCCACGTCTCATCTCCCGGATGTTAAATGGTCCTTGCTTGAAACAACTATAAAGAGAGAGGGAAAAAGAAGAACTCCACTACAGTTGGCAAAATTAGGTAGTAGTCATTCTTTTTATTTTTGGGTTAAAGTTTCTATGTTTATTTTCAATTTTTTATTAATAATTGTAACCAATTATTTGACAGAGTGAGAGGGAGGAGGAACTGGGTGGTAGCTGGTATCGGGAGCAAAAAAATTACGAGAGGCTGAGAAGGTTGCCTCAGATCCAGGGAATTCTTTAATTGATATCTGAAAAAAAAAAAAAAAGTACTATCCTTTTTAGATTTTTCCTGTGATTCTTGGGACTTCACCTTTCTTTGAGTTCTTTCTCATGAGCCTTCTTCCCCCACCCCCCTTTATCCAAGCCTTTCTTTTTGTGTTTTAGGATAAAGGGTTGGTTTTAAATTTGATGTAATCGTGGTTGTCTTAAAGTTTTTTTTTCTTTAATATATATTTGCTTTTTGTGGACTGTGGATGCTAAGTTGTTTCACTGGTTCTTTCTGTCTTAACTTTAGTTGATGAAGGTAGATAAAGAAGCGTCTAGAGAAGAAGAAGTTGAAAAAAGCATAATCAATATCTAGAATAACTATTTTTGGGTAGTAATTTCCAGAAATGGAAGTTAGGATCCACTTGTAGTTGACCAGATCTGACTAACGCATTTCCCTTTCACTACTTTTGTTTAACTTACCAATAAGTTGCAACCCCTGAACTTGCATCCGTTTTCCTGGACACCTTTTAGTTGATTAAGGCATGGGAAATGGTCTGTTAAAACCCACCATTCACATTCCATTGTCATTCTTTATTTCAGAAGAAGGTGATAGTTTGATTGGACAATGACAAGTTGTGTGATTTTTGGGGGGTTGGAGGGTAACTTTTTGTACTGCCTAGATAGGGATTTTGATGGAGGAGATGTCTCCGACGGTTGCAGTGCCATTTAGATTAGGTAATTCAGTCTGTGAAAGCTCTACTTTTGTTGCTACCCGTATGGACATTACAAGACTTAAGCTTATGGCAAATCCTGCTGGTATTTTAACCGATTCTGCAACGAGGGCTACTAACCATTCATGTAATGATGACGGCATCGATTGTAACTGTGCTGGTATGGAGACCGAAGAAATTAGTATAGAGGTGCCACTGATAGAAGAGGTCAAGGTAGAAGGAGCTACCTCCTTGGACATGATATCTGATAATAAAGTTAATTGGATTGCTAGTAATGATGTTATAGCCCAAGAAAGCGAGGAAGAGGATTCTTTATCTCTGGAAGGTGATCATGGTTTTGATCTTGATAGCTCTTGTTCACTATCAGTGGCAAGCGAAACTAGCAGCCTTTGTGGAGAGGATTTCATGGGTTTTGATGCTACTTCAGACGTAGGAACACCAATTTCCGTGGACAACGAGAAAAGCATTTGCAGTGTAGATATTATTGCAAAAGCCACCAAGTTGGTTGAGTCAAACGTCAAAACGGTGTTTGCAACTGATCCCCTTGCTGTGGCAGTAAACCTTGAGGAAGAGATTGGAGATGGGTCTGAACAGACGTCATCTGCAGCGGTTCTTCAATTGGCTCTCGCAAAGGAAGGGAGTACAACAGCTCCAGTTCCACGCAGTGTGTTTGAGGTGGAATATGTGCCTCTTTGGGGATTTACCTCTATATGTGGAAGGAGACCTGAGATGGAAGATGCAGTTGCTGCTGTTCCTCGGTTTTTAAAGATTCCAATTCATATGCTAATTGGTGATAGGATGATTGATGGCCTTAGCAGGGGCTTTGCTCATCAGAATGCTCACTTCTTTGGGGTCTATGATGGTCACGGAGGCTCACAGGTTAGTTTTGCAATTTAGTTTGTATCTTTCATGTTTAGCTTTCTTCTCTTTCCATTAAATCATGCATGATATGTCCTGGAAGTAAATTTCTTTCTTGGTCTTTGCCATTGTACAGGTGGCAAACTACTGTCGTGAGCGAATTCACTCCGCCTTGGCTGAGGAAATAGAATTTGTTAAGGAATGCCAGAGTAATGCAAGCATAACAGATACTTGCCTAGAGCTGTGGGAAAAGGCATTCACAAATTGTTTTGTTAAAGTTGATGCTGAGGTTGGAGGACAAGCTAATCAAGAACCCGTTGCCCCAGAAACAGTTGGTTCGACTGCTGTTGTTGCCCTTATTTGTTCTTCTCATATTATTGTAGCAAATTGTGGAGATTCAAGAGCCGTTCTATGTCGTGGAAAAGAGCCCATGGCTTTGTCTGTGGACCACAAAGTAAGAGACTGCGAATTGCACCTTTATATCTTCTTGTATTTCTTTATCAACTGTTGGGAACTTGTATCCTTTTTAATTTTTGTTCTGTTCATACTTCTTAGCCAAATCGAGAAGATGAATATGAAAGGATTGAAGCAGCTGGAGGCAAGGTTATCCAGTGGAATGGTCATAGAGTTTTTGGTGTTCTTGCAATGTCAAGGTCTATTGGTATGTCTTCAGTCATAATTAACTTTTTTTTTCTTCTGAAGAATCAAACTTTTTTCTTTTACCATTTTATGTTTTTGATATTCCTTTTTTTTCCCAAACCATAATTTAGAAAAGGAGAGAGGGGAGGGGAGAACATCTCGTAAGACAATATTTCCCCCGAATGACATCCACATGATGGTTTATATTTTGGAAATTTAGTCATTATCATGTTGTAGGTTTGTTGCTCACCTATATATAAAGCAGAATACAACATTTATTTATCTTGTGAGACAGGATTACGTGGTGTGCTTATGTGCCTCACTTGGTACATTGGCTGTAGGATCTGTGTACAATTTTGCTTTTGAATTGGTTGAATTTGTCACAGTTCTATGCACCCAACCATCAAAGTGCGTTAATAGGATGATGGGGTAGTTACTCAAAATCTGTTATTGTTTTGCTTGAATTTTTTACTATAGCTTCCAGCATATTTTCCAACTTTTCCTACTGCTAAAGTCTTCACTTATTTTATGGGTGTGACGTATGCAGTATCTGTTTTATGCCTTATTGAACTCCATGGAGAAAATTTTATTTTTTTCGTCATAAACTGTTCCTCTTTTTCTTTTTGGCCAACAGTCATGTGATCTGTTGGTAGGGTGCTAGACTTTTAGTTTTAGTGACGAGGGATGAATCTCCATCCCAACTATCCCCCCCCCCCCCAAAAAATAAAGAAAACAAGAAAGAAAGAAAGAAAGAAAGAAAATATCTTTAACTTGGCCCAAAGAATTATAACCCTTGAAATCACTTCGGTGAATATTAGAGCAATAGATTATAAATGTCTATCCATTTGCTTTTCTTTAGAAAGTTTGCATGATAAAACAATGTGTCCTGACTGATATAGAAGTCACATTTTTAGTAATAAACCTGTATCACCACAAACATTGTAAGCAGGAAGCCTATAGTCTGCATTTGTTGTCGTTTTTCTTTTTCTAACAAGGATGTTACATGTCTGAAACTGAAATCCTTGGAAGAATCAGGTTGTCTTCTAATAGTATTTAAAGAATTCTTCCTGTGCTTTCAGTATCCAATTGGATGTTCAATCTTATATGATTTAACTTACTGTTAGATGACTTCGAATTATGCTATTAGTGTGTCATTTTTCTCAGAGAGCATGCCACAGTTAGCTATTTCTGTGGATAGTTGCTTAGCTGCTTCTTTCATGAAGCCATGCAGGATAATAGAATATAAGCTCCTTCTCTAGAGTCGCAAACTCAAGGTGCGCCTGATTGCTGGTGTTTCCCATTTTGATATAGGCCTTTAAGTAGACTTGATTGATGCTTGTCGCAATCTATGTGCTTGGACTTGGTGTGAGTGTCAGACATGTTTATGTGTCAAACATGGGTATATTCAATTATTTTTCAAGATTTCCATGTATTTGGAGGGTCTGTAGAGATCATATTGCCATACTCATGTCCTAATATGCATCAGATACGGGTACTCAAAAAAAAAAAAAAAGTCGGTGCAACATAAGTCACAATTAATCATGAATAATTTGACTGGATAGAATAATTAAAAAATGAGAATGATCATTATTTTTGCTTCAGGTGATAGATATTTGAAGCCATGGATCATTCCCGACCCAGAGGTAATGTTTGTTCCTAGAGCGAAAGAAGATGAATGCCTTATTTTGGCCAGTGATGGTCTATGGGATGTTATGACGAATGAAGAAGCATGTGACCTGGCTCGGAGACGAATACTTCAATGGCACAAAAAGAATGGTGCTACGCTGACTTTAGAAAGGGGTGACACGATCGATCCTGCTGCTCAATCTGCAGCAGAATACCTTTCAAACCGAGCTCTGCAAAAAGGAAGCAAGGACAACATTACAGTACTTGTCGTAGATCTGAAAGCTCAAAGGAAGTTCAAGACTAAGACATAATGGTCTCTCAGCCATCCTTCGGTCTTCAATCTTGCCATATGACACATTTTTTTATGCTTAGATATAGTTTTTCCCATTTGTTTTTCAGGGATGCTTTATATGACAGTATCAGTCTCTTAATGTGCTACAGATCATGCACCTTTCTGGCAACTGTCCATTGTTTCAAGAGTCTTCATGTAAAACTATGCGAGGTTCTGGCTACTGTAAATCTTAGTTGTGCCGTAGGAAAAAATAGGAGAATATGTCATTTCCAGGCTTTTGACATTGTGGGAAAATTGTATTCATTGTGCCTCCTGAGTTTAAAAAAAAAAAAATTCACTCTGAGAGGTGTTTGTTTTGTATTATTTTAACCCCATGGTGCTTATAAAGTTGGCAAATTTGGAAAATATCTGGTTTGAATGTTTTCTGACGAGATGTTTCTAGTATTTTGTAGCACAATGAGCCGGCCAATGCTTATGGTTTTGGAAGTGATCATTTGGTAGCCATGTAAGGTGCTTCCTTTTCTCATAGTGCATGATCCATGTGGAAATTTGAGTGTTAATGTATTTTCATTCCATTATTCTCCAAATAAAACACTGGTTTGAATGCTTAAATCAAGTCCGACAATAGCATCTTGGCTGCCAACTCAAAGGTGTTTACTTTATCAAGACAAATATGCTAACTGCTGAACTAAGAGTTACTTAGAATACATCAGAAGGACAACACTAGGTTTAGAACTTCTAGAATATGGAAAAGTTGTTCCAGAAGTGTGATTTGATTTTCCACCAGGCAATTCCTTTGATGCCTGCTGTTTCTAAGTGGATCACTTTAAGGCTATCACTATATCTGAGTGGTAACTAGCGTTATTATCAATTATGAGATACAACTAAATCTAATCAGATCTCATTAGTTTGCTATTATCAATTAACCAGATCTGTATTACTGTATTAAACAACAATAAGAATTACTGACATTTAAGATAACAGCACCAGATAAGATATTGGAAAATTAGGCCACTCTGGTTCCCACTTCCTGATGCAGTTGTTATAGCTTTCTTGGAGTACAAGAGTGCCCTGGTAAGATCGATTTCATCCAGAGTAACAAACTGGAAGACATGAAACTCTTATTAAGGTGTGAATTATGATCCAGCAATCCTATAGTTCCTTGTATTAGGATCAACGTTGCCTTTAACCATACAAAATGACCATAATTTTTTATCCTCTAATGCTGGTTGCCGGTGGAAAGGAGCGTTAACGGCTTTCATTTCTTCTTGAATAGGAAATGTGCAACCATCCATTCTTCTCCGTTATTGTATCCAAAGAGTTCTGCAACAGCAATAAAGAAGGTTCTCCAATAGACGGTCCATTTGACAGCCTGATCCTTGCCATAAGTTGACTCCATTATTGGCTTAACGGAAGTCAAGTTTTGGTCCATTCTCTTGAGCCATTCTTCACTGCAAACATAAAATGTTCTTTTAGAATGTCCAAATTGTTAACTGGGAAAGAAATAGTTCACAGTTTCAGAAATTATCATGAAAGAATCAGGGATTTTAAACAAGTTAGTATAGCTACTGTAAATTTGTAATGAATATTTACACTGATGTTAAATATAAAACAGCTGCTCTCACCTAGTTTTTGCATAATGTTTCCCATTCACAAGCCAGTGATTGACAATAGAAACATCATTCTGCACACAAATGATGGACAATGTGACATCAAAATCTATGGCTATTGAATTTCAATTTTCAGAATTCTTTGCATATATGAGATCATAAACAGAGGTATAAAGTCTTGAGTCGAGTGAGAAGTACAGAACTTACCTGGAAATAAAGAAGCAGATAAGCTGAAGGCATTGTACCTCCTGTGAAGAAGTACCTAGTTATCCAGTCATCTTCATTTATGTCCTAGATGAAAACGTTTGAGAAAATATTGTCAGAGATCAGCTAATATCCTTTAGATTTAAAACAAATTTGAGGTCACTTTGCACAGTCGGTATATATGCATTACCTCAAAGTGGTAAGCAAATGTTTTGTGGCAGAAATAATGAACAAAAAGAAGACTATCCGGTTTCATCCAGTTGGATATCTTCTTGAGAAGTTCCTCATAATTTTTCATATGCTGTTGAAAAGAAGACACTATCAAATATCTGCACTATCAAACATTAAACCTATGTGTAGTAGCATTGACTGATAGCAAAAACAATCAAACCTCAAACATTTCAATCGAGTATATCCGGTCATATGATGCCTCCATTTCAAATGTGCTTATGTCTGCAACAATAATCTCTACATTCTGCAAATGGTAATCCCTATGGCAGAGTAACAAAAAAAAGTTTTTTCAAAACTCGAAAAATAATCAACATGGAGTAATACTTATCATTTAGCAAGTAGCATTACCGGCATTGCTCCTCTATAAAAGCTTTCTGTGTGGTGGAATTGCAAATCCCTGTAACACTGCCATTGGGATATTTCTTGGCAATGTACAGTGAAAGTGAACCCCATCCGCACCCGATATCGAGAACCGTGTGACCATCTTTTAATTGCGACCTCTCACAGTAGAGTTCCAACATTGCTTCCTCAGCATCCTCCAAAGTTTTCGACCCATCAGAGAAGTAACAACAACTGCATCTCCCAACAGAGTACACAAATCAAACTCTTTCAACTTGATAAACATAAAAGAGACAAAACAAAAAAAAGCACCTGTATTTGAAATTCTTCCCAAGAACCAACTTGAAGAAAGAGGTTGGCAGCTCGTAATGTTGCGTTTTAGGCTTATCTGTATTGATAGCTATAGGCATCTCCGTTAAGGCTACAATGCAAACAAAGAAAGTCAAAGGGAGCCCAAAAACAGAAAGAAAAAGTTAACATGTAAGAAATGTTCATACAATGAGCAAACTGAAGGAGTTCGAACAGTTGGTGTTCAGTGGAGGGTCTATAACCAGAGCGAAGACGGCTAGCCAAGAGCAACCGTGTTAACCTCCTTACAACAGCATCAGGCAGCAGATTGCGCTCCAAGGACGCCAGCATAAACCGCACTGTAACATCATAAGGCGTCCGCATTAGACCCCCCATTTAGCAAACGCTTTTTGCCCTTGATTGATCTTTTCAAACTTCTCTTTTCTGCTGAAAATTTACCTGGTTGTTGCCAATAATGGATAGAAGGATAAGAAGTTGTCTGGTTCATGCTCGCCAGAAAATGACGAAACACGGGTTTTCATGTCGTGGGGCCTTTGGGCTTTCTTTGGAACCTTGGTGGCATGTATGGGCCAGGGAATCTAGTCACCCATCAGATAGAATCATTGTATACCTTATTTTTTTAATTAGTATTTGTTGTTCACGCTAATCAAGTAAATCCTCATTATTTTATTGATTTAAAAAATATATAATTATATACTTTATAAATAATTAAAAATTTTCACTTACATATTTAATTTTTTTAGTTTTTTTTAAATTGTTTTATTTGATTAATCATTTTTACAAAATTTTAAAAAATATTATAATAATTTCACTTTTTTTTTTGAAAATCTAACCTTTCCTAGTTAAAATTAATAAATCTATTAATATGTAATATATTATTTTTAAAATTTATGAAAATAAAAAATAATATAAATTTTAATTTTTTATTTTTTATCAAATAAATTTATTTACATTTTAAGTTAATAAAAATTTAAAGTTTTGAAAATAAAGCAAGCTTATGCGAAATTTGATTATTTATTATCAAATAAATATATTTAATGAAAGGTTTTTAATTTTACTTATAAACTGAATAAATTTTATTACTAATAAAAAGTATTCAAAAAGATAATTTAAAAATATTGTGAATATTTATAATGTTATAAATGAAATGAGGTGAGAAAAGAGAAATTGAGACGAAGGATCTATAAACTTTATTAGTCTAGTTCTTCAGGGACTAGTTATATCTCCAATCTTTATTCTATTCCAATTTGAATAAGAAAATGTCGTTTATATAGGAATCTAAACTTAAATAGAATTTAAATTTCTTAGTATAATGTACCATATTATATGCATGTACCTGATTATTAAAATTTAGTATCTAGTCATTTTAAGTATATAGTCATCCACCGAATTTAATGTTTTACAACTCTTCGCCTCGGATGACTATTCACTATGAATATGCTTCGTTAAAAACTTTGCTAAGAAAAATTTAGTGGAACAAAAATTTAACAAAGGAGAAAGAGTACATTATTCATAGGAAACTTACTTCCCTTAAAACAAAACCAATTTATACAATAGTTTTAAGCTAGTACATTTTAATACTATTTATGCATTTTTTGAAAATTGAAGTTTGCAAAATCTTTGTCAATAAATCTGCTGGGTTGTCATTTGAGAATATTTTGTAGATATTAACATCTTTTTTCAAAAGTTTATTTGCGTAAAAAAATTTTTGTGAGATATGTTTAGTTCTGTCACTTTTAATGAAATCTCCTTTTATCTGAGTAATGCATACAGCATTATCCTCACTCTCTTTAATTGTTGGAAGATTATATTTTTTTATGAATATTTTGAGCCAATGATCTTAATGGACACATTCTCGACTTGCATCATGGAGTGCTAGTATTTCAACATGATTAAAAGAAGTAGCAACAATTGTTTGCCTTGTGGATTGCCAAGATAAAGTAGTACCACTATATGTAAACATATATCCTGTTTGTGACATTCTTGTACGTGGATTAGATCAATACCTAGAATTTGCATGTCTTATTAACTGCAGAATGTTAGTGTCTTGAATATAACAGTCTCATATTGGTTGTTTCACAAAGATAACATAAAAGGTTTGTAACATCATTCCAATGTCTTTGGGTTAGTGTGAAATTATATCTTCCTAATAAATTAACAGAGAATGTTATGTCTAGTCGTGTGTTGTTAGCAAAATATATTGATGTTCCAATTGCACTTAAGATATGGTACTTCAAGATTAAGAATTTCATTGTTATCTTCTTAAGGATGAAAATGGATTTTTTTTATCAAGTGATCGAACAATCATAGTGCACCGGATAGATGTGCTTTATATTTAATTTCTTCAATATTTTCTCTTGATGAAGAAATATCACATCTGTCAAATGCTCAATCTGTAGGCCAAGATAATTTTTGTTTTTCTCAAATCTTTCATCTCAAATTAAAAATCCAACTGCTTCTAGAACCTCATAGAAGTTCTAATGATGTTCAAATCTAGATTTTGATTTCTTAATAGAATCACCTAGACAAATTGGATTCTTAACATGTACTACCTTAAAAGAGATATGCACTGATTGAACCATATTCATCTAGATTGCCTTTTACCATACAAAACGACCATACTTTCTGTCCTCCCATGCTGGTTGCAGGTGGAAAGGAGCGTTGACAGCTTTCATTTCTTCTTGAATAAGAAATGTGCAACCATCCATTCTTCTCCATTATTGTATCCAAAGAGTTCCACGACAGCAATAAAGAAAGTTCTCCAATAGACGGTCCATTTGGCAGCCTGATCCTTACCATAAGTTGACTCCATTATTGGCTTAACGGAAGCCAAGTTTTGGTCCATTCTCTTGAGCCACTCTTCACTGCAATATAAAATGTTCTCTAAGAATGTTCAAATTATTGACGGGGAAAGATATAGTTCACAGTTCAGTAATCTCATGAAAGAATCAGGGATTTTAAACAAGTTAGTATAGCTATTGTAAATTTGTAATGAATATTTATATTGGTGTTAAATAAAACAACTGCTCTCACCTAGTTTTTGCATAGTGTCTCCCATTCACAAGTCAATGATTGACAATAGAAACATCATTCTGCATACAAATGATGGACGGTATGACATCAAAACCTATGGCTATTGAATTCCGATTTTCAGAATTCTTAGCATATATGAGATTGTAAACAAAGGCATAAAGTCTTGAATCGAGTGTGAAGTACAGAACTTACCTGGAAATAAAGAAGCAGATTAGCTGAAAGCATTGTACCTCCTGCGAAGAAGTACCTAGTTATCCAGTCATCTTCATTTATGTCCTAGATGAAAAAGTTCGAGAAAATATTGTCAGAAACCAGATAAAACCCCTTAGATTTAAAACAAATTTGAGGTCACTTGGCACAATCCGTATCTATGCATTACCTCAAAGTGATAAGCAAACGCTTTATGGCAGAAATATTGAACAAAAAGAAGCCTATCCCGTTTCATCCAGTTGGATATCTTCTTGAGAAGTTCCTCATAATTTTTCATATGCTGTTAAAAAGAAGACACTACCAAATTTTCAAGCTATCAAACATTAAACCCATGTGTAATAGCATTGATTGACAACATAAAAAATTAAACCTCAAATAGTCCAATCGAATAAATCCTGTCGTATGATGCCTCCATTTCAAATGTGCTTATGTCTGCAA
>JBBYHO010000015.1:3905504-3927290 GCA_038382025.1 Adansonia gregorii | reverse complement strand
AAAAAAAAAAAAGTGAGACCAAATAAGCTCACAATAATACAGAGTAACATGAGTGAGTAACTGCCTAACCGGAGTTAATCTCTAAAGCAACCTTGCATGCCTTTCTCATTGCTGCTTGTTCTTATCTTATTTTTTGTTTTTCTACTGTATATTTAGTAAAAAGTTATGTTTTCATTTGCTTTCCTGATATATTTGTTCTGTGTCTACTTTGGAGGCCGGTTTTTTATATATGTTATTTGTTAAAATCTTTCATTTTCTTAATAGGTGCAGAAAGATGACCTGGTTCCTGACTTGCTAAAGCTCCCACCAAAATGTGATCTTCATGACCATCCTCTGGTCATGAATGGAAGCGTGTTTTTGCAGGTAACTGTTTAATAAATTCATGCATAATTGACTATTATAGTTGTCTACGTTGGAAAATTGTGACTACGCACTGATAGCCATTTCTTGATTTCTTTTAGTTTTTGTTTGATTCAAATTTGCAATCATACAGGGGAAAGCAAGTTCTATGGTGGCAGCGGCTCTTGATCCTGAACCAGGTTGGGAGGTGAGTCATGGTCATGACACATTGCTTTAACAAGTTTTGCCAGAGACAATTGTGTATTTGTTATTTTTATATTGTTCCATATATATGGTCACCCATACATTTGCGTCTCTATTTAAATATTTTGTACCCATGATGCAGATTCATTTTGGTTATATGGTAGATATTCACTAGTTTTGTGTTTGAGTTTCATGTTGGCAGATACTTATATTTGGCTTGCTTCCATAATTTTGTGAAGGTTCTTGATGCATGTGCAGCTCCAGGGAACAAAACTGTCCATCTTGCTGCACTTATGAGAGGGAAAGGAAAGGTTATAGCGTGTGAACTGAATAAGGAAAGGATAAAACGTTTAGAAAACACTGTCAGACTCTCTGGTGCACATAATATCCTTACAAATATTGTTTCGACTGTTTAAATTTAGATACTAAGGTAATATTACTTATTAGTTTTAACCCTGCTTGCAGTTAGGAAATTCGATTCGAAAGCTGCTCTATTTGTAAAGCATCCTTTAACCTGCTATCCTTGTTTCTATGATTCCCTATTCTCATTTCTTGTCATCTATTACCCTACTTTGTTGGTCAATCTCCTCGTTTCTGTATTAAGATGTTTGCGGTGGTATGCTATTCTTAACTGGGCTGTAGATATTGAAGTTTTGCACGGCGACTTTCTAGGCTTAGACCCAAACGATCCTCTGTACTCCAAGGTAAGCTTGCTCTGCTTTGTGTCCTGATTTTAAAACAGGTTAGACATACGTTTTCCAAAGACGGATATGTTTGCACATTACTTCAGGGTGGTTTACTGTCTGAGAAGTAGAGTACCAAATAACTGACTAGTTCCATGGCTCTTTTGTTAGCCTATTGTGCTTTCAATTAAAGCCTAGGCACTTCATTCCACAAGTTTGTACAAGTTCTGTTCCCTAGTTTAAACCTCAGACTTCTTTTAACTTTACAGTCTTGAGTTCTCAAGCAAATTTACATTGCAGATCCGTGCTATTCTTTTGGATCCTTCCTGCTCTGGATCTGGTATGCTCGCTGAGAGATTGGACCATTTGCTTCCATCTTATGCTTCAGGTAACTGTATTCATCGTTGTAGTATGTTAATAGTCTTGATTTTTTTTTTTGTTAGGTTTTTTAATGATTTGAATTCTTCAATCATGGTGAACTCTGGAACTATCCCCTAACGACCTTTTCATGTATTAAAATTTCCGGAGCAAGTATTGCTGATGCAACTTCTCATGGGGTATTGCTGTGTGTATATCTAGTAACATTGTCATACCAAGTCACCCTCCTACTTAAGTATTTATTATCATTTTCAGTTTTGCAATTTCTGTTATTTGATAACAAGATGAACTATATGCTGCTGAGAGGTTATAGCACTGTCCAGAGTTGTTCCATAATTTCTCTCTTATTTCGATATCAATTTATGCAGGTCAAGCAGCAAATATTGATGAAACAGAAAGACTTAACAAGCTGGCCTCCTTTCAAAAGAAAGCGCTAGCCCATGCACTATGCTGTTAAGTGTTCCCCACCCCCCCTTTTCATGCGTTTGTTTTCATGGAAATTTTTGGGGAGCATTATCGACTGATTATATGTTAAACATATATATATATATATATATATTCACTACAGTTCCACAAGTTGGGAGAATTGTTTACAGCACTTGTTCCATCCACCAGATTGAAAATGAAGATGTTGTCAAGTCTGTTTTACCGCTTGCCGAATCCCATGGTTTTCGACTAGCAACTCCATTTCCACCGTGGCGCCGCCGTGGTCTTCCAGTTCTTGAAGGCTGTAAGTAGATGATTTGTTCCCACAATATCCTTCTTGTCGTTTAGCTGCATTTCGGGCCATTGGTATCTTGGGCTCCATTAATGAGTTTAATCCTTACTGGTATTATTGCCTGCCTTGTAGCTGAACATTTGCTCCGCACCGACCCAGTTGAGGACAAAGAAGGCTTTTTCATTGCTCTATTTATCAGGAAGGACACAACCGTGATCCCTCCATCCTTGAGGACTGATAGAACCATTTCTAAATCATCTCGTCCTTTTCCTGGAAAGCTTACTAAAAGAAACGGAAGCCTTAGCAAGAAAAAAGTAAGAATTACAACGCCAATTCTGTTTGGAGGAATGTTTAAAACGTGGTAGTATTGTAAACCTAGTTTTAAGATTGACCTGAAATGAACAGCATAATTAAGGCTTTAATTAAAAAATAAATAATTCCCAATTATTTAACTTTATCATGCAATGTATTTGTCTATTTGATTTTTTTTTCCCTTCTAAAGTTTCTGTAGAATTTGCTGCAAGTTTTCCCCTTTTGATCATAGAACTCTTGTGATCAAACTTCTACGTGAATAAATAAGAGATGGTGACAAGAAAATACTAATTAATAACGTCTGCATTTTATGATTCCAGCATTAACCAAATTTCAACAGGAAAGGGGACTCTGATACCAAACCTAAAACACATTCAAAAGCCAGCACAGAAAACACAAAATAACTGCCCATTTAAACACCCTTGGCCATCAACATAGTTCTTATAGAGTCTTCCCAACCTAGACTCTCTCAAGCAATCTTGACCTCTATGGTCTTAGCTTTCTTAGGCTCAGGCGGTGGCAGTTTCTCCACTGTAACAGTTAAAACCCCATCTTGACACACTGCCGAGATAGCATCAGTATTAGCATTCTCAGGCAGCACAAACTTCCTCATAAACTTGCCGACCCGCCTCTCCATTCTAACGTACTTCGCTCCTTCTTTCTCTTCCTCTCGCTTCCTCTCGCCGCTGATCAAGAGCACGTTGTCGTCCTCCACTTGCACCTGGATGTCCCCTGATTTCAGCCCCGGCATGTCGACGATGAACACATAAGAGTTGGGGTACTCTTTAATGTCCGCTGGAGTTGCAGCCATGGCCTTCGCATCACGCACGTAGCTCGTTGATGGTGCGTTGTGGATCTTCTCCGTCTCGTCGGTAAGGTCCGTCATTTGTTGGAGGGTGTTCAACAGCTGAGAATCGAAACCCATGAGTCTGAAATCCATTTTTCTCCTCCTTGTTGCTGGAAAATTCAGTTGAGACTGTTTCAGATTTTTGCTTTTAACTTTCGTATGCTAATTCAGTTTGTTTCTTGGATAAAGAACGCGGATGGTTTTGGTACTTTATAAGGTTGGAAAGGAAATTTCTGGAGGACAATGTCGGGAGTTTTCCAGAAGGTTTTGTTCACATTCTTTCTCGAATGGTTTCTACTTTTCCAGAATGGCTTAGAACGTCTAGAATTCTTACTTTCTTTTGGCTTTTCTTACAAGGAGTAACTGGTTGGTAGTGTGGTGGGGCCGTTTTTGCTTATTTTTACTTTTCTACTTGGAAAGGTTCTGTTTTTTTTTCTTTCATGGTTAAATGCCAATTAGGCAAGATATTTAATGAATCTCATTTATTTTTCTAATTTTCCATCATATTCATTCAACTTGATACTTTCGGCTAATCCTAAAACGGGTCGCTTAATCAGAGTCTATAAACCCTGATTAAATATTTTTTATTTACCATTTCAGATTTTTTTATATTTAATATATTATTTTTATAAAATTTTAAAAAATAATGTATTAATAACATTTTTGTTTCCCCCTATGTAATTATATGTGTTAATATTTCCCATTCTAAAATTGGCTTTGCCTAGACCCACTTTAAGCAGCATTATTTACATCCAATGGAACACCTAGATCCCAAACAACCATGAATTGTCCAATGACACTCCTATGAATTCAATGGAATTTGCATACACTTTTTTTCCTTCTACCTCAGATGCTGTAGGAGCATGATCTCTGACCATTTAACCCACTTGCCCATAGGCTCTGATGGTGGAGGAATTTCTTCTCAAAAGTAACAGTCAAAACGCCTTCTTGATAAGAAACTGATATGCATTGTCTGGGAGCTGAAACTTGTTTAGATTCTTGCCGAGCCTCCTCTCCCTCTTTATCTACTTGACGCCCTGGTTCTGTTTCTTCTCCCCTTGCCTCTCTCCACGCACTCACCACCAGCAAGTTGCCCTCTTCAACTTAGACCTACACTTGGTCTTGTGTCAATCACAACCGCGTATGAATTAGGACAATCTTTCACCCAAGTCTGCTGGTGTTGCTCCTCTTGCTTTTGCATCCTGGATGTGGGTGTGAGAGTGATGCGGCTGGGGGACTTGATACCTCATCAGGAAAGTCCAGGAGGGAAGAGGAGCGCATGGATGGTGTCAATGATGCATATATGGATCAACTCCTATAATTCTCCAAGTCCATTTTCTACCTGCTGAATCTTCCTTTCCTTTCTTGCGGGCTAGAAAAAGATGCAAGGAATTGGAAAAATATAGAGTGACAGTAGCTTCTTTGTTGGCTATGGAGAAGGGAATGCTACCTTGGGTGCGCTTTTATAGTGAGCTGGGTGCATGATACCTGCAGCGGTTTGAGGTCTTTCAAGGATGCTGCTTCTTTTGAAGGTGTCCTAGCACAG
This sequence comes from Adansonia gregorii, assembly GCA_038382025.1. NCBI lineage: Eukaryota > Viridiplantae > Streptophyta > Magnoliopsida > Malvales > Malvaceae > Adansonia > Adansonia gregorii. The sequence continues at coordinate 3,922,263 of JBBYHO010000015.1, read as the reverse complement.
GATACACGACAATCCTTGGGTTGATTTCTAGCTAAAGAAAGAAACATTTAGCCATCGTTTTTGCGGCGACCGACAAATGAGTTGAATGCATGTTTGTTAGTGAAGAAAAAGTACGCATGGGTGAATAAGGCTTCTATGATACACGTCCAGGGGATTGGGCTGTTCGTTTCGAAGAGATGAATTTGAGAATTAGAGCTAAGATCATCATACATTTTCAACTATGGAAAGAACGAAATGCTTTCTTTCCTCTACTTTTAAACCATCAAATAAATTCCTTGTGCGCACTTAAGAAAAAAAACAACATTTGAACTGTAATTCATGAATTCGGCCCTCTCCCTCGTAATAAGAAGAAACGAAAAGAGAAAAAAAGAAGAAAGAAAAGAGAATTAAAGAACGATAATGGCTTCAACATGAAAACCAAGAAACAAACTTCATTATTTTTATATGTTCACAACCTTCTAAACTGACACAACCAACGCCGATTAGAAAGGAATAAACATCCTTTTTTTTTTTTGACATTTTTCCCAAATCAAACAAGGCTGAAAACATAATTTCTCAGGCAACTTTGACTTCAATTGTCTTAGACCTTTTAGGCTCAGGTGGAGGCAGTTTCTCCACAGTCACTCTTAAAACCCCATCCCGACAAACTGCAGATATCTTATCCAGATTCGCATTTTCAGGCAATACGAACTTCCTCATGAACTTGCCCACCCTCCTTTCCATCCTCACGTACTTGATCCCTTCTTTCTCATCTTTCTCTTTCTCACGCTTTCGCTGCCCACTGACGACGAGAACGTTGTCATCTTCCACCTGGACCTTGATCTCACTGTGGTTTATGCCAGGCATGTCGACAACGAATGCGTAATATGTTGGGTACTCTATCACGTCAGCTGTAGTGGCTGCCATGGCCTTCGCGTCTCGAACGTAGGCTCGAGATGGGGTGTTCCGGGACTTCTCGTGCTCCTCTGGGATGTCGAGCATGTCTTCCAAGATTGTCAATAGTGGAGAATCGAAGCCAAAGTTCCTCAAATCCATGATTCAACACCTAGAAATGTAGAAGAAGAAAACAAAGAACTAGAAAGGAATGTAGGAAGACGCTTTGATGTCTGATGCGGTGAGTTCCAACTTAGTTTCTGAGTGACTTGAAAGATGAAGAATTGATATATATCTATATATAGGAGATAAGCAAAAGAGCCGAGAGTTCTAGAGATCAGTCAGTTTATAACAGTGAAAAGTTGGGTAATGAAGCTCCATAACGTTCTCTCCAGAATTCTATGGAATGCGGGAGGAAGTTCTGTAATTTTCTTTTGATCTCTTTATATTTGGATCATACTGTAAATTACAAATGGGGATGGATCTTTGCTGTTTTGCTGCTTCTCTCAAAGCCCACAGCACTGGATCAAATTTGCAATGATTATTTCAAGGCTAGAAAAATAACCCCATTTTCGTCCTTGGACCAGGCTTGGGCAGCCTGAGGTCCATCTCATCCCGTCATGATCAAATTCACGCAGCATTGAACCATCTTTGCACTTGGGTTGGGTTTTCAATTGAAACGGAAAGATTTAATGATGTTTGATTTAAGCTAAACTCGAAAATTTCATTTATGTACAGGTCTTTCCTTTGTTCAATGGAACTAATTAGTTTCCACAAATTATTGTATATAAAAAAAATTTATAGAGACAGCATTAAGTGTTACTGAGACTGACTGACGGACTGACCAGTCGGTTTTTGAGATGCAAATGATAAAGATATCACCCACAGTTAAGTTGGAAATCAGAGGGTAGCTTACTAGCTTAGCATTTAGCAACAGTCCAGCTGCTTGGAAATCTGTCCAAATAATAACCGACACGTGTCAATTTCCTCGAACCGCAAAATTCTTGCTGAAGTCCATAAATTAAGTTCTCTACTCTGTGCACTCTCGTCCAATTCCTCTCTTTCCATTTCCTTATTAATTCAATCCGTTTCGCTTTCTGTGAAAACTCCCCCAAACCCACTCTGCTTTTCCCCTCCTTTTATATTCCTTGCGTTTGAGACCTGTGCTTTCTCACTCTCTCTATATGATTTGCCTAGTTGCATGTTGACGAAAGATGAAGCCCTGAAGATGTTGCTAAGACTTGGATATTTTCTGGTAAGAATCAAAGATAAAATCTGGGATTTTTTAATAGTGAGTTAATGTTCGACTTATTTCTGCTGATCTACGTTCGCTCTCAAATTTGGCTTCGCAAAAGGAAAAGAAAAAAGAACCAGCAAAACCTTTTCTTTTTTTGGTTTTATACCTAATAATAACGAAAAAGTCTTGATTTTTCTTTTCCTTTTTGCTTAGAGTTCGTCAGTTTTGTATAGTCCAAATACTAAAAAGACAAACCCATCATTAATTTTTTTTTTGACCTTTTGATCTCTTGTCCACTGTCATATAATTTGTAGCTTTAATTGTGTAAAAAATCCAAGTAGCTGGAGATATATTTTCTTAAGCTGAGTTGTTTTACTTGGAGTTTTGAGTAGGATATAAGGTGAACAAAAACATATTTTAGTTAGTTGAACTAAATAGTTTACAGAAGTGGCGAAAATGAGTTTAAGTGCAGCCGAGGATGATTCGGGTTCAGAGATTCATATACCAGCAGATATAGATTGGCATATGCTTGATAAATCCAGGTTCTTTTTTCTTGGCGCCGCTTTATTTTCGGGTGTATCAGCTGCTCTTTACCCTATAGTAGTCTTGAAAACTAGGCAACAAGTTTCATCCACTCAAATTTCTTGCTCTAAAATGTCTTTCTTTATCATGAGATATGAAGGATTTAGAGGATTCTATAGGGGTTTTGGTACCTCTTTGATGGGGACAATCCCAGCTCGAGCACTTTACATGGGAGCCCTTGAGGTTACCAAGAGCAGTGTTGGCACTGCAACTGTTGGTCTAGGATTTTCAGATACGACAGCAACCGCTATAGCGAGTGCTGCTGCTGGGTTAAATTCAGCTATGGCTGCACAACTTGTTTGGACCCCAATTGATGTTGTGAGCCAAAGACTTATGGTTCAAGGTTACAACAATAGTAACAACAGTAGCAACAATGCAATTGCAAATGTGAATTCTTGTAGATATAGGAATGGTCTTGATGCGTTTAGGAAGATTCTGTATGCAGATGGTCCTAAAGGATTGTATAGGGGATTTGGGATCTCAATATTGACATATGCACCATCTAATGCGGTTTGGTGGGCATCTTACTCTGTTGCACACAAGCTCATTTGGGGTGGTCTTGGTTGCCCTGTGGGTAAGAAAGATGAGAGTGGTTTGATTGGAGGATCTGGTTTTAGGCCTGATTCAAAGGCCCTGGTGGCAGTCCAAGGGTTAAGTGCAGCCATGGCTAGTGGCGTTTCAGCTTTAATCACCATGCCACTTGACACCATCAAGACCAGATTACAGGTTCTGGATATAGAAGAGAATGGGGTAAGAAAACCTTTGACGATTTTGCAGACAGTAAGGAATTTGGTTAAAGAAGGCGGATTGGCAGCTTGTTACCGGGGGTTGGGACCAAGGTGGGCATCAATGTCTATGTCTGCAACAACCATGATCACTACATATGAGTTCTTGAAACGTTTATCAACTAAGAGGCAAGAGAGCTTGACATCATGAATAGTGTGTTGCTGAGGGAAAAAACAGATAGGTTTCTCACACTTGAGATGCTTCAAGATTTTGTAACCTTATTCTCTGATGGCTTTAATCTATCTCCTTAGCAAAGAAGGGGGGGTTACTAAGTGCAGTTATTTTGCTTCTTATTTTGGTCTTGTAATGACGAGGATCACTTGCATATCAATGTAAAACGTGTATCTTGCAGTTCATCTTTCTATTTTTATCTGGGTCACACTGTAATAATATCATGGTCTCAATGTATTATAATTCAATCCTTTTCTACTCCAAAGTTTTTGTTAATCTCTTTGATTTGAACCTTGCAACCTCGGTTACGACTGAATAGAAATCTCTGAATACTTCTAATGATGATTGAAAAAACAGTAAATATTCTTTGACTGAATACTTGAAGCTTTCTATTTTCTATTGACTAAGTTAAACCTACTAATGTCTTCAGGCATCTCTCATCATTGAAAGATGAGTGACTTCTGTATATTGTTCTTGCTTATCTTGCTTAAGCAAAGATAGTTTGAGACCTTAATTCAGTTGGATCTTATAATTCTGAAATCTCAGTCCCTACATTACCCATTTGTTAAAAACATACTTCAGAAAAATAAAGAGTAAATCATCCAAAGATTGGACAGTCAACCTGCTTTTGCATGTTGAACAATAAATAAATATCTCTTTCATTTTAACTATAGGTCACCTGCACGGTGCACAAGAGATTAGCGGTCAAAAAATAAGTAAAAGACAAATTGCTCCCCCGAGGCCACCCTTGAAAGAGCAGAGCCAGGGCATCTTAAAAAAGCAACAGGGAGATCGCATGCCTCCGTACTGAATAACACTTGTACAGATTTGAATAATTTTTCTAGTCCATGTTACACTGTGTCTCCATGTTATCCGAACTTTTTCCCATGTTTGTTTTAGGCCCCTTTCTCATTTTTTCCTACCATCAATCCGCAATATGTCTAAATGGTAATGAAAGTTTGCTGACTTCAAATTCAGTGTGCTGACATTTCTTTTTTCTCCTTTTCAACAACAGTAATGTGATATAGATATGGGTCCCGTCATTTGAATTATACTTCAACATTTTGGAACATTATACAAACATTCATCAAATTACATATGCATAAATATATTAAAATTTATATTATATATCACAAATAATATAAACTTATCTAAATTTACAGTCATACATGTCTGTTCGCTCACATCTTAAATGGGAAAGGTAAAATCTATAACTCGACCCAAAATTTTCCATCTATATCAGCATATGAAAAGAACCAGAGAAGCAGAGGTTGGCGGCAACAGAGAAAAATGATTAGCATGACAGGCGGCTTTAGATGAAAAATTTTTAATATAGAGTCAGAGTCAGACAATCAGAGGGATGGAAAACCAGGGGCTGATAAGCAAACCCATTTGCCCGTCGGATTTACTATGGACCAATCCAACAGTAACCAGGCAAAGCAGAAATAACGGGCCTAGGCCTAACCACTCTGTTTTCGTGTCTGGTATTTAACCACAACAACAGCCACAGGCTTTCTTGTCTGAGACCAAATGAAACAACTGAGATTGACGCCAAGTTGAGGACAACTTATTCTAAAAGTTGATTTTCATTATAAAAAAAAAAAAAAGTAAGATCTCAGACAAAATGAAAAAGGAATTGGGGGGCATTTAAATGCAACAGTCGTATTTGGGTAGTTTTAGTTATTACATTGAGAGCTACAGGTTTCAGAAAACTCGATGATGGGATGCAAATGGAACCAAGTTTCAGCAAACAAAACAAATATAAAAAAGAAGATACCCCACCGTTGGATTCTCTTTTCATGCTTATTTTACTTTGGAGTTGCAGTTAGAATTTAGAAACTACTAGAACTTTTTTTTTTCTTTAATTTTCATTTTTGGGGAGACAATGGAATTACGATGTCCAATAATTCTGACAAACAGAGGCTTACACATGATGCACGTCATGTGCCTTCCATGGTGGATAAGGCGTTTCCATCAAGAACAAATATAGATTATATAATAGTATTATTTTAATAAGATTGGCATTGCCACTAATCTAATCCTTATCTTTAAAATACTACAAATAGTCTTGGGTTAAACTTGAACAGAAGAAAAATGGCAAGGAAGGATAAAAGATTTCCTTATCTATTATTTGGTCATTACCCAAGAGCTGAAGCAATGGTAGTAAGAGAAAAACTTAAATGGAAATGACAAATTAAATGGCTGAATTTAAAAATCCGCATCATAATCTAATTAATTTATTACATTTACCTTAAAATGATGTCAAGTTTGAAATCAGTATCTCTGCTACTCTTTCTTTTTATCAACCAACTATGATCTCTTTTATAAAATCAATTAGTTAATTTTATTGTTAAAATATATCTAGTAAACTAAATTATGACGCATCCAGTTGTGAGTGAAATAAATATTTAATAAATAAAAGAAAAAAGTAGTTATATAATCATATATATTAGTTTTTAAACTAGAAAAATAAAGTAAATAAAGTTAATTTTATACTGTTTTTATTTTATTACATGGCTTTTAGGTTAAAATTACTCATCTAAATTTGTGTCATTTGATTTGTAAAACCAACACAACGAAAGTTTAACAATAAGCATGGAAGTATAGATATATTTAATTACTTTAAATGCGACTCTACGGGTCCTGTCATGTAAACACCAGGTGGCCCAAGAGCCATCGGCTTAGCAGGTCCTGCAAGGCATCCTATTATTTTGTGCTGGGCTGAAACGAGTCGTACTGCCCCAACCCATTTTCCACCTGCCCCCAGCCAAGGAATATGTATTCTTTTTAGAAGTGTGACAAAAGCATTATTACCCTTCTCAAGCTTAAAGAACACAAAAGGAAATGAAGTTTGCATGCATTCCACATATGACACAACAACATTCAAACTTATATCACAAGTCTCCCTTCCAATGGCAGAAAGAAAATGATTCTTAGCCTGCATTAATATCCTATTTTATAATAAAATTAAACAACGTTGCAAGTTGTGACCTACATATAAAAGCCATGACAGATTTGATAGATTTAAGGGACATAATTGACTAGTAACAAACTTAAGTACCTGACCTCCTAGACAGTTAGCAGTCCACAATGCCAGAATTCACATAAGAGCCACCAACCGAGACCAGCCATCATCAAGGCCTTGCTCTCTTGTTGCTGCAAGATGGGCATTTGTACTGCTTAATATGCTCCGCCCTTGCTGGTGTAATCTTGACGCACTTTCCATGGAACCACTTCTCGCAGATATCACAGCAAATCCAGAATTCATCGGCTGCATAATTCTCTCCACAAGCCCCACATAATGTCTCTCCATGCTCATCATCTTCCTCGTCTACACCATCATCTTCTTCTTCCTTGGATGGCACTGCCTTTGAATATTTGGACTGAGATTCAGAACCTCGCTGCAATTTTTTTTGCGAACACAAAGGGAAAAGAAATCTATTTATAAGGTTCCCATGAAATTGTGAAGTTATTTCCCTCATTTGAGTCAGCTATGAGCACAAGGAGAATGAATTTTGCCGAAATATTGATGTAACCAGACAAACAGTGACAACTTTATGTGGTCAGCTTTATGTCTGAAGAATTATACTTCCATCACTAGAGATTTTTCTATGTCATAAACCTTTGTCAAATGTTGAGAATAATGCAATATTCTGCATCAGCTCCAACCCCAACCCACCTTAACCCTAAAACTCAAAGGGATTAACATTTAATGAAACAGCTAAGCAAGAAAAAGTTTTCCATACCTTAGAGTTTGATTTCGATTTGTTGCTGCTGTGATTTGAAACAGAAGATTTCTCCTTCGTCTGTTTCTTGGCCACTCCTGTCACAACTTCAAATATTGTTGGAAGATCATTTATCATATTGAAAAGGCGTTTCCTGCATCACACATCAACCAGCACGGTGTTATCAAGGAAAAAATGTAGTTCAAAATATGGCAAACTTGTTACAGCCACATGCAAATCCAGTACACAGCATCCCAGATTAAGCAAAGCTCACTCATGCTAAGCCTAGCATATAACATTTACGCAAACTCTATAAGTGCTTCACTTTGAGGCCTAAATTTGAGGATCCGAACAATCATACTTAGGCAACTAGACACCCAGAGCATTTTTGCAAAGAAATTAAACTAGTTGATGCAACTAATTTTCGAGGAAAACCTTATAAATAGGTATTTAAATCAAAGTTGTTAATGGGGCTTCCAAAACCAAGTAGCAAATTCTAGCCAAATAAATAAGTGAGAATAAAGCACTAAATTTCACCGTAAAAAGAGGATCCCTTTGCAAACAAAGGTTTGTCAACTGAAGGGAAAAGATAACATGCAAAATTTTCATGATAGATGTATTATTAGTAGTATAAAAATCTTCATAAATAACAAAACACCAAAACTGCAAGAGACTCAAATCAATTATCTAGCTGAACTTAGGCTGGGATGATGTGCATGGCTACTGATTAACTTAGCTTATTTACACCTAAAACGTGTGTATAAAACCAAATCAGGAAATAAAAGTTGGGCAAGGTAAGAAATACCTATCAGCTTTATCAAATCCAAATCTAGAACCGAAATAGAAAGCCACAGAAAGTAACCACGCGTCACTGTGTACAGCAACCAAAGACAACCAGTCCTTTTCTTGCATTCCATCTCTGGCAAAGTTAATACCCAGTGCAGGCTCCGGAAGCTCTGGAGGCACCTCTTCAGCAGGTAAATTCACCTCCCACTGCTCGCTAGGAAATCCATAAAGGCAAAGATTCTCCTTTTCTGAAATCAAAATTTTAGAGTTTAGTTAAGTTGCTCCGTTTTGTGCATCTAGAACCTAACGAGGTGGAACAAGTAAAAGCACAAGGCAACCACCCTGAGTTTATTGCATTTGCATTCATGAATTTGCGTCTAATTTAAAATAAACATGTTTTTTCTTTTTTAATCTCAAAGTCATCCAAAAAAACCAATAAGAATCAAATAATGACAACAATCTTGAACTTGCTGGTCGAAAAAAAAAATAGAAGATAAAGAAAGAATTTTCTTCATGCCAACTTTTAAAAATATATGGTTATTTAAAGAAAGAAAAAGAATCTGCATTCTAAGAGAACACCAAAGGAACAACAACAATAATGTACCATACCTTAACATACAGATCTCTGACTTAACCTATACATATTTATTTTTAAAACGGAAATTGCAATTTGAGCAGAACTGGTAACCCAATAATTGAATAGTGTTTCTTCAGGCCATAAAGTTAAAAATAAATAAAGCTAGAACTGTAAATACCATAGCATGCACAAACAACTTCATTTATACTAAACGTTAAACTACCTCAATCACCGGTTTGAATTTTCTGTTTCATTTTTTTATAAAAAAAAAAAAAGACCTTGAAAATAAAAATTGTAACTTCAATTTACAGATAAATCATTTCAGCCAAACAAAGCTGGGTATAAAAATCCAACAATTAATTACATAAAGACTAAAACCCAGTACCTGGATCGCACTGCTGGTAAAACTCTTCCACATCTGCAACCACCACCACAAACAAAAAAAAAGTAATTAAATAAAAACAAATTTTAAAAGGGTAAGAAAAAAAGTGGTTAAGGAGATAACAACCAAGTGAGAGAAAAAGAGTATTCAAATTAAAAAAGAAAAGTGAAGTGAAAAGTATTACCAGTAGTAAGGGCTTTAACAATGGCAGCCCGACGACCCTTGAAATCTCGAAAGACTTCTTCGACGGTACGTGGGTTGTATGAAGCACCGCCGTCCATAATAACCCAGACTGATTCTTTTCTTCCTTCTTTTCTTTCAAAGAGAACTCTTTTGATTTGGAGAGTGGGGATTGAGAAACAGAGAGAAAGGGAAAGGGAGAGAGAGAGAGAGAGAGAGAGAGAGAGAGGGGGGGGAAGGAGGGAAAAAAAAAAGGAAAGATTTTGCAAAGGAAATTTGTTTTAGTTTTGGAGTATTTGAGACTGACCCTTTCTCTCCCTCTGGGTGTGGAGGGAGAAAGAAGGAAAGGCAGAAATGTGAGCGAATTCAGGAGGAGAAAAATGGGATTGACTTAGGGATTTTTCAATTTTGAGCCATAAAAGATTTTTCCTTTAAAAAAATAAAACCTAACCTTTTCGCTTAATAAAATATGTAAAAATTACTAAATGTATTCAATATCAATTACTAAACTTTATCAAATTATCAATATTGTAGTAAAAAAGAAAGAGCGAAATTATCCTGAGATTAATACGGCATCGTTGAGATCAAACTGACGAAAAACTCCTTGTACGAACAAAAGCAAAGGACGCAAAAGCGAAAACGTTGCAATCGAGTCCCAGAAACTTATTAAAAAAAAAAGTGGGATAAAATGAAGTCAGCAGTGCCATCACTTGTTGGCTCCAGGAATCTAAGCCATTTCGCAATCTTACGCTCCCTTCTGCGACACCAATCAAAACCCCACTCATCAAAGCCCGTTTCTCAAACATTATCCTTCATTCCAACTATTCCCAGAATCACCAAAAACCTGTACAATCAAGGTTACCAAAAGCTCCAAATCAGGCCCAACTCAACATCCATAATGGCATCAGCTTTCAAGCCTGAACAAGCGAGGGCACCACCTGCCCTCCCTCTTCCCACCCCTCCTGTCACCAAGGCAATCTCTTTTTGTTTTATTTGCCCCCCCCTTCTGTTTTGGTTGATGTTTTGATTTTGTGTTTGTTAAAGTTATCTGTTTTGGTTGTTGTTATAGTTCAAGATTGGCCTTTGCCAGTTGTCGGTGACACCTGATAAAGAGAGGAATATAAAGCATGCTCGGAAGGCCATCGAGGAGGCTGCTCAAAAGGGTGCCCAACTTGTTGTTTTACCTGTGAGTTTTGTTCTTGGTCTATGTCTCAAGGTTTCACCCTTTGCTGATGTCCAAATGAGGGTTTTCGGTTGCTAACAGTTTGTCCACAATTAAGGTTGGTTGTATTGAACTCGAGGCTTCAAAATTTTAGAAGCGTCGTATCCAGATAAATGAAAATTGTAGACTACTAATTGTTGCACATAGTGAGATGGATGCTTTATGCATCAATCTTGTTACTCGGACAGAGCAAACCATGAATGGTGATCACGCGTTTTAGTTAAAGCCTAATTTTTTTTCATTATTTTTGGTGAAATTGGACGTGAAGATTTTCACCTTACAGTTTGATGAGCCAAATATATGGTGGAATATAAACCACAATGGTTTCACAAATTACATGAAATAGATTTTGCAATGAACATTTTAAAATATGAATATGATAATGAATCTTCAATATAAGCCCCTCCTTTCCTGTCTGTTTTTCTGTGTCAGGAAATATGGAACAGCCCATATTCGAATGACAGTTTCCCAGTTTATGCTGAAGATATAGATGCAGGGCATGATGCATCTCCTTCAACAGCTATGCTGTCTGAAGTTTCTACTCGCCTGAGGATCACAATAGTTGGTGGCTCTATACCTGAACGCTGTGGGGATAAGTTGTATAATACGTGTTGTGTCTTTGGTACTGATGGAAAGCAGAAAGCCAAGCACCGAAAGGTAGAATCACTTCCTATCCCTTATGGTAGTGTATAGAAAAATGCCAATTCTACGCATTATTTGTGTGAGGCTGAACTTGGCTCTTTATTCTGGAACCACCTGTTATGTAATGTCCATTAGGTAGAATGATTTGATTATGGTGCAACGTCTGTCAATTGATCATCTGTATATAAGCCCATACATACACATATTACTAGATGCCTGAGCCATTTAATATATCAGTTCTTGTTATTATCATGACAAATTTTTGTTTGGCACCATAAAAACCTAGATGCCTGTTGGAAGAAAATGATCGTTGGTATTAAGCTTTATCTTTATCACTTGCCACTAACATATTAGTATGAAAACACCAAATTCCTGATCTGAGGTGCCAAGTTGGCTGCTTTATTTAGACAATTCTAAAGTTTTACTGATTTCATTTTGGACCTGGGGTGCATAATATTTATGACTTCCTTTGGAGCTACAGATTCACCTTTTTGATATTGATATTCCGGGGAAGATTACCTTTATGGAATCCAAGACCCTTACTGCTGGGGAGACTCCTACTGTTGTTGACACAGGTTTGATGTCTCTTTAGACTTTGCACTCATGAGCATGTTACCCTGTCCATAATTTTTGGTAGAAGCATTTTCTAGAGCATATATTGTGAATCATATCTTCCTTTGTTGTGAGATATTTCTAGTGCCATTATTGTGATAAAGTGCTATTTCAAAATCTTCTACAATTAGATTTCACTGACAAGTGATTCCTATCAGCAATTGAGTGTGCTAGGTGAGTAATTTTCTGAGTGGCAAGCTAATCATCGATGTTCATGCAGATGTTGGGCGTATTGGTATAGGCATTTGTTATGACATTCGCTTTCAGGAATTGGCAATGATATATGCCTCAAGAGGTTTGTTTACTTCTCCATTGAACATGATAAAATTATTTCATTTTAAATATTGGATTTCATTAGCTGATGAATGCAATTATTGTTTCCTAACTGATAAATAATTTCGCCAAGTGCGGAGAGTTATTATCATGGCCAACTTCTCCTGTTCTTTTCTTTACTCCAAATCTTTATTTTATAGTTGCTATAGATTATTAGATATTATGCAATTATGGATAATTATATCATGGCTTCTATTCTTTAAATCTTTATTTTGTAGTTGCTATAGATTATTAGATGATATCATTTCTTACTGTATTCTTTATGCCATGTTTCCTACATCTATTGATTCCATTTATTCCTATAATTCACTGGCATTTATGAATTTTATAGTGTGGTTTGGATATTTTCTATTGTTTTGCCATGCTGATATTTAAAAGATTCTGCTCATATTGCTTATATTTTCTTTTTTTTTTTTTGAAAGTTTTCATAGTTCCGATGTTATTTATGAATTTTTTGAACTATTCCTCTGTTTTGTTGTTGAAATTAGGTGCTCACTTGCTATGCTATCCTGGAGCATTTAACATGACAACCGGACCATTGCATTGGGAGTTGCTGCAGAGAGCAAGGTGCTAGTTATTTCCCTGCTTTCACTCGCCTTTTTAATTCTTTAAACTTCACCGGAAAGGCCGAGAGAAATGAGGTAGGGTTGGGAGGGGATACAGTAACTGCAGAGAGCAATATAGAAGCCTGTGTTACAACTCTTTTGCCTTGTATCCTTGCAGGGATAGTCCTTGTTTTAGTTTTTGGCTGGACGTTATAGTGTAGTTAAAATGACAGAAGTTTGCCGAAAGTTTGTTGCTTTGACTATAGCAGTATATCTGAATGCTGAATTACTAGTTTTGAGATGTTAGGTTTTATTTTAAATTTTAAACATGTTCTTTGCTCGTAAAGAACTCTGTATATATCAGTTCTTTCATATTGAGCCTTACTGTACCAGCTGAATTTGCTTTGCCTAGGCACCAATAAATTTATTTGATGAAGTGGAATTTATCAAGTTTGATCATCTTCCAAAACCGTCGTTTCATTTAAAGGGAGAACATAAAATTTTACAAAAATGAATTAAAACTTAGATCAAACCATACTGGTTTGTCCTCCAGAGTTGCTCGTCTTTGCTTTGAACATCCAACCTGTGCCCAACCTTAAGGGCACTGCCTTATTGGATGATTTAGCGATCTAAAATGTTATTTTGCAATGGAGAAGAGTGTAAATTATATGTTATTTTCCAACCTGTGCCCAATCGAGCTAAAATGTTTGTCTCTCTATGTAGTAGTTGTTCATCTACTAATGTGTTTCTTGCTGTTCCATATGCAGGGCTGTGGATAATCAGGTATTATATTAAAATTTCCGCCTTTATTCAATTGACCACTGTAAGGCTTTCATTGGTCTCATAATTAGCATACTATAGACATAATTCTAGTATCATTGAAACAGATGAAAATTAATCTAAATTCTGTCATTTTATAGTCAAAACTGAATGCTGTCATTATTTAGTTAAATTAACATGTTGCAGTCCGATGGTGTTCTAGCTGAGAGGTAGGGACACGTTGCTTTGTTTCCTTCTGTTTTTTAAAGCTTTGGAAAATTTTTATGTAATTCTTGCTCTGATGTCTCCATAGACACTGGACGGTGAAAGTGAGGAGTGGATTCATCAGAACTGGAGACTTGAGATCATTAAGAGCTCTTTGCTCTCTAGAATATGAATATCTGATTGCTTATAAAAGGAGTCTGTTTTCTTGTTTCTATTCTAACAGAAATTTAAATGGCAGTTATATGTTGCAACTTGTTCACCTGCTCGAGATGCTGGAGCCGGTTACGTGGCTTGGGGTCACTCAACCCTTGTAGGACCTGTAAGTAAAGGCTTGTTTTTTAGTTCTGTCTTGGATTAACAAAATAAGGCTTTGCTCCTGTGGTAAATTTGGAAAGCAAGAGTTCCTGAATCTTTTGTGGTTTGAAATATTTTGAGCATACTTAAATTTTTGCATGACAGTTTGGAGAAGTCCTAGCTACAACCGAACATGACGAGGACATAATTATAGCTGAGATTGATTATTCAGTACTTGAGCAACGAAGGTGATTTGGCTTCCACCTAGTATTTGTTGCATTGCATGTTGCATGCTTATGTTTTAGTCGATCAAACTTTTCTACTCATTTTAACTGGGTGCTTGTATGAAATTCAGGGCAAGTCTCCCTTTGGCAAAGCAACGGCGAGGTGATCTTTATCAGTTGGTAGACATCCAGCGACTCAACTCTAAATGATTTGATAAGAGAACCATGTGCAAAGCTGTGATTCTTGGGAGAAGTTTCATTAAGAAAGATTCAACTCAAAAAAAATTATGGGAGTGTTCAAGTCCTTTATTCAGTCTACGAAAATGATTAGTTAATGAGATGTTAATCATTCTGATGATTGCTTTGAAATTCCTATTTGCACAATAATTGGCTGTGTTAGTGTTGCCATGCATGTAATTGCTAATTTAGCAAGGCTTTGTTTTGAGTTCTCTCTAACATGAATGGTAGGACTTAGCAGATGCGTATGTGCAGTCAGGAATCACATAATTTTGCGTCAATGACACTTAAAAAGAAAGTAAACAACAATTCCAAAGTATTGAAATGATGATAACAGTTCCATATTTTCTCACTTTCAATTATATATATAGTTTTTTTATTGTCTATGGTTGAATGGGCATGTAAAATGCTGTTGATACATACTAGAAAACAGTGGGTCTAACCTAATAAGTAACATGCATTCCCAGAAAATGTATAAACATGCAGACATGAATATTAAAGAAGATGAAGACGACCTTTGCAGGGTTTATTTCACCCTCCCAGTGCAGTCCCCTCCCTCCCCTGGCCTCACCCCCCACCTCCCAACCCCATAGGCCCTAGGTATATGTTATACTTCATTCACATGACTATTCTCTTTGCGAGGCCGGCAAAAAAATGTGGCTGTCTCCTAATTTTGAGTAGTAATTGCGACAGTGTCTCCCACCACAACCTTCGGCCTAAGCTAAAACCAAACCTAGGAATGTTAAAAGAGAAAGAACCAACCCAGAACTTAAAATAATAATAATAATAGCAAAATAATGAAAACAATGCATCAAGCTAGCACCCCATTTTGACTTTAAAAAGAAAGAATAGAATTTGCAACTTATTTATTTAATTATGTTATATTTCAAAACAGAGACGTCCTTTATATATATATATATATATATATATATATAAGCTGCCATTTCAACTGATGCACCACTGCACGTGAATGCAGCGTGGTCGACCGCAATTCGCAAACACAAGCAAAGGGCCCAAAGATAAACGCTCTATAAAAAACTCGTCTTTGCTTCGTTGGAAAAGAACACTGTTCTGTTCCTTTCTTCATTGCCTATCCGGGGGAAAAAAAAGAAAAAGAAAAGAAAAGAGAACTGTAAGCAAATCACCACCGTCCGATTGCTAACATGGGTTGATCAGATCAATAGTGGACCACAGCAATGGTCGTGAGATCTTGTCCACGTGAAAATTGATGAGGCAGGGTATGCGGGGTTGTCTGCAAGATTGCAAATTTGAGGAGTTAAAAAATAATCAGGTGTGGCCCATGCCACGTCATTTGGTACTCTGCTTCCGATCCTGCAATGTCCATGTCTCCTTCTGATTAGACCCTACATATCCCGTTTGGGTATGAAAAATGTATGATCTTCACTACATTAAATTTAAATTATACACATATATGTCTATGCAGACCCTCATCATTTCTTAAATTGCTCATATCACAACGTTTAGGACGGGGATATAAATGTAAATTTCAATATTTATAATTTTAAATTAAAATTTTATTATTCTAATCGATAGGTTACCCTAAAATTAAAAATATATATATATTTCGTATACTTTATTTTGATAAGAAAACTGAAAATTAATGTCTCAGTTAGTGTTGTATATCTTTTTAACAATTTCCTAAGATAGATCTTAGAACGCTTTAAGAATAAAGAAACATTTACGGTATATTTATTTATTTAAATATATAATGATAGTTTCATCTCTCTTAGGTCGTTCTCCTTCATTACTCTTAACAATTCATTCTCATTACCCAATTAATTCGTCAACGATGGCCAAAGATTAAAGATTCTAGAAAATTGTTTGCAGAAATAAATAATGGGAACAAGTTTGGAAATAAAAAAGAAAATTGTTTTTATATATTGGTGGTGTAATTTTTTTTTTATGTCTACAAAAGTTTTAAGATGCTATATATTTTTTAAAATTTTTTATTATATTTTAAATTATTTATCTTAAAGTTACACTTTAACATTTAAAATTTTTGAATCCAAAAAATAATATAATAATTATGTATTTTTTTCATTTTTTAATCTTAGCAGTTGCTTATAATATTTAAAATTAAAAATTGTAATATATTTATATTATATTTATATAATTTATATTATTATTATATTTAAAATAATATAATATATATTATATAAGTTTTAAAATGTTTTTAATTTACATTATTTTATTTTTATTTAATACTACATTTTAATTTTTTTTTAATTGTGGTACGAGCCTATCTCAACTCCAACACTAATGGCGGCAAGCTGAGGTCAAATGCTGAGGGAGACTGTTGCACACGTGGCGATAAACAATTTGTTGAACATCTTGCAACAGTGGACT